>JAJJWW010013767.1:0-410098 GCA_023531295.1 Papaver armeniacum
GATAGGTGTAGAATACATAGTATTTACTATATAGAGTTTATGCTTTCTTTGCTATTTTTCTTGTGAATTATGTACTTTACGCGTGCTTTTGAGTTTATAGGTGCAATGGAGTCACAGAAGAACAAAAGGAGAAGAAATCACCCATTTAAAGCAAAAGGCGAAATTGTCATCTCACGGGCAAGTGATATATGGAGTTGACCCAAGGTTAAGGGATAACTTTCTTTTGGAGAAGTATTAAATGATAGCCGACAAATGTTAAGGGCTACAGTTTTGGGTACCCCTTATCCACTCCACATGGGTGGATATATCTTTATCACTTCCATTATTTCCTACATAACCTAAAATTGAGAGAAATGCCTTCTCAATCATTTTTTTCTTGTTTGTGTTTCAAGGTCGTGCGAAATTTAGAGAGAAAAACATTTAAGGCATTTGTTCTGTCAGGGAGTTTAAATCGAGAGATAAGTGTGGTGGTTGTCATGGGTTCTTGAGAATTACAGAGACGAGGGGAAGAACTAGGAAGATGGTCGAGATGAGATCTCGCAACACAAATTTGAGATGAAGGAAAAAAGAAGATTGAGATCGATAGTTATTGTGGCCAGTTAATTGAGCGTGATGCAAGGAATCAAGGATGGAGAGATTTGAAATTGAAGGAGGAATTGCACAGATTGATGAAGAATCGGAAAAGCTACAAAGATTCAATTACGAGATGAACTTAGGGTTCTTTGTAGTTCGTTCTTGGGTTGATGATTGGGCGATGAACATGAGAGGGGAAGAAATGGATTTGTATGCAATTGCAAAACAGTGGGGTTAGATGTATGTTAGGGTTTGAACTCAGGAGAAGATTCAGGGGTGGACTTGGTGTTGCTGTTGTTACATAGAAGCTTAAGGAATAGAAGGCAACTTATATGTCATGGTGGCATGGGTGCATTGCGGGAAGAAGGAGCTGAGCTTGTGAATTGCGATTCTGAGAATGTTGCGGAGTCTTTGTTGTGGTGTTGAATCTGCAAATGCATGGATGAATGGAGGCGGTGCTTGTGATGTGTGTGGTGGTTGTGGCACATTTAGCAATGGTGGGGTGAAAGTGTGATCTTGGTGGAAATACGGTAGTGGAGTGGCTTATAGAGCAGCCTGGAATTGATTGAGGTTCATGAGAATTTAATGAGAATGATATGAAGCTTGACCATCTTGGTGCGAACATGAATTGATGAAGCACCATCTTAGTGCATCATGATTACGGCTTTGTGCAACTATGTAACATCGTGCCATTCGGCTCACTCGGGTGATCCGGGTCTGACTTGGGTCGACTCGGACGACTTGATCCGACTCAAGTTATTGACCCGTTTTGACCCAGTTGGCCAGGTGGCCAGGCGGACTTTACCCGGTCCCAGGGCGGTTCGCGACTTTCCTAGACCAACCCGGTAAGTAATCGATTTTTTTCCGGCGTTTTTGGACATAAATTCACATGGGTATTTCTCACACATGGGCTTGGTGGACCACTTGGAGATGGGTTTGAGAAGACCTAATATTGGAAGGAGTATCCTTTATGGAAATAGAGAAACATATAAAAGAGAGGACTTTTACCTAATTGAGGATTATCCATTATCTATTCTTTTGCCTCTACTTTTGTTCTAGGGTTTAGCACCATGAAGTCTTTTCTCTTTCTTCTTGTTATGAACTCCATGAATATGAGCTAGAGTTTATTATTGGTTATGGAATAAGTTGGATTTCCAAATATGGGTTTTAATTCAATAAATTAGTTTTGTCTCCATGTTATCGTTTATGATTCACCATTAATATTGTTACATGATTTGAATGTTTGTTAGTCGAGTCGCAAATCGATTGAGTTTGCTTTCATCTTTATTGCTAGATTAGGGTTATTATACGCAAAAGTGATAATTAGGATTGCAAGTAGCATAAATATGATTATAGTTTGTAGTGATATATTCTTATGATCATATGTGAACCATAACCTTTGTTAAATCGGATTAGTGCTTTCCACGTTCGATTGCTTTGATTGGCCTGATTTCATAGAACCTAATGCATCTAGGGAATTAAACTTGATTAGTGCTTTTACAGGTTAGGTTGTTCCTTTAGGTAGAATTAATATTAGCATCTTTTAATTTGTTTGTTGATGACATGAGTAGATTTATGGATATACTTGCGATCAAGGTATTCTAGGGTCTTTGATAAAAGTTGAGATTAAAATATCAATTCTAGTTATTGAGTTGAAAACATGTTTGTGAATGAAAACGAAATCCATGACCAATATCTTCTTATCCTCGATTTGATTTGTTTGCTTTGCTTTATTTGCTTTTATTTTATTTTAGTTTATAAAATCACAAAACCCTGGTGTTATTTTTAGGAAACCATAACAATTTGACAACCTAGACCTCTCTGTGGGAGGATCCTTTCTTGCCCTTGCTATATTTATATTTTGAGTAGTAAGAAAGTGTAATTTATTTTTGGCAGCTTACGACCAGCGATCAAATTTTGGCGCCAGTGCCGGGAGGCAGCGGTTGTCACTTGTTTTTGGTTTCTTATTTTTGTTTTTAGTTTTGTTTTATTTTTTCTTATTTTAGGGTTTTAACCGTAGTTTTGAGAATCTTATTTCAGGTGCTTATTTCTATGGAAGGAGCATATTGGAACAATGAATACGGGTTTCAACCTCAACAATACGATAACTACCAATTCCATGGGTATAATCAAAACCAATTCATTGGTTATGACCAATATTCCATGGAACCTTGTGGTTTTCCTCAACAACCTTATGGCGGGTATGTGTGTGAACAACCACAAGGATGGGAGGATTCTTATGCTTGTGAACAAAAAGTCTCTAACTTTATAGACAAAGTTTCCACCTTTTTACAAGAGGAATTTCAAAAAGCTAAAGAGACTACAAACGAGCAACTCTAAGAACTTCGTGAAGGTTTTGCTAGCTTGCGAAGAGGCATTGATCAATACAAGGAAGATATGGATAATTCGAATGTGCATATGGTTTGTGATGAATATTTGATTGATGCTAATGTTGAAAAAGGCGAATCCTTGGGCACTTTCGTTGATAATTGTGTAGTTAACTCAACTCTTGATCGTAATAATGATCTTTCACCTATTCAAAAGGATGAGTTCGAGATTAGCAACACTAAATTCAGTGAGGAACAACCTTATGTTGACTATGATAGTGACGGTGATTATGATACATTGCTTGAAACAACTCATGGTGACATCCCCGAGGAGTTTACAATGGAGTCTTTTTGGGATCAAGATGAAGACGAAGAGGAATATGTCGACACTTGTGTAGATTACTCAAGCATTGATCTTAATAATGATCAAGAGCCTATTCAAAGGGCGGAGCTTGAGGAGGATGCATTTTCGAGTGTTCTAAAAAGTTTCTTACAATAAAATTTGGATCCTAAAAGAGTATGTGCCTTACAACAAAAGGAGTATGTTGAGAATGAGACCGTTATGACCACTATTGTGGAAGACCAATTGAGCTAGCAAATGATTATAATGATGATGTTTATGTCGAGACTTTGGTTAAGGCCGAAACGGACGAAGAATGGTTGCAAGGTTTGATAGAGGACCATGATATAAAAGAGGTGAATAACTCACTTGGGTTTTTCAAGGATGAAGAGGATTCCATGATACAAGAGATTGTGCAAGGTTTATCTAACCCATTGCCTATTATTTCTTCTCCTTTACCTCTTATTGGTTTGAATGTATGTGCTTCGAGAGTATTGTTGAATGACTTTGTTTCTCGTTTTCCGCCATTAGAGAAACTTGATTCTCATACTATGCGGGTTTTGGAACAAGAAACCGTGGAAGTACCCGACTTCTATATTCTTTATACACTTCCAAGTGTGGACAAGAATAAGTGTGGGGGAAGCTTTTATAGGTTCATAGCTTCACTTTTGCTTTATTTTACTAATATTTGTGTGAAGCTAGTGTTTGCAAAACAGGTTCTATGGAAGGATCCTCAACTTTTCAGATTGTTGGTATATGGACGATAACAAAAGAGTCGGGCTGACGACTTTAAACCAAGCGCTAAATGGGAGGCAACCCATAGGTTTTGTATTTTAGTCCCTTTTATTTATTTATTTTTATAGTTTTCATATCATATTTGCATCCCCATGTTTAATTTCATTGAGTCCGGAATCTATCTTAGAAGAGAATTATGATGAATACCTTTTCGTCAGAAAAATTCAGACTGCGTGTAGTTCAGTCCAGAGACCATAACTGTCAGACCGTTTATCGAAACACTGTGCCCTTTTGACACTTTGTAGAAAACACGTAGATGAACAACTTTTGTGAAATGGAGTTTTCCAAATTCCTTACCAATTTGTACAGTTTTTGCGTTTTATCTGCTGTTACGTCAGAATTCAGAATTTTCGGTTTTACACATTGAGGACAATGTGAAGTTTAAGTGTGGGGGAGTCTTTTGCATATAGAGTTTTTAGATTTTTGAGTCAAAGTTTTCAATTTTTTTTGTAATTAGTGAATAAGAAAACTCCAACTTGTGGTTAGTTTAGAGTCACATAGTATACATGTCGCTAAGATTACATCGAGAATCTCATAATAGTGGCTGAACTTAGAGATGACGAGAGAACATGATCGGGTTTCTTAATTGTATGAGAGTTAAAGTTGGATTTAACCATGCCAGTGGCAAATAAGGTGCAGACTGAATTCGGTATTAGAACGGTGATCCCTATAGTGGAGACTACCCATGTTACATAATGTGAGGCACAGACCTTCAATTCTTTGTACTGTCTAAATTTGTGCTTTTAGAGTGTGTGTCACCGTGACGTTAATTCCGGGCAGAATGGTGAGGTGTCCAACCTCCCACCATAGAAGCACTATTTTGATCTCTTGAGTGCTATTTTTATCAATCATGTTGGTGTCATCGAATTGCTAACTTACATACCACTTGTAATCTTGTTCGCAGTTAGCACCATCCACCTTATCTCTCTCTACACCAACAGGTCCATAGAAACACCATCATCATCAACAAGAGGAGCATCACAAATTTGAAGGAAAGTTGAACACGTTTGAGGTTTATAAGCAACAATACAAAAAAGAGTGAAAATTATCAAGGATGAGAGTTCGAGAAGTTTATGATATCAAGACATATAAGTTGTGAAGAATCAAGCGGTAAAGTACTTACACTATGGCCTTTGTACTTACGTTTTATTTTATTTGTATTTTACTTTCTCTTGTCTTAAAAAAAAAAAAAAAAAAAAAAAAAAAAAAAAAAAAAAAAAAAGACAAGAGAAAATTTTTAGGTTTGTTATTTTGTTTTATTTTTATTTTGTATTTGTTTTATTTCTTATTTCAAAAAAAAAAAAAGAGACAAGAAAAATTCATTGTATCATATTTTGGGTTTGTATAGTTTGTTTTTAGTTTTGTATTCTTTCAATAAAGCCAATGGAAAGAAGGAATATCTATAATGAAGTTTCAAGCGACAAGAAATTTGAGGAAAGAATCATATTGTCAAGATTCTACGAAGTTCAAGAGTTATCATCAAGAGTTGAAGACCGAAGACGAAGATGAAGACACAGATAGAAGACCGAAGACGTTTCTATGGATGTTGTGAGAGTGGTGCTAGCTGCACGCCGAACGGATAACGAGGTAAGTAAGCATATTCCCACCTTTGTTAAGTGGTTGATTTCCTTTCGAAGAGATCGTCAGAAAAATGGGTTTTCAAAATTATAAAAGATGTGGGTTTTCAAAATATTTCGGAGGGTTTTACCTTCCTACCATTCAACGTGTCGCAGATTCTCTCTTCATTCCTACATGGACACATGTGTGACCCATAAAAAGTCTGTTTATTATTGAGAGCAATATCATAAAACCCTTTCTTGTGAGGCGGAGTCGAGACTTTTGATCACTCCGAAACCCATTTTTAGTCGAGAAGGGATGGTTATCTCTCTCTCAACTTTTAAGAATGAGATTGTGTTCATTTATGTGTCTAAGTTCTTATGACTAGTGTGCGGAGATCTCTATGTCTTCTTAGCGCGTTGGATACTATCATTTCGGAGAACTAGTAAGTTGGTAAAATAGGTTTTGTGGGTATATCTCAGTAAACCCTCACGAGACTATAACTCGTCCAACTAGGGACACCTAGGGGTTTAAAGGCTTGTTATTTATGCTAAAAGTGACCGTAGCCTCGACGACACGGAGTTGTTGTATTTTATTGTTTTGTTTGATTTGCTCGAGGACTAGCAAAGTCTAAGTGTGGGGGAATCGATAGGTGTAGAATACACCGTATTTACTATATAGAGTTTATGCTTTCTTTGCTATTTTTCTTGTGAATTATGTACTTTACGCGTGCTTTTGAGTTTATAGGTGCAATGGAGTCACCGAGAACAAAAGGAGAAGAAATCACCCATTTAAAGCAAAAAGGGCGAAATTGTCATCTCACAGGCAAGTGATATACGGAGCTGACCCAAGGTTAAGGGATAACTTTCTTTTGGAGAAGTATTAAATGATAGCCAAGCCAAATGTTAAGGGGCTACCAGTGGGTACCCCTTATCCACTCCACATGGGTGGATATATCTTTATCACTTCCATTATTTCCTACACAACCTAAAATTGAGAGAAATGCCTTCTCAATCATTTTGTCGGTTGTGTTTCAAGGTAAATGAAATTTAGAGAGAAAAACATTTAAGGCATTTTGTTCTATCCAGGAGTTTAAATCAGAGATAAGTGTGGTGGTTGTCATGGGTTCTTGAGAATTACGAGAGAGGTGGAAGAACTAGGAAGATGGTGCGATGAGATCTCGCAACACAAATTTGAGATGAAGGAAAAAAGAAGATTGTGATCGATAGTTATTGTAGCCGTTAATTGAAGCGTGCATGCAAGGAATCAAGGATGGAGAGATTTGAAATTGAAGGAGGAATTGCAACGCAGTTGATGAAGAATCGGAAAAGCTACAAAGATTCAATTGCGAGAGATGAACTTAGGGTTCTTTGTAGTTCGTTCTTGGGTTGAAGATTCAGGCGATGAACACAGAAGAGAAGAAATGAATTTGTATGCAATTGCAAAACAGGTGGGGTTAGATGTATGTTAGGGTTTGAACTCGGGAGAAGATTCGGGGGTGGACTTGGTGTTCTTTTTGTTACATAGAAGCTTAAGGAAGCGGAAACAATGGCTCAAAGTTTTCAAAGAAAGAAGAATTGTAGGTGGTTGTCTTGAATGAATGGGAGTTGCGGGTGGAATGTGGCTCATGTTTGCACAAAGCGGGGATATGGGAGTCTTGAAATGGGAGAGCGAGATCGGGCGGAGCTATGGAAGGCGGAGCTAAGGCTGATGGCAGGTGGTCTTGAGTAATTTGGTGGTTTGGTTGTATTTGTGCTGGTCTTCTTTGGATGAATGGAAATGGCAAGTGCAAGTGGGAGCTGTGGGCTGTGACAATTAGTCAAAGGAAACTAAAGGCAAGTGAGATTGGTGATCTTTGTGCGAGCAAGAAGAAGTGATTGAGAGTCTAAACGGGGGATATGTTGCCTTTGTTGATTGTGGTTGCTACCCGTGTTGAATGGAATAGAAGGCAACTTATATGTCATGGTGGCATGGACTGCATTCTGCGGGAAGAAGGAGCTGAGCTTGTGAATTGCAGTTACAGAATGTTGCAGGTGCTGTTGTGGTGTTGAATCTGCAAATGCATGGATGAATGGAGCAGGTGCTTCCGATGTGTGTGGTGGTTGTGGCCTGATAGCAATGGCTGGAGTTGAAAGTGTGATGCTGGTGGAAATGCAGTAGTGGAGTGGCTTATAGAGCAGCCTGGAATTGATTGAGCTGCAGAATTTAATGAGAATGATATGAGCGACCATCTTGGCCGAACATGAATTGATGAAGCACCATCTTAGTGCATCATGATTACGGGCACATGCAACTATGGGTTTGTCAATGCCATTCAACTCCACTCGGTGATCAGTGTTGACTCAAACCTGACCCGATCCGACTCAGAGTTGACCCGACCGTTTTGACCCGGTTGACCGGTGACCGGGCTAGAGCTGGCAAACGGGCGGGCCGGGGCTGGCTTGTGATAAACCCGCGGGTTACGGGTTAATGCGGGCCAAAGCTTGCGGGTTGAAATTCTACACGGGTGGTCATTTTTCCAACCCGCGCCCGTCCCGTGTAAAGCTTGCGGGTTCACGGGTTAGCCCGGCTTGTTTAATTAAAAATCAAATTAAAATTTAATTAAGTTAATTTATGAAAAATTACAAGGATCAGACACAAGTATTAGGATCAAACACAAATCCTTCATCAGTAACACACCTAACATACATCTAATCAATCCATTTTCAACTCAACCCATTATTGCTTCCAACCGTGACAAGAACTCTATGTTCAACCATTATTGTCAACTCAACCCATTATCGCTCTGAATTAAAAATCAAAACATAAGAGATGCAATAATTTAGTACACAAAAACACTACCAATTATCATATAATACAATAGCAACGTAAAAATACCAGGAAATTAGTTACTGGTCATCTTTGATTTAAGACAAGTATAGCAAAATTACCAGGACATGGGAATTATCATTAAGATCGTAATCAATTCCATCAACAAACGCTCTAGAATAATGACACTTCACATCCATTATATCTTCCAATTCTAAGAAAAAAAAATTCTAAGAAAAATCACCTGGACACAAATAGACAGTGATTTAAATCGAGGGAAACAAAAATTAAAACCTTGAGTAACTTACAGACAAGTGTGAATATGTCCACCACCACCGATAGGGTTCCTGTTGAGATTTGTAAGGGAATTAATGTTCTTGAGAAAGTCATCTTAAGAGAAGTTCGTAGTTCGGCTGAGGTAATATACTAATCTTCTTTCGTCTTTCTTGATTTCCAAATTGTAAATGTAGTGAATCTTAATTTAATCTCTTTGGATCTGATTCTTGTTGTATTGTAATCTTTGATTAAGTATTGAAATGTTGAGTAATTGTTGGGTTTTGGTTGAGAATTCGAAACTGGATTTGGATTCATCTGATGATGATGAATCGGATGAATTTTTGTGAATTGGATTTTGATCGAACACATAGTTTTAGTGTAATTGATTCGGATTTGATTTTCCGCTTGACGAAATTGATGTTTTATCTTCTTAATCAATTGCAACAACACATCAAAATAAAATGAATCATATCAAATCCCCGAAAACTAATCAAATCCCTGAACAATAATCAAAACAAATCCGCCAACTTTAAATATGTAGGACCGATTTGTGTTTTTGTGAGAAGAGAAGAAGAAAGAAAATAAGAACAGAAGAAAGATGGAGGCGGTGACTGGTGAGGAGGCGCAGCCGCAGTAGGAAGAGAAGACAGTGGAGTGAGGATAAGAAAGAAAAGGAGGAGGAAAAGAAATGTGATCTTCTAACTGCTAGGGTTTTTGGTCGTTTTATATCTTGGACGTACGAATAGGATTAATCATAAATGATCTGACGGTGGAAATTAATGAAAACTTATAACTCAACGATATTTGACGGGTTAACGGGCCGGGACGGACTAACCCGTTTTCTCACAAGCCGCTATTTTTCCAACCCGCGCCCGTCCCGTTTAGGAACCAGCCGGGACGGGCACGGGTTTTCACGGGCCGGTCCGGGTCAACTTGCGGGTTTTTGGATGGTTTGCCAGCTCTAGACCGGGCGGACTTTGCCGGTCACCTGGGACAGTTTAGGAGACTTTTCCGACCAACTTCCAGTAGTAATCCAGTTTTAGGCGACGTTTTTGGACATAAATTCACATGGGTATTTCTCACATGGGCTTGGTGGACCACTTGGAGATGGGTTTTGAGAAGACCTAATATTGGAAGGAGTATCCTTTATGGAAATAGAGAAACATATAAAAGAGAGGACTTTTACCTAATTGAGGATTATCTATTATCTATTCTTTTGCCTATACTTTTGTTCTAGGGTTTAACACCATGAAGTCTTTTCTCTTTCTTCTTGTTATGAACTCCATGAATATGAGCTAGAGTTTTATTATTGGTTATGGAATAAGTTGGATTTCCAAATATGGGTTTTAATTCAATAAATTAGTTTTGTCTCCATGTTATCGTTTATGATTCACCATTAATATTGTTACATGATTTGAATGCTTGTTAGTCGAGTCGCAAATCGATTGAGTTTGCTTTCATCTTTATTGCTAGATTAGGGTTATTATACGCAAAAGTGATAATTCCGGATTGCAAGTAGCATAAATATGATTATAGTTTGTAGTGATATATTCTTATGATCATATGTGAACCATAACCTTTGTTAAATCGGATTAGTGCGCTTTCCACGTTCGATTGCTTTGATTGGCCTGATTTCATAGAACCTAATGCATCTAGGGAATTAAACTTGATTAGTGCTTTTACACGTTAGGTTGTTCCTTTAGGTAGAATTCATATTCGCATCTTTTAATGTGTTTGTTGATGACATGAGGAGATTTGCGGGATATACTTGCGATCAAGGTATTCTAGGGTCTTTGATAAAAGTTGAGATTAAAATATCAATTCTAGTTATTGAGTTGAAAACATGTTTGTGAATGAAAACGAAATCCATGACCAATATCTTCTTATCCTCGATTTGATTTGTTTGCTTTGCTTTATTTGCTTTTATTTTATTTTAGTTTATAAAATCACAAAACCCTGGTGTTATTTTTAGAAAACCATAACAATTTGACAACCTAGACCTCTCTGTGGGATCGATCCTTTCTTGCCCTTGCTATATTTATATTTTGAGTAGTAAGAAAGTGTAATTTATTTTTGACGCTTACGACCGCGATCAAATTTTGGCGCCGTTGCCGGGGAGGCAGCGGTTGTCACTTGTTTTTGGTTTCTTATTTTTGTTTTTAGTTTTGTTTTATTTTTTCTTATTTTCTGGGTTTTAACCGTAGTTTTGAGAATCTTATTTCAGGTGCTTATTTCTATGGAAGTAGCATATTGGAACAATGAATACGGGTTTCAACCTCAACAATACGATAACTACCAATTCCATGGGTATAATCAAAACCAATTCATTGGTTATGACCAATATTCCATGGAACCTTGTGGTTTTCCTCAACAACCTTATGGCGGGTATGTGTGTGAACAACCACAAGGATGGGAGGATTCTTATGCTTGTGAACAAAAAGTCTCTAACTTTATAGACAAAGTTTCCACCTTTTTACAAGAGGAATTTCAAAAAGCTAAAGAGACTACAAACGAGCAACTCCAAGAACTTCGTGAAGGTTTTGCTAGCTTGCGAAGAGGCATTGATCAATACAAGGAAGATATGGATAATTCGAATGTGCATATGGTTTGTGATGAATATTTGATTGATGCTAATGTTGAAAAAGGCGAATCCTTGGGCACTTTCGTTGATAATTGTGTAGTTAACTCAACTCTTGATCGTAATAATGATCTTTCACCTATTCAAAAGGATGAGTTCGAGATTAGCAACACTAAATTCAGCGAGGAACAACCTTATGTTGACTATGATAGTGACGGTGATTATGATACATTGCTTGAAACAACTCATGGTGACATCCCCGAGGAGTTTACAATGGAGTCTTTTTGGGATCAAGATGAAGACGAAGAGGAATATGTCGATACTTGTGTAGATTACTCAAGCATTGATCTTAATAATGATCAAGAGCCTATTCAAAGGGAGGAGCTTGAGGAGGATGCATTTTCGAGTGTTCTAAAAAAGTTTCTTACAATAAAATTTGGATCCGCAAAAGAGTATGTGCCTTACAACAAAAAGGAGTATGTTGAGAATGAGACCGTTATGACCACTATTGTGGAAGACCCAATTGAGCTAGCAAATGATTATAATGATGATGTTTATGTCGAGACTTTGGTTAAGGCCGAAACGGACGAAGAATGGTTGCAAGGTTTGATAGAGGACCATGATATAAAAGAGGTGAATAACTCACTTGGGTTTTTCAAGGATGAAGAGGATTCCATGATACAAGAGATTGTGCAAGGTTTATCTAACCCATTGCCTATTATTTCTTCTCCTTTACCTCTTATTGGTTTGAATGTATGTGCTTCGAGAGTATTGTTGAATGACTTTGTTTCTCGTTTTCCGCCATTAGAGAAACTTGATTCTCATACTATGCAGGTTTTGGAACAAGAAACCGTGGAAGTACCCGACTTCTATATTCTTTATACACTTCCAAGTGTGGACAAGAATAAGTGTGGGGGAAGCTTTTATAGGTTCATAGCTTCACTTTTGCTTTATTTTACTAATATTTGTGTGAAGCTAGTGTTTGCAAAACAGGTTCTATGGAAGGATCCTCAACTTTCAGATTGTTGGTATATGGACGATAACAAAGAGTGGTGACGACTTTAAACCAAGCGCTAAATGGGAGGCAACCCATAGGTTTTGTATTTTAGTCCCTTTTATTTATTTATTTTTATAGTTTTCATATCATATTTGCATCCCCATGTTTAATTTCATTGAGTCCGGAATCTATCTTAGAAGAGAATTATGATGAATACCTTTTCGTCAGAAAAATTCAGACTGCGCGTAGTTCAGTCCAGAGACCATAACTGTCAGACCGTTTATCGAAACACTGTGCCCTTTTGACACTTTATAGAAAACACGTAGATGAACAACTTTTGTGAAATGGAGTTTTTCCAAATTCCTTACCAATTGGTACAGTTTTTGCGTTTTATCTGCTGTTACGTCAGAATTCAGAATTTTCGGTTTTACACATTGAGGACAATGTGAAGTTTAAGTGTGGGGGAGTCTTTTGCATATAGAGTTTTTAGCCTTTTTGAGTCAAAGTTTTCAATTTTTTTTGTAATTAGTGAATAAGAAAACTCCAACATGTGGTTAGTTTAGAGTCACATAGTATACATGTCGCTAAGATTACATCGAGAATCTCATAATAGTGACTGAACTTAGAGATGACAGAGAACATGATCGGGTTTCTTAATTGTATGAGAGTTAAAGTTGGATTTAACCATGCCAGTGGCAAATAAGGTGCAGACTGAATTCGGTATTAGAACAGTGATCCCCTATAGTGGAGACTACCCATGTTACATAATGTGAGGCATAGACCTTCAATTCTTTGTACTGTCTAAATTTGTGCTTTTAGTGTGTGTGTCACCGTACGTTAATTCCGGGCAGAATGGTGAGCTGTCCAACCTCCCACCATAGAAGCACTATTTTGATCTCTTGAGTGCTATTTTTATCAATCATGTTGGTGTCATCGAATTGCTAACTTACATACCACTTGTAATCTTGTTCGCAGTTAGCACCATCCACCTTATCTCTCTCTACACCAACAGGTCCATAGAAACACCATCATCATCAACAAGAGGAGCATCACAAATTTGAAGGAAAGTTGAACACGTTTGAGGTTTATAAGCAACAATACAAAAAAGAGTGAAAATTATCAAGGATGAGAGTTCGAGAAGTTTATGATATCAAGACATATAAGTTGTGAAGAATCAAGCGGTAAAGTACTTACACTATGGCCTTTGTACTTACGTTTTTATTTTATTTGTATTTTACTTTCTCTTGTCTTAAAAAAAAAAAAAAAAATAGAAAAAAAAATAGAAAAAAAAAAAAAGAAAAAAAAAGACAAGAGAAAATTTTTAGGTTTGTTATTTTGTTTTATTTTTATTTTGTATTTGTTTTATTTCTTATTTAAAAAAAAAAAAAAAAAAAAAAATATATATATATTAAAAAAAAAAAAGAGACAAGAAAAATTCATTGTATCATATTTTGGGTTTGTATAGTTTGTTTTTAGTTTTGTATTCTTTCAATAAAGCCAATGGAAAGAAGGAATATCTATAATGAAGTTTCAAGCGACAAGAAATTTGAGGGAAAGAATCATATTGTCAAGATTCTACGAAGTTCAAGAGTTATCATCAAGAGTTGAAGACCGAAGACGAAGATGAATACACCGATAGAAGACCGAAGACGTTTCTATGGATCTTTTTGTGAGAGTGGTGCTAGCTGCACGCGAACGGATAACGAGGTAAGTAAGCATATTCCCACCTTCGTTAAGTGGTTGATTTCCTTTCGAAAGAGATCGTCGAGAAAAATGGGTTTTCAAAATTATAAAAGATGTGGGTTTTCAAAATATTTCGGAGGGTTTTTACCTTCCTACCATTCAACGTGTCGCAGGATTCTCTCTTCATTCCTACATGGACACATGTGTGATCCATAAAAAGCTGTTTATTATTGAGAGCAATATCATAAAACCCTTTCTTGTGAGGCAGAGTCGAGACTTTTGATCACTCCGAACCCGAATTTTAGTCGAGAAGGGATGGTTATCTCTCTCTCAACTTTTAAGAATGAGATTGTGTTCATTTATGTGTCTAAGTTCTTATGACTAGTGTGCAGAATCTCTATGTCTTCTTAGCGCGTTGGATACTATCATTTCGGAGAACTAGTAAGTTGGTAAAATAGGTTTTGTGGGTATATCTCTAGTAAACCCTCACGAGACTATAACTCGTCCACTAGGGACACCTAGGGGTTTAAAGGCTTGTTATTTATGCTAAAAGTGACCGTAGCCTCGACGACACGGAGTTGTTGTATTTTATTGTTTTGTTTGATTTGCTCGAGGACTAGCAAAGTCTAAGTGTGGGGGAATCTGATAGGTGTAGAATACACCGTATTTACTATATAGAGTTTATGCTTTCTTTGCTATTTTTCTTGTGAATTATGTACTTTACGCGTGCTTTTGAGTTTATAGGTGCAATGGAGTCACCGAGAACAAAAGGAGAAGAAATCACCCATTTAAAGCAAAAAGGGCGAAATTGTCATCTCACAGGCAAGTGATATATGGAGTTGACCCAAGGTTAAGGGATAACTTTCTTTTGGAGAAGTATTAAATGATAGCCAGCAAATGTTAAGGGGCTACCAGCTGGGTACCCCTTATCCACTCCACATGGGTGGATATATCTTTATCACTTCCATTATTTCCTACACAACCTAAAATTGAGAGAAATGCCTTCTCAATCATTTTTGTGCGGCTGTGTTTCAAGGTCGTCTGAAATTTAGAGAGAAAAACATTTAAGGCAGTTGTTCTATCCGGGAGTTTAAATCAGAGATAAGTGTGGTGGTTGTCATGGGTTCTTGAGAATTACAGAGACAGGGAAGAACTAGGAAGATGGTCTGATGAGATCTCGCAACACAAATTTGAGATGAAGGAAAAAAGAAGATTGTGATCGATAGTTATTGTAGCCGTTAATTGAAGCGTCGATGCAAGGAATCAAGGATGGAGAGATTTGAAATTGAAGGAGGAATTGCACGGATTGATGAAGAATCGGAAAAGCTACAAAGATTCAATTCTGAGATGAACTTAGGGTTCTTTGTAGTTCGTTCTTGGGTTGAAGATTGGGCGATGAACACAGAAGGGAAGAAATGGATTTGTATGCAATTGCAAAACAGTGGGGTTAGATGTATGTTAGGGTTTGAACTCAGGAGAAGATTCGGGGGTGGACTTGGTGTTGTTGTTGTTACATAGAAGCTTAAGGAAGCGGAAACAATGGCTCTGGTGCATTCAGCAAAGAAGAATTGTAGGTGGTTGTCTTGAATGAATGGGAGTTGCAGGTGGAATGTGGCTCTGATGTTTGCACAGAGCAGGATATGGGAGTGCTGAAATGGGAGAGCAGATGCAGGCAGGCTATGGAACTGGAGCTAAGGCTGATGGCAGGTGGTCTTGAGTAATTTGGTGGTTTGGTCAGGTGGGTCTTTGTCTTTGTGATCTTCTTTGGATGAATGGAAATGGCAAGTGCAAGTGGGAGTCATGGTCTGTGACAATTGCAGTCAAGGAAACTAAAGGCAAGTGAGATTGGTGATGCTGTGCAGAGCAAGAAGAAGTGATTGAGAGTCTAAACAGGGGGATATGTTGCACTGTTGATTGTGGTTGCTACCCGTGTTGAATGGAATAGCGAGCAACTTATATGTCATGGTGGCATGGATCGCATTCATGCGGGGAAGAAGGAGCTGAGCTTGTGAATTGCAGTTACAGAATGTTGCAGGTGCTGTTGTGGTGTTGAATCTGCAAATGCATGGATGAATGGAGTAGGTGCTTGTGATGTGTGTGGTGGTTGTGGCCTGTTAGCAATGGCTGGAGCTGAAGTGTGATGCTGGTGGAAATGCAGTAGTGGAGTGGCTTATAGAGCATCCTGGAATTGATTGAGCTGCAGAATTTAATGAGAATGATATGAATGGCCATCTTGGCTGAACATGAATTGATGAAGCACCATCTTAGTGCATCATGATTCTGGCCTGTGCAACTATGGCCTGTCAATGCCATTCAGCTCACTCAGCTGATCCAGGTCTGACTTGGGTCTGACTCAGACCTGACCCGATCCGACTCAGAGTTGACCCGACCGTTTTGACCCGGTTGACCGGTGACCGGGCGGACTTTGCGGTCACCTGGGACAGTTTCCGGCGACTTTTCCGGCCAACTTCCGGTCGTAATCCCAGTTTTCCGGCGACGTTTTTTGGACATAAATTCACATGGGTATTTCTCACACATGGGCTTGGTGGACCACTTGGAGATGGGTTTTGAGAAGACCTAATATTGGAAGGAGTATCCTTTATGGAAATAGAGAAACATATAAAAGAGAGGACTTTTACCTAATTGAGGATTATCTATTATCTATTCTTTTGCCTCTACTTTTGTTCTAGGGTTTAGCACCATGAAGTCTTTTCTCTTTCTTCTTGTTATGAACTCCATGAATATAAGCTAGAGTTTTATTATTGGTTATGGAATAAGTTGGATTTCCAAATATGGGTTTTAATTCAATAAATTAGTTTTGTCTCCATGTTATCGTTTATGATTCACCATTAATATTGTTACATGATTTGAATGCTTGTTAGTCGAGTCGCGAATCGATTGAGTTTGCTTTCATCTTTATTGCTAGATTAGGGTTATTATACGCAAAAGTGATAATTCCGGATTGCAAGTAGCATAAATATGATTATAGTTTGTAGTGATATATTCTTATGATCATATGTGAACCATAACCTTTGTTAAATCGGATTAGTGCGCTTTCCACATTCGATTGCTTTGATTGGCCTGATTTCATAGAACCTAATGCATCTAGGGAATTAAACTTGATTAGTGCTTTTACACGTTAGGTTGTTCCTTTAGGTAGAATTCATATTCGCATCTTTTAATGTGTTTGTTGATGACATGAGGAGATTTGTGGGATATACTTGCGATCAAGGTATTCTAGGGTCTTTGATAAAAGTTGAGATTAAAATATCAATTCTAGTTATTGAGTTGAAAACATGTTTGTGAATGAAAACGAAATCTATGACCAATATCTTCTTATCCTCGATTTGATTTGTTTGCTTTGCTTTATTTGCTTTTATTTTATTTTAGTTTATAAAATCACAAAACCCCGGTGTTATTTTTAGGAAACCATAACAATTTGACAACCTAGACCTCTCTGTGGGATCGATCCTTTCTTGCCCTTGCTATATTTATATTTTGAGTAGTAAGAAAGTGTAATTTATTTTTGACGCTTACGACCGCGATCATACTCTCCCTCTGATACTTTCATGAAATTCATTAACCATTGTTTTTGTAATCATACTACATTCCAATTCTCCATTACCCTCTTTGATTCTGGTTTTCTCCAATTTATCCATCATACTCTTGATTTGAACAATTTTAGTGACAATATCCAATCTTTTATCTTCAATGTCCCTGTTTCTAGCGCCAATATGTAGTTGCAAGAAATCCTACAGTACACCCCTCACAAGAATCCACACAACTAAGACATTTGAAGATGAACAATTATGATTTTTAGTGATTAATTCCTTGAATGTTTACAAGATAGAATGGAAAAGAACTAAAGAAATTACAATCACTACAAACTTTCTCTCTCCTAATGACTTGCCCTACACACGGAAAAAGATCCCCCTCAACAGACTTGTTCAACTCTTTATATAGGATAGTACATAGTGGATGACAGCTAGACTATCCTTTATTTTCGGGAATGACTTGAGAAATATCGCAAGTGTACAAATACATACTCTCGCAGTTCTCCTAGATCTCGCTAGATCTTCACACCTTTCTCGTGTTCTGGTTATCGTCGTCCATTGCGTCATTTATATTACTCATCTGCGACGCTTTCGCAATGCTGTCGTTTATTGATCTCGCGAAGTATTGATGTCGCGATATTCTGATCCTACAAAGTTCGCAAACTTTGGTTCAAGGAATAAGTACTTATACATATATGTGTTTCCACAACAATGCTTATATCCTACCAATGGTTATGTAATCTAAACTCTCATTTCAATCATTGAAACATTCTCATAGAACGTTATATAGCCGTTATTCACGGACCATTTTTTCGTCGAGCAATTTCCAAAGGATTGAAACATATCATGACTTTCGTCACTAGGTAAAGATGAATTCGGTTAAGCGAAAGCTTACCAACACATATTTCGAGAAATAGATAGGCGAGTTAAACTCTAAACAAATAACAAATGTGTATAATGAAAGTCTATACGTCTAAACGACTTTTGTCTCAAGAGTAGGAGATAGATTAATAGACTTTTGAGTGACAGATAAGTTCAAGTCTCCACATACCTTTTAGTTGATGAAGTTCCACCGGTTCCTCGAGTAGTCCTTCGTCTTGTATCATGATTGCCATGGAGTTCTTGAGCTCAACTACACTTTCTATCCTAGTCCGAGACCTTTAGCTACATAGGCTAGAAATCAAGACTTATAGTTTTGATCACTAACATTGACAAACATGCTTGAGATAGCAACGCATGCGAGTTCGACCGAGCAATGCTCTAACAAGTATGCATACCAGCTTACATACTGATATCAAATGGGACGAAAGTTCTTAAATGAACTTGTGCTTAATAGCTATATATAATCAGGTCCACAGATGATTTTGTCAACTTTCTGATTATGGGAGAAAGAGATATAACTCTGAATATTATTCCGTGATTGAGATTCATTGAGTTGAACTCTCGGAATTGTGTTTAAGTTTTGTTCAAATAAAGTTGCCTAAGAAAAAGTTGGTGGTGTATTTTGGTACCCCCACATTTTCAATTGGTATCAGAGCAGGCAAACACGCGAAAGACCTAATAAGTCTGTGTTTGAAGCAATCTGACTATATGGACAGGAGCGCAATCTCTCGATAAACATACCACCAGTTTGGATTTACCACCGAGAAACTGTTGATCCGAATCATTATCTCAAAACGTTCATGAAATTACCTAGAATGATGAAGAAACGTGGATAATGGAAACACGCCTAGAGAAACAGATTGGATGAACTTTCCGATGATAGTGACTTAGATATTGATAGAGATGTTGATGAGGAAGTTTCATGATATCCTAAGTTGTTTGATCCTTTTTATGAAAAAGAAAAAGGTGACGACTTCTAGTCTCATTGGATTTCGACTCCTCTCTGTCGAGAAAACAAGAAATTGAGAAAGGTCTGTAGAAATGTTATGATTGTGGTTATCAACATATTCAATCCCTTCTTAAATATCGTGAAGAAGATGTACTTTCGAAGAATTTTGGATGTGATAATCTTCGTCGAGATTTTTATTTGTTGAAAGAGAAACTTGCAGAATTTGAAGCAAGGATTAACTCTCAACAAAGTAGTTTTGAAGACAGAGAAAGCGCTTGTCTCACTCGATAAAAAACGCCTTGAGAAGTGATTTAATCGCCGCTCTTGATAAAATCAAGAAGTTGGAAGGGGACTTGAAAAAGTTCAATACTAGCTCGAACAAATTAATCACTATGCTAGGATCAAGTAAAAATCATCGTGATACACGAGGATTGGGCTATAAGGGAATAGATGCTCCAAGTATTAACAAAGAGGTAAAATATGTCAAGGCTAGTGATTCTTCTCAACCAAAGGTTTCCACGATAGTAGTGAAATATCTACACCGACGATTAAGGTTCGAAAAGCGCAAATTATATCAACCTCCAAAGCCAAAGCACATACAAATCCAGGTAAGAACATTCCTCATGTTATTGCAAAAACAAAGGTCCCCTGCAAAAGGGATGTCGTTTTCGTATAAGGAATGAGAAACTTCACGATGTTCTTGTTTGGGCATCACAAGAAGTTACCAAACCTAGATTATATGTTAAGGCTAATCCCCTTGACATTACGGGTTGTAAACGTCCAACCTTTAGGCAAAGGAATCAGTGTTGTGATAAACCTATATTTTCCTATAAATGCCATATGAAGCTATAGTTGCAGGATTTCCTACACTACACCCCTCATTAGATTCAACACAATTAATCCATTTGAAGATGAATAACTATGAATTTGATTGATTATTTTCTTGAAATGTTTACAAAGAAAGATAGAATAGAATTAAGGAAATTACAATCACTCTAGATTTTCTCTCTCCTAATGACTTGCTTAACAATTCAAAAGACCTCCTCTACAACAGATTTACTCAACCCTTTATATAGGGTATTACATAGTGGATGATGACTAAGTCTGTCCTTTATTTTCGGGAATGACTCGTGAAGTATCGCAAGTGTATAAATGTTCGTCTTCGCGACACTCCTAAATCTCGCCAAATCTTCACACTTTTCTCATGTTCTGGCTATCGTCACCCATTGCGTCATTTATATTATTTCCTGCGACACCTTCGCAATCGTCGTTTATGGATCTCGCAAGGTAAAGATGTCGCGATATTACGATCCTACGGAAGCCTTTTCACAATTGTAATAATTATCAAAAGGATAACTTTGTAAAGACGAAGACAAGATCGGAGAAAGACTAACTTGCAAAAGAATAGTCAATCTGATTCTCTTTCGAGAAACCTTAAAAAGAATAATGGGAAGAAGGTTCCGGTTGTTCCTAAACATACTCAGAAGTGGGTACCAAAGAAAGTCAATGATGCATTGAGTGTAAAAAGGAATGATCTCCCAGAAAATTCCATGACTATGGAAAAGGCAAAATCCATGATTTTGGAAGTTAAGAATTTCTTGTGAAAAATGGATTTTGATATGAATGAATCTACAAGTGACCTCTTTCATGATAATCCAAAAGTAAAACACAAGAATTGGTGGAAGAAGAAACAAAATAAGCCAAAAACTATAGATGGTGAAAAATCCATAGATGCGGAAAAGTTTGTTTCAATCACCTGTGGTGAGCAAGACATTGTTCACCCCAACACAACTTGATTATGTTGAAAGTGCATCCTTACCAAGAAATTCCCTATTATGAATACAGTGAGGGAAGCAAAATAATTAGGGCGCACATATCATGATTGGGTAAGATTTTGAAAATTTGGTAAAGCCGAAGGATTCATGATTGGATTCATCTAAAAGGTATGTTTGTTAGTGCATTCCTCGGTCGAACTCGCAAATGTTGATATCTCAAGCTTGTTGTCAAATTTAGTTGATCAAAACTATATCTTGATTTCTAGTCTACTACGTAGTCATGTCTCGCTTAGGATATAAGTGTGTAGTTGAGCGTCGGACTTCACCGAGTTCATTATTTGAAGAACAAGATCAATGAAGACTTTGGATTGGAGATCAAATCAAGAACTCTGCGAGAACTTCGTCCGATAAATGGTTTGTGAAGACCGAACCATCTATTCACTCAATTATATTCTATTATATCTTAATGAGACTAAATCGTATAACTAACTAGACTTTAAATTATTGCACAATGAAAATTTCGAGTTGTGTTTATTCCAAATATATTTATTGAAATATGAGTTAAGCTATATATCATTCGAACAATTTATTTTTAAAGATGATCAGTTGAAAATTACCTTGGACAATGATATATGTGAGATTATCATTACTTAGGAATGTTTCGATTTGATTTATTTCAATCATGTGAAAATAACCTTGAAAATTTTACATGATATGTGTGAGACAATCATCTAATCTTAACTTGGGATGTTTCGTATTGATTAAGTAATCATTTGAGAATTACTTGGAACAATTGGTATGTATGAGATTACCATTGTCTTCTTTCAAGGATGTTTCAAATCGATTATCGAGTTCTCGAAATCTTGACTTGGATACGGGACAGTATCGTACATAGTACACGCATCTTGGCAAAACTAGTTTGGGTCCGGAACTTCACTATGCGTACATAGTACACGTACTGACGTAACTGTGATGGGTCCGGAGCTGTAGTATGCGTACTCAATACACGTACCAGCGAGACTAGGGAAGGTCCGTAACTTTAGTACACGTACTTGTCAGTTTATGTTCGGCTAAAGACACCTTGGTACACATACTCATTATGCATACAAAAACGTCTGTGCTCGGGAACTTAGGGGAGTATGTGTACTCAGTGTGCATACAATAGTCCATGAACCGTAACTTCCGCGAGGGTACTCAAACCTAGTATGTATACCTTAGCATTACAAATCACGAACCTGGATGTAGTTCGCATACCTAGTATGCGTACTTACCCGGTCGAATATATTCAAATGCATTCGAAAATATTTCTATGAGATATCAAGCATTTGAATAACTCTCTAAAACACATGTTAAATATATATTTGATCGCCGATTAAAATTTGATTAATTATCAAGTTGAATCTAAAGTGTTTTACGTTAATGACGAAAAGCTTATTATGTTCATATGGCTAACTTTGGTTAACCGTTATAGAGCCTACTCATTGTACATGTTTAGGTACGGTTCATCATTATATAAGATTCTATATTTCATTTGTGTGAAAGTCAAGATAAATCATCTAACGGTGGATACGATTGCTTATTTTCTAAGCTATCTTAGCTTGAATCTCAAGTCAGAATTTCATCTAACGGTGAATGTTGTTTGAATGATTACAAAGCTATCTCAGCTTAAATTGTAAGAAGCCTCTGATCTAGAAAGTTTATATAATAAATATAATCTCTTGCATCTGGGAAAACCAATCCTGACACTTTCATGTGTCGTAGTTGCAAACTAGTGTCGATTCTCTCTTAACCTAGGTTTCAGTTTTTCTCGTGAAACATAATTAGGTTTACTACTTAAAGACCTTGCTTGGGATTCGTGAAGCCAGGTCCGATTATTTTATCTTTGATATTTCGTGTATCCTGATCTTACTTTTCTATCGTTTGAGTTTACCTCGTTTGAAGTTATCTCGAGTTTATCTCAGATAAGTAAGATATAAATAAATTATAAATTTCTTCGCCTCGGACTTTGTGATTCTACAAAAAACTTGTTTTATCTATTAGTTAAAGTATTGTGAGGTGAATAATAATCTAGGCTGCTCTTCGAGAGTCATAAGTACCAGATTTTAAGGTCTGCTGAGCTTTATGGTTATTGCAATCGATTTCCTATTTCACTTTGATCTTTGATCTAAAAGGAAATCAGAATAGACTTATCTGTGGGAGACATATTGGTTTATAAGTCTTTTTCTTTGGGTTGAAGCAACTTTTAGGCCATGTAAAGGACGTCGGCTAGGGGAATCATTTTGCGCAGAGTCCTACTTTGGGATTCAAGAGGCGTAAGGAGCGTGATTGTACCTGAATCGGTGTGAGACTGGGTTTGGGATCAACTACATTCCAGACCAAAGTTATTCTTAGTAGACTAGAATCTGTAGTGGCTTAATACATTTTGGTGTTCATATATGGACTAGGTCCCGGGGATTTTCTGCATTTGCGGTTTCCTCGTTAACAAAATTTATGGTGTCTGTGTTATTTATTGAAAAAACGGAGGTACAACAACCACACCCAATATTTTGTTAGGCAACTGTATGGAATAACTCAATATAATTCCAAGAGAATCAACTAGACAGTCAGACTCAATCAAGGAAATATATCCAAGAGTTATATCCCTGTTTCTCAATGTAATTAGAAATCAAACATATAGAATCCGTGAGCCTGATTCAATGTTGTACGTTTCATGGATCGGCCCTGGATAAATCTGCGATTCGATCCGAGATACCCACCGATACCACGGGAGTAACTCATCCGAGTATCGAGTTCTATACATATTCTTTTATGTGGGTTTGAGTGCTTCTTTCTTTTTCTATAATGTGTCTACATCAACTGTCGTACTATCATTTAGGCCCCTAAGATATGGCCACATATCATTTTCTGTTTTCTAGATACAAATAGATACAGCAGAAAGTAAGTATCCATTTCTGTATGAGTATCTCTCTGTGTGTTGGTCAATATTCTCTACCAAAAACTCAATCATTTCTTTGTCTGTCTCTCTCGAATTTTATAATCTCATCTAATCACCTCCTCCACACCCACCCTTGATCTGTTTTCTCTTCTTGCATCAAAGTTCAAAGAGACGAAGAAAAACCGTGTAGATATGGTGCGCCTCCACATCTATCTTATGCTTTTAGGTTGTTTTTTTGCCTTATAAAGATTTCTAAAAACCAATTTACTATTTTTATCCCGAGTTACTCGTGACTCGTTTGACTACGAATCGGTACGATTCAATACGACTTTCAGACGTATAACTCGGAAATACTCGGCTTGGCCAAGTATTTAAGAATCGTATCGGTCAGAAGCCGATTCCCGAGTTATTAGCGAGTAACTCGGCCGATACGTATTGCATTGGCCTGATTATTATGACAAACCACTTGAACGGTACCAAAGACCAATGTTTAAGTGCCTAGCCGACAGTTAGAAAAAAAAAATATATCTCATCCGTTGCGTGACACACCAAACACTCCTGTTATGTAAACATGGATTCTTAAAATCGTCAATTTGGAATTGATTATTCAATTAGGTTGTAATCCTATTGTTAGAGCATTGTTCGGTCGAACTCGTGATTAATTGTTGCTATATCAAGCTTGTTTGTCAAGTTTAGTTCCCAAAACTATAAGTCTGGATTTCTAGTCTACTTATAGCTAAGTCTCGGATTAGGATAGTAAGTGTAATTGAGCTTTAGACTCCACGGTGTTCATCGAATGAAGACGAAGAAATACTCAAGGGAACTTGTGGAACTTCATCAACAAAAAGGTATGTGGAGACATGAAATCATCTATCACTCAAAAGTACATCTACTATATCTCCTATTTGAGACAAAAAGTCGTATTGTTATATAGACTTCATTTATACACATTTGGTATTTCAAGCCGAGTTTATCTCGCTTATCTATTTCTCGAGATATGTGTTGGTAAGCTTTCTCTTTAACCAAGTTCATCTTTTATTCTTGACGCAAGTCAAAAGATGATCATGTGAAAATCGCCTTGTAACATCTTACATGATTTGTGTGAGACAGTCATTTTATATAGATTCGGAATGTTTCGTATTGATCATTCGATCACTTGAAAATTTCTTTGAAGCTAATAGTTTGTGTGAGACATCTATTGTCGTCTTCCGAGAATGTTTCAATGATTGAAATGAGGGTTTATAATATGTAACCAAGATTGGACATAAACATGGTGTGTATTCACATATGTGTAAAGTCCAAAACCAGGAACCATAGCATGCGCACCCGACGCGCAGTGGTTGGTTGATGGAAGTCCGGGAGCTAAGTATGCGTACCCTGCACGCAGATGCGGCGGAAGTACAATTCTGTGAATTTTTGCTGGAGTTTGAAAGGTGAAATGGTATGCGTACATATACGCGTACTTGGCGTAACCAAACTCGGTCGGCTACTTAGGTATGCGTACACGTTTGCATACTTAAGTAGGTAAAATTCTAAAATCGGTTTGTTCATGAACTAATACATTTATATATTCAGGAATGCAATTTTTTTCAAACCGTGGCTATAATGTTCATGAAATGATTCGAGTGAATCAAAATCAATTTTGCTTCAATTATATCTTGTATACTTCTATGAGAATATAAACAATTGAACAACTCTCTAACTAGTTTCATTTGCGTCATTTGAACTAGTTATGATAAAGATGAATAAGGTTGATATGAAAGAGATCATATGGATAACCATTAGTTAACTATTGTTGAACCAACTAAGTGTACCCGTTTAGGTACAGTTTACCTTTATCTAAATGACGATACATTTCATTTGTGTTAACAAGCTAAGTTCGATATAACGGTTGAAAGATATTAGCTTGTATCTAATCATGTTTTCATCTAACGGTGAATATTGAATGCTTTGTTACCAAGGTAGCATTGATTGCAACCCCTGATTTGGAGACTATATAAAGGAGAACTCTAGCAACTGGGAAACTGAATCCCACACCTCTTGTGTGATACTAGTTGCGACTAGAGTCGATTCTCCTTTAACCTTAAGTTTTTCACGAAACCCTGTAGGTTAACGACTTAAAGACATCATTGGGATTGTGAAGCCAGACCCAACTATTTCTCTGTAGTTGCGTGTTCTGATCTTGTTGTTTTCTATCGTGATTGAGTACTATCTTCTTTATGATTTGCTCGAGATTTATTCTCCGATAGGAAAGATTGAAAAGTAGTTACAAACATCTTCGTCTCATCGTTTGTGATTCCACAATTTGTTGTTTCGTTAATCGATTAAGATTATTGTGAGGTGATTGATATTTTTATGATGTTTTTTATGGGTGAAAACTATTTCTGCCGGTTTTGGTAATTTGGTGTGTGTGGATGAGAAATGAGTCTAAACCTTAAACAAATGCACTGCACGGGAGTGCTTCTAGATTCGAGAAATCAATCTGTGCAAATCCGGCCTAAACCAAGAAATGGCCATTCCAGACTTGTTTCGGCCACAAAGTGAAGGAGATGGGGTTGATCTTAGGGAGGGAAGCGAAGAAGGTGTTGAGATTGTGAAGGTGTTGGATATGTATGACTTGTATCAAAAAGCTGAACTGGCTTGCAGGATGTCAGCTATCAGTTCCGGTGTTCGAATACGATGGTATCAAAACTTGCCTCTGTTGTCTTGACTTGCCTTGTTCCTCTTTGGAAAATAGGGAGGAGAACCTATTTATACAAGTCTTTAAGCCTAACCCTCGTATCTCGTGGGAAGTGGAGAAAGTGGAGTGATGGAGTAGTGGAGTTGTGTGTTAGTGTCACACGACCAGTCTTGCCCACTTCTCCAATCATCACTAACCGTCCATGACTTCCTGACACGTTCTTGTGATGGCGCGTTGTGCGTTGCACGCTGTAAACCGCCAGACCAATACCACAGTATGTATTCCCCAGTTTGTGACATGATTGATATCTCGAGTGTGTGGATCGTGGGACCCACAGAAAGTAGCATGTAATGCTAGATTAAATAACTAAGTTATTTAGGAAGTCGATACTTGTGAAGTATCGTGTGTATTCTATCTGTGTGCGAGTATATTCAGCATGTATGAAGCATCGCTGTTTGAGCGTCTCAAAATAGCCTCATGTCCAGCCTACTTCATGTGATGGTTTGGAGGTTGCGCAAGCAAGTCCTCCCTTGGCTGACCACATGGTGTGGTAGACTGACGGGTGGTGATCACCATGACGCTTTCGACCAATTAACTCGACCCGGGGCTGTATAACCAAGCCGGTGAAGTTGGACGGACGAGATGATCTTCGAGACACTCATCTGCGAACGTTAGTAGAATTAGGGTTTTGAAGAGGTGCGCAAGCATCACTCTTGACTTGGTCAAATCCAAGATTGGGATACGATTTTGGCAGGGCCGATCGTGCATGTGTGTAGACGGCATGACGATGTAGGCGCCCATACCTATAACCGCCGAGTAAACCCATGCATCCATGATGAAGGAAGTGGATCCGTTTACACCCGTTACTTCTTGCCGCCATTAATTGTCCTACTTCATGACACTTTCCTATAACGGGCGTATTGCACGCCGCACACTTGTTTATGGGTGAAAACTATTTCTACCGGTTTTGGTAATTTGGGTGTGTGGATGAGAAATGAATCTAAACCCTAAACAAATGCACTGCACGGGAGTGCCTGTGATTCGAGAAATCAATCTGTACAACTCTGGCCTAAACCAAGAAATGGTCGTTCCAGACTTGCTTCGGTCACAAAGTGAAGGAGATGGGGTTGATCTTAGGGAGGGAAGCGAAGAAGGTGTTAAGATTGTGGAGGTGTTGGTTGTTTTATGACTTGTATCGAAAAGCCGGGCGGCTTGCGGGATGTAAGCTATCGGCCAGTGTTTGAATACGATTGCATCAACACTTGGTTTTGTCTTGTCTGTGTTGTGGAAATAGGGAGGAGAACCTATTTATACAAGTCATTAATCCTAACCCACGTCTCTCATGGGAAGTGGAGGAAGTGGAGTGATGGAGTAGTGGAGTTGTGTGTTAGTGTCACACGACCCGGTCTTGCCCACTTTCTCTCGTCATCACTAACCGTCCATGACTTCCCGACACGTTCTTGTGATGGCGCGTTGTGCGTTGCACGCTGTAAACCGCCGAACAATACCCCGATAAGTTATCCCCCAATTTATGACATGATTAATGTCTCGATCATGTGGATCGTGGGACCCACTGAGGAAGTAGCATGTAATGCTAGGTGAAATAACTAAGTTATTTGGGAAGTCGATACTTATAAAATATCGTGTGTATTCTATGCATGTAATGCATCGAATATATTCAGCACGTATGAAGCATCGCTATTTTAAGGCTTAATGGAGTAAATCACAATCAAGCGTCTTAAAATAGCATCACATCCAACCATCTTCGAGTGATCGTTTTGAGGCTGCATGGGCGAGCCATGCTTTGACCGATCACTCTATGTGGAAGAGTGGTGGACGGTGATCATGGGAATGCTTCATTGGTCGCTTGACTCCTATCCAGGGCTGTTCAACCAAGCTGGTGGAGTTGGACGGATGAGATAATTTTATGACACTCATCTGCGACCGTTGATAGAGTTTAGGGTCTTGAAGAGGTGCGCAAGCATCACTCTTGACTTGGTCGAACCCAAGCATGGGAGGTGTATTAGGCGGGACCGACCAGGGCATGCGTGTAGATTGCTTGCCGGTGTACACGTCCATACCTCATTACCCCATGAAGATATAATCTAGACCACTCAATTTGTCTGGCAAAGTTGAGTGGTTGAGATCGGTTTGCGGCAGAAATCCATTGCCGCAAAGGAATCAGGGACCGCGCATCCATGCCTAGTTCGGGCGCATGAATCGAGGCGTCTAGCCATGGTCGGTCTTGGCCGATTGGTCAGGCGTGTAAACGGGCCCACGGTGATCGTATTGACATGCTCAGGACCTGTTAAGTCCACATCTACACCTTCCATCTATGCTTGAGAAGATGGACGCTCGTGATCGATTAGCGATACATGTAATATGCCGCAAACCCTAATTAGGTTATTTTATGTGTCTATATTGATTTTAGTCTAAGCATACACTGATAGACGCATTTATGTGTCTATATTGATCTCAATTTTACACGCATTTTGTGTTTATATTTTACGTGTTGACATGCTCAGGACCTGTTTTCAGGGACGTTTGATTATTTGTGATTTTCTTTGATAGTGTATGCTTAGTCTAAGAACTTTTGATGCACTATGCTTACGATTTACATCTAATGCTTTATAAAATCTACTTTTGGCAAAGAAATAGAGTCTAGAAAAGAGCTAAAATTGTTATGAATCATTGTATGAACCAATTGATTGTGAAGTTTGTTGGAATCCTAAGTCCCAGTAATCTCTCAATATTGTTTTCATCCTTTGTTTTATTTGCTAGTTTTAGTATTTTATTTAAGTAAGTCCTAAAATCAACAACTTCCCAAGTCCGAGAATCGAACCTTCTATTTACCACTTGTAAAACTACATCGAGTTTTGGCGCCGCCCGACACGCGGACTTGTATTTAGGTTTAGGTTTTAGGTTTTGCATTTTTTTTAGGTTTTTTATAATTAAAAAATAGTAGTACATTAAGTTTTTTTTTTTTTTTTTTATCAAATATATTATTATTATTATTGTTGTAAAATTTTACAAGAAACTTGTTGGTAGCCTTGCAACAAGTTGCGCTCCAACCCCTTTTTAGGTTTTGTATATATTTTATTTATTATTATTATTTTTTTAGATTATTTTTTGTTCTATTTTACTTCTTTGGTATTTTTGTTTTTGCTGTGCAGGATTTGCTTGAAGCGAAACGTGGAAAGTGGAACTTGCCTTACAAAAAGGGAGAAACTGAAGATTTTATTTTTAGACTTTCATCTTATTTTTAGTAGTTTCTTTATTTATTTTTGGACTTGTAATTTTCTTTTATTTGTTTGTGTTTATTTTTAGTACTTTATTTAAAAAAAAACACCGCACACACCATTGCATCTTCGTCGGACTACCGAGTTTAGGAAAACTAGTGAATTAGTAAGTTGAACCCGTGCCTTGGGCCTTATGGGAGTTACCCGGTTGAAAGTCCACAAACCTCGACCTCGTACCTTTGGGTATATTTCGATGTAGGTAACTCAAGCTTACCTAAATTAGTTAATGACATTTGCATGTGCACATTTTGTTGAATTCTTGTATGCCAGAACGTAAGAGAGACGCTCTAGGACGGTTTATGCGTGAAAAACCTAGAAGTGATATTTTAGGAAACAAGAATCTTGACTACCTTAATCTAGAAAGTCCTATTTTTGGACGTTTTTCTCACGGTGAGGAAAATATCCTTAATACTTCTATTTTTTTCCAAAATGGTTGAGGAAAAGGATGATGAGGTCCCAGTAAAAACCCTTAGGGATCGTTTGAACCCGTCTAGGGTAGTGCGTGACCCAGTGTAGTTCTACCCGGCTTCTACGGTCCAATTTGATATTAGACACTGAGACTATTGGCATGCTTCGTAAGTTTAGGGGTTAGAGAATGAGAACCCGTATACCCACATAAGAGACTTTGAAATGATTTGTGACACAATGAACTATCCGAATGTCTCCAAAGATGTGCTTAGGTTACGTTTGTTTCACTTCTCTCTATGATAAAGCCAAAGAGTGGTATCATTTTATTCCTTCCAAAACAATTACCACAGGATGGTCTTGTAGAGGTATTTGTTAAGAAATTCTACCCACACCATAAGATCGCTCATTGTCGTGTCTATTCAAACCTTTAAGCAGAAATTAGGTGAAAAACTTCATGACTATGTAGAAAGGTTTAGTGAATTGTTATACCAGTGTCCACATCACGGCTTTGAAAAACCCCACATGGCCCAAATTTTATATGAGGGCCTTGATAGTAAAACCCGTATGCATGTAGAAACAATTAGTGGCGGAGAATTTACACATCAAGACCCAGATGAATGTTTTGACGAGTTCATCGAGTTAGCTGAGAAGACTCGTCAATGGGCTTCAATGAGAGAACCAGAAATACCTAGAAATCATATCCATAAGGTCGATAGAGTTGATTATGGATCAGATATTCTTAGGCGTCTAGAGGCCTTAGAAATGAATCAAGGGTCACACCATGCTAGATACGAAGAGAAAGCCAATGCTCTTTATAACAACTTTAGGTTTGAAAAACGTCAGAGATTTGATCCATATTCAGATACCTATAACCCTGGTTAGAGAAACCACCCGAATTTCTCTTGATCTAAGGGCCAAAGTCAAGGTCAGTCTAGTATTTCCCGGGCTCTCCCAAGTTTTGGGTATACTAAGAACCATTTAGGGCCAGATCAAAGATCGAGAACTCCTGTCGGATAAAAAATCATGAGCTTAGAAGAGTCTCTAACCATCTTATCTCATAACACTTTGAGTTTAAGCAAACGGTTGAGAAAGGTTTACGGGAAAACTCTCGGAGCTATTTCAAAGCTAAAAAATCGGGATAGTATAATTCTTGAATTTTTGAGCGAAAGAGAAAAGGAAAAGTCCCCTCACAACCACTACCCAACACTAGAGAAATTCATGAAGTATCCTCTAGAGAGAAAGAGTTCAATCATGTGAACTCGTAACAACCCTTAGGAGTGGTAAAACGGTGAGACAATAAGGTAGCCATGCCTAATAGTGGACATCTTTGTAGATCCACCTTCTAGTTCCCATTCTAGTTCCCAAGATGAGCCCCAGAAGGAACCATTAGCTGAAGAGACTGATAAAATTTCTAGTGATGCCCATGTGGTTCCCGATAGATCTCATTTTGTTCCCAGAGCCCCATATCCACAGTTGTTAGTTCCAACTAAGAGAGAGTCGACTTTCAACGAAATAATGGAGATTTTTAAGCGGTAAACATAAATATCCCTTTACTAGAAGCAATTAGGCAAATGCACCTTATGCCAAGTTTCTTAAGGATCTTTGTACGAAAGCGTAAGCTTAATGTCCATAAGAAAGCCTTTTTAGTTTGGTCGGAGTAAGTTCAATCCTTCGAACCACACAACCCCTAAGTATAAAGACCTGGATGCCCCACCATATCTTGTACGATTGGTAATCACGTGGTTGATAAAGCATTACTTGACTTAGGAGCCGGTGTTAACCTACTCCCGTACCATGTGTTTTTGACTAGGTCTTGGTGAGTTGAAACCGACTAAAATGACCCTACAATTAGCTGATAGATCTGTCAAAGTACCTCGTGGTGCCATAGAGGATGTCTTGATTGAGGTTGATAAATTTATTTATCCGGTGGATTTTGTTGTTCTAGACACTCAACTTTGTTCGGGATCCTAGTGCTCAAATACCGGTGATTTTAGGTCGCCCATTTTTAGCCACATCTAATGCTATCATCAATTGTAGGATGGGACTTATGAATATATCCTTTGGTAATATGACCTTTGAACTAAATGTCTTTAATGTTACTAGACAACCTTCCGATGAATTAGAGGAAGTGAATATGATTAGCACTTTAGTTCGGGATATAGTTCGGGATAATTGGGACGACACTTTATTGGATGATTCTTTGGATGAATTTGATAAGATTCTCTTAAGTCGAGTTAGGTGACCAAGTTGTTGAACTAGAAGAAGCTCTCGAGTACTTTAAAGACTCTACGGACCTCGAAATTCAAGCCATAGTGCTAGGCCTTACGGAGAGTAGTGTTGACCCTAAGTTTGGGGTAATGATCTAGAAGAAGCTCTTGAGTATTTTAAAGACTCAGGATCCGGAAATTCAAGCAATAGTTAGAGGTTTATCCGAGAATACGATTACCCTAAGTTTGGGGGTAGTGATGGTTATGTATCCCCATTAAAAGTCCTTAACTTAGGACTCGAGCCTAGTGTGCGAGGTATTACTTGAGTCTCTTCCGACTCCACAACCCGATCCTCCCGATCTTGTCTGGGAGGAAATCCAGCAACTAGAAACCCATAGTTCGAAGAATCCATTTGTCAAGACACTCATATGAAGCCCAAGTGGGCACCACAGAAAAAACCCAGTTGTCTTGCAGGAAACCTTGGATGAGGATGTGTTATGTCTGTTCATTTTTCTGATTTGGTGTAGTTGTCTAATAATTGTGGAAATTTTATTTGATTTTGTTGACCCAGGTTGTTTTATTTATTGATATATGATTTGAAAGGTAATTAGCCATTTTGTGGTATTTACCGTCAAAGGTCAAGACTTTAAACTTAGCACTTCTTGGGAGGTAACCCAATATTCATGCGACACGGTAATATCTTTCCTTAACTCTTTTGCTTCAAATGGTAACGATTTCTCCTTGTTCATGCTTTTAATTTTATCTTTAGAACATTGAGGACAATGTTAGATTTAAGTTTGGGGGTGTGGGAGAAACTTTTTAGTTGCAATAAATAAACTCCTGAGCCTAGAAATTTATGTTTATTAAGGATGGCACTAACCAATTTAAGTGGATGGAAGCATTTTGGTTGTAGGAGTTGAGGAACCAATATGATTAGATGGAAACATCTAAAGAGTCTATTCATAAAAGCACGAGATCTCGGGTGTTAGAAATAACATGGTAGTTTCGCCATATCTCGTTGAGTCCTTTTCACTTCTGTTTTTTTTTTGTTTTTTTTTTTTAAAATATGTTTCTCTAAGTGATTAGGTGGGGCTCACGATTCAAGTTGTTACCACTGCTAGGGTAAAATAGAGTGATTGAGTTACTAAGAAAAAGAAAAAAGAAAAAAGTAGACCAGACCAATCAGACCAAATGGAATAATTCTCAAAAATAAAAAAGGATCCACGGGAATTACCATGTAATCTGCTAACAAGAAGCATGCGCTTGGATTCTCAAGATCTAATCATGTTGTTATTAAAAAAAAAATCAGTGAATAAATCGACCGTTGGTTCCCTTGTATATGCCAGACGAGTTGATCTAGAATTAGGATTGTCGACCACTTTGGTTCCCTTGTATATGCCGGTTGTGTTGATGTTAGTCGGACCGGTATCTCGGTCCATTAGGATAAGGTTCATTTTGGTAGTGGCCTTGGCGAGATATGAGAAACATCGTTCACCTAGTCAACATCAAAACCATCTACATTTTTCTATATCCATCTCTTAATCTATCCATGTGATTTGTTGACTCAGGATATTGATGTCCATAGTGAGACTATACGAGTAGAGCTCTGTCACTTATATATGAATTTTAGTATGCTTGAGTGCAAACTTTGTACAAAGAATTGGAATTTCGCATCGGGTACTTCCTCTGTAGTCAATAAGTATGCCAACCAAGGAGATTCTTTAGTGCCTTCCAAGGTTCAACGTAAATAGCTAGAGTCCGGAGTAAAGGGTTTTGTGGGTACACCTCCGGTAAACCCTCCAGAGACTATAACTCGGCCACTAGGGCCACCTAGGGGGTTTAAAGGCTTATTGCATACGCTAAATGCAATCGACGATGCCTGCTTAATGTGAGTTAGGATTTTATTTTTGTAAATTTGATTTGCTCGGGACTAGCAAATAATAAGTTTGGGGGTATTTGATAGACGCATTTATGTGTCTATATTGATCTCAATTATGTATATTGTTAGTGCTCAATTTTGTACTTATTTGGTTATTTTATGTCTTTGTAGGTGTTTTTGGAGAAATAAGCTTTTGTGGCGAATTTGGCTCGAAAAGTGGTCCTGAGAGAAAATTACTAAAGGCACCCAGAAGACGCACTACAGGCACCCCGGAAGTATCTTTGGAGACTCCCCGAGAAAAGTCATAATTACACCTCAAAAAAATTGCTAAAGGGAACCCGCCGGGTGGATAAGGGGTACCCAAATTACCAAGGGGCATCCATTTCCAAGGCAAGTACTATTGTGGACCACCCGCAGGGATAGGGGAGGTCATCTTCTACGGTTTGAATTTTCAAAATTGGCAGGAAAATGTGTTCTTCCCAGGGCAGATTAGGGTTTGGATTTTTGGAGGTTTTGGACGAGATTCAATCGCCAAATAAGGTTGAGGCTGGACTTCATTTAGCTAAACAGTATTGGTATGATTGTTTTTATGGCGTAAATTGGGCTGGATCATCGGGAATTCACTGGTTTAAGCAAAACATAGAAGGGAGATATTCAAGCACGATTTGGACGTGATTTTGGAAGAGTTAAACACGAGAATAAGTAGTTACCAAATAAACAGGATAAATGACGTGTTTGGGAGTTAAAATAGGCATCAAATCTTCTCATATTTGGTTACATCTCGTTAAACTGGGGAATGAAGGATAACTCGGGTTTAGTGTTTGGATTCGTGGAAATTACGTGGGAATAAGGAGACCGTATATCCTGTGAGATATGATAATGTTTTCAGGGACGTTGGATTGGACCAGACATCACGTAAGAAGGAGAAAAAAGGAGAAAAGTCCGTAACTTTGCTTGGAAGAAAAGAAAAGAGATTTTCGGGATTTAGTGGGTTCTGTGTTGTATAAAAAGGATATGTTCGAGTTCTAGAGGGGTAGTCGGGAGTTTTGGGGTCGATTGAGGCTTGAGAATCAAAGCAGAGAAGTTGCGGGAATAATACGTGAAGAACAGTGAAGAAGACGAAGAACCGACACTTGAAGTGTCGTTCTCAAGAACACGAAGAACACTCATATAGATAGTCGTTTATACCGCTACACAAAAGATTTATCGTTCTCTGTAACAGTGTCTTGCAACACTTATATCCATTGCGATTTCACTGCGTTATTATTCACCTCTTGTAAGCACTTTTTGAGCTATGAATATCAATTTTGAACGTGTTTTCACCATGAGGAGCTAAACCCCAACACTGGGATGACGGAGGAAGCCATGTTTCACAATGTTTGGTAATTATAATTGATTCTTAAGACTTCTTGCATTGATTTTTAATCGATTTATGATTTTCATTGATTATTTGTGATTTTGTTTGATAGTGTATGCTTAGTCTAAGAACTTTTGATGCACTATGCTTACGATTTACATCTAATGCTTTATAAAATCTACTTTTGGCAAAGAAATAGAGTCTAGAAAAGAGCTAAATTGTTATGAATCATTATATGAACCAATTGATTGTGAAGTTTGGTGGAATCCTAAGTCCCAGTAATCTCTCAATATTGTTATCATCCTTTGTTTTATTTGCTAGTTTTAGTATTTTATTTAAGTAAGTCCTAAAATCAATAACTTCCCAAGTCCGAGAATCGAACCTTCTATTTACCACTTGTAAAACTACATCAGTCAGGCGTGTAAACGGGCCCACGGTGATCGTGTTGACATGCTCAGGACCTGTTAAGTCCACTTCTACACCTTCCATCTATGCTTGCGAAGATGGACACTCGTGATCGATTAGCGATACATGTAATATGCCGCAAACCCTAATTAGGGTTTTGGATCGGACGTGTGTACACGACTTCAGCCTAACGGTTTGGAAGGTTATGCTCCTCGTTTGGGGAGGCCGACCATGTGGAGCTCACATTGGGTCGGTGGTGAACATGGTGATACCTGACTGGCGGTCCTAGGCCTGATTTAATCCATCCAAACATACTGGTGAAGTTGGATGGTCGTGATCAATTTGAAACCTTAGTGGAATTTCCTGCGACCCTTTAAACATTACGCCGGCCATACTTTGGGCAAACGCACGTTTCTCTATGGCTAGGTCAGGAGATGGTCGACCAGGCAGGTAGAGAGGGGCACGCCGATGTGGGGATAACGCTTGTCCAACTGGCCATGGGGACGATCTATGCGTCCAACTATGCCGACGAAGTTGGACGGACGCTTGATCCATTTGAGACCGTCATTGGCAGTCTTGTGTACATGTTTTCCAATCTGCTCCACACCAACCCAACCATCCTACTCTAGGCTGGTGTTCGGTGGTCGTTTGGGAGACGTGGCATGCATTCGACCCGACCGGGGCATAGCGACCTTTTGGTGGTCATTAAGGTGGTAGCTTTGCTCTGCCGAGGATCGTCTAAGCTGGTTAAATCATACGCCAACTTGTGTGGTCGTGATTATTTCCGAGACCGACATGGACAGTCTCTATGCTCGATCGGGCTAGTATAACACACCGAGAGATGTATGCTCAATCGGGCTAGTATAACACACCGAGAGTTATAGCACATGACGGGTATTTCGTGCATGCCTCATTAGTGACACTTGGAGATTCGTGTTACTCTGCTGGGAGCAACACTCGGTCGTCATGCCACACCAATAATGAGAGTTGGAATAAAGACAGAAATACAATTTTGGTCATGCATTAATTGATAATGCTATAAATTCATTGGGTATATGGATTGTTGCTACATGCTCCATTTTAGGTGAATTAGTAAAGTGAAGAAGTATTCATCACTTATCAGTGGATTTATCCTTTGCAAAATGTCAGCGCATAATTTTGGCTTTTACAGTTTTAGCCTTAAATGAAAATCCACCATCAATATTAAGTCCCCTGCCTAGCGCATAATGGTTACACTATTGTGGGGAGGCATGAGATAGTGACAAATTTGTATACTGAAATGATTAGGCTAAAGTAAATACGCATTTACCGCATTGATAGATATCGTCGGGGTTACATGCCGGAGTGGTCAAACCTGATTAGGGTTGTGGAGGAAGCAGGACTTGGTCAGGTGAGCCGGTTCCCTTTGGTTTCCTCCGTACATATTTGGACAGAGCTTGGACCGTTTCTTGGAATGGGTGCACTCCCTTCCATTATATGACGGCTTCTCTCAAATATATCCGATAAGTATTGTTGATCATTATCCCGAATTAGCAGTCTTTATAGGTTGCAAGTGAAGACTCCTTTTCTCCCAGGATTACTGTTGGCTCGTGAAATATAAAGAAAATTCTAAGGACTCCTCCTATCGTTTTCTTCTATATTCCAGGTACTGCTCCGCGCTTATCCGATCTTCTGATTGATCGATGATGATAATTTTTTTTTGTGTAACCATAACTTCTTCTTCTTCGCAGTTTATTATGGAAGCGGTTGGTGATGATCACTCATGTAACTTCTCTAGAAAAAGTTTGAAGTCAACAAGCCCGAGGAGGAATTTGGTGCACATGAGGAGGTAATGGCTAAGATTGATCTCCCCTCTGCGAAGTCGGTCGTGCTATACAGGGGGGATGTACATTCTGCACATGCGTATTGCCGGTGGGCGTATTTGTGCCCTTTTCACCTGCGATCGACATGGTGGAGCAATGGAGGCGCGATGAAGCGTTTGCGAGTACCAACGAGCGCAAGAGTGAGATGTTTGCAGCACGGTTAAAGAGGTGGAGGGTTGAACACAAACGACCTCTTGGTGAAGATAAATGTGATTATCCAATCCATGATGGCGTGATAATCCTCGATTCTGACACAGACGAACCTGAGCGTCTGAAAGTGACCAACACAATTCCCAATCTTTGTCGTGGTTTTGAGGAAGATGTGGAAGTTGTCTCTATTGATGATGTTGAGGCGGATAGCGTTATCGCGAGAAATATTCGAAGTGGAAGGCCGAGGCAGATCCAGAGGAAGAAGCAATAGCGGTCCCACGATGGCGATGGCGTTCAAGCAGGCTCCAATGGTGGTGGAGACACAACCAATCTTCTTGATGACTAAATCTTCTGTTCTTTCTTTTTTCTTCTTTTAAGGCTTTCTTGTGATTTGTGAACATTCTCCTTGCACTCGGTGGCGGCTGAGTTTAAGGTCTTTTTTGCTTGCTTGATTGAATAAAGGTTTTACATTGTTTTTTGATGTAAATCTCTCAACATGGCTATATCAAATGTGATCATACGTTGTTCTTGTAATAAAAAAGAGAATACCATGATGAAATACCACGGACCTGTCTATGCTCCTGACGCGAGATCTCCCTGGTCTTCCTGGGTAAATGGTGGTTTAGACTGACTCGGAATTTTGTGTCTTCCTTTAGGAGGTAAAGAAGTTCCTAGATGGAAATAATATTTCAATTAATTTGAAAATTGAAAGTTGGAACCCTAATTATGAATGCAAGTATCGCAATCATTTTCTGGAGGAATTACAAATATGGCATGAAAAGGTAATTGTAGAAGAAACACGCTGGAGGAAATAGCACATCGTTTTAAAGTGTGAAGGACGCTGGAAAGTGGTAGCAAAACGTCTTAAGTTCGGTAGGGTTTGAGCCATCGTGAGTGAATTGTTATGCCTTCTAGTTTATCAGCGTTGATGAGCTTGCAGTAGCCGCCTAGGATAACATCTGCTACCAGGTAAGGTTCATCCTCCCTTCGGTGGGTGAGTCAGGTGGAGTGGTCATTTTCACCGTCATGCTCCCAACCTTGAATGCAGTAGTCTTCGTCACCATATCTCCAATTCCAAATGGGTTTGGGCGTGCAAATACCTGGACCTTGGCCTTATCATCTTTGACCAAAACATCCTCTAAGCTCTTGATAAAACGTTTGAAGGGGTCGGCTTCCCATTCACATCTCCCAACCGGGGTTGGTTTGTTGGTTGGAGCCAGTCCCCGGGACTTATCGGGAGTGAGGAGTGATTGGTTGCAAGAATGGTTGCGTGATGAGACTTACTTGAGCTCGGAACCTCTTAATGTATGCTGATAGGCTCTCTCCATGAAGTTGTGTCACATTGGAAAGCTGCCCAGTGCGGAAACGGGATGGTCTTGAGTCCGCACGGCTTGTTAGAGATCCTTTCGTGTGTCGTAGCCGGGTAGAGGGCAAACTCCCAGTGTTGCCTTGTTGTCGTGTATCCAAGAGCCTCCTAGGACCATGTCGTAATTGGGATGTTCTTTGACTATGTAGAACTTCGCTTGCGTTAGGGCGTCTCCCAATTTAACTTCAAGATCGATGTATCCATAGGCATTTCCAAGTTCCCCTACGGATTCTTAATCACGGTTGGGTCTGAGTGGCTTCCCGCTTTGAAATCCATGCTTGCTTTCAAAGTCTTGACAGTGATGATGTTGAATTTGGAGGTTGTATCAATCAATGTGCTATCGAACTTTATATCCTTCAAACGAGTGACGGTTAAGAGTCCCCAGTTTCCCTTGCTTGCATCTTCCAGTAAAGACTGAGGTTTCGAGACCGCTTCCTTTTCTAGATACAAACGCCGGCCTGAGACAACGCGGTTAGGGCTGCAAATATGTCTTGACGCTACGCCTTGAGAAATATAAGATCTCGCACAAACGCTCCATCATAAATTGTACTTCTTGCGAATAGAATCCTAGGAAATCATGCGGTTCCCGATAGGGAGAGGATCTCTATGAACGCCTTCGTTTCCAAGATGGAGTTCTCCTGCCTCTATCTTTCTCCGAAGATTTTTTTCGGCTGACTGCAGTCCTTGGTCGGATGATGGACAAACCTATGGTAGCGGCGTGTACTTTGGGGTCCGCCATGTCTTTCTCGGTTGGCGGTAAAATGCCAAAGGAGGAAGCTTGATAGCATCGTCTTGAATCCATGCCTCCAAGAGTTCCATTACTTCACTCATGGGGAATGGGAAGATCTGCATCTTGTGTCTTGTGCTGGAGCCGCACGCTTGGGTTGTTGTTCCGTTGCTGAAGCTTTCCTTTTTCCTCCTTCGCCTATCACGCTCAAAGAAGGACCAGTGTTGTATTGCTTGTATGTGAGACGCCTGCTTCCTCGACTCTCACGTGGATCTTCGTTTCGAACAACCCTGGTTCTCTCTAGCAATCTTTAGGGGCAGTTGTGGATGAACGCTACAGCTTCATGGAGTTCGGAGAACGCCCAAAGCCCAGATTCTCTAGTAAGCGCGGTATATGGGTATCATCCCGTTGATGCACAGCTCCACCAGCCCGACATTCGGTGACGTTCGGATCATGACAATCTAGTGCTTGAGTTACGAACCTCTTAACGAAGTCGTTCGGATGCTCGTTGTTCATTGAGAGACTCTCCCTAGATTCGAAAAGGTGATCTGCTCGGATACGAAGAAATACTTCTGTAGAAAGCATGACCATCTCGCCCCAATTGGATATCTTGTTAGGTGTGATGTTGTTGTACAGTGTACGCCCTTCCGTAAGTGACTTCGAGAACTCTTTCAAAGTGAGAACATGATTGTACTCATGCTCCCCCAAGGATTCCAAAAATCGAGAGATGTGTTCACGAGCGTTGCAGTCACCATCGTAGAGGGAAAACTGAGGAGAGGTGTATCCTCTTGGAAGAGGGATTCGTTGCACATCTTGAGGGTACGGCGGCTGATGCTGGTATGCATCCATCAGATTTCCTTTGCCTCGGTTTTGGAGAAGTCATTCCAGGTCCTCATGTGTAATGAAGTTGGATGGAATGTCCTTTTCCTTGGGATTTCGGGAGCAACATCGAGCTTCTTCACTCACGTGGGTGCGAGTGGAAACGCTTGTTAGGGTGTATTGAAGGCATCCCTTGTTGGCTCCAGGGTTGCGTGAATCTTGTGGCAATCGTTCGTTAAAGTTTTGAGGAAAGTGAGTACCTCTTTTCCGAGTTGCGGCCATATCCGTTTGAGTCTTAGCAAGAACTTCATGTCTCTCCATCAAGTCTGCGACGGTAATGGGAGATGGTCCTTCTCTTGTCCCTCCGGCTCCTCGTCCTGATGAAGGAATGAAATTTGTTGTTCTGGTGATCGTCGGAGGTGTTACACTTTAGGAGATGCGGGATTAGCCGGCCTGCTCTCGGTGATAGGAGGTGTTACACTTACCGGAACATCTCTGCTCATTGGCGTTGGTGGTAGAAGAGACGTCTCCACGAGATGTATTGACCACGGTAGCTCCATCGGGATGGTACATCAATACTGAGAGTGTTATCCGCACTAGCTCCATCGGAATTGATTGCGATCGACCTAAGTTCTACCATCTTGAAACAGTTGATGATTGAATCGAATCTAAGATCTACCCCTTCGAAATTGACAAAATTGAATTAGATTTTGAAGGAATTGACTTTACAACCGAGAGATTAACCTCCCACTGTAGTCGCCAATTGTTTATGGGTGAAAACTATTTCTGCCGGTTTTGGTAATTTGGGTGTGTGGATGAGAAATGAATCTAAACCCTAAACAAATGCACTGCACGGGAGTGCTTGTGATTTGAGAAATCAATCATGCAACTCGTCCCTAAACCAAGAAATGCCGTTCCGGACGTGCTTCGGTGCGAAAAGAAGGTGTTGAGATTGTGGAGGTGTTGGCTGTTTGTGACTTGTATGAGAAAATTTGAACCGGCTTGCGAGGATGTGTAAGCTACCGGTTGGTGTTTGAATACGATTGCACATCAACACTTGGTTTTCTCGTCTTGTCTGTGTTGTGGAAATAGGGAGGAGAACCTATTTATACAAGTCATTAAGCCTAACCCACGTCTCTCATGGGAAGTGGAGGAAGTGGAGTGATGGAGAAAGTGGAGTTGTGTGTTAGTGTCACACGACCGATCTTGACCACTTCTCCCGTCATCACTAACCGTCCATGACTTCCCGACACGTTCTTGTGATGGCGCGTTGTGCATTGCACACTATAAACCGAGACCAATACCCCAAGTAAGTATCCCCAGTTTATGACATGATTTATGTCTCGATCGTGTGGATCGTGGGACCCACAGGAAGTAGCATGTAATGCTTGGTTAAATAACTAAGTTATTTGGGAAGTCGATACTTATAAAATATCGTGTGTATTCTATGCATGTAATGCATCGAATATATTCAAAGACGTATGAAGCATGCTATTTTAAGGCTTAATGGAGTAAATCACGATCAAGCGTCTTAAAATAGTATCGCATCCAACCATCTTCGAATGATCGTTTGGAGGCTGCATGGGCGAGCCATGCTTTGACCGATCACTCTATGTGGAAGAGTGGTGGACGGTGATCATGGGAATGCTTCATTGGTCGCTTGATTCCTATCCAGGGTTGTTCAAACCAAAGCCGGTGGAGTTGGACGGACGAGATAATTTTATGACACTCATCCGGCGACCGTTGATAGAGTTTAGGGTCTTGAAGAGGTGCGCAAGCATCACTCTTGACTTGGTCGAAACCAAGCATGGGAGGTGTATTAGGCAGGACCCCGGGCATGCGTGTAGACGACTTGCCGGTGTACACGTCCATACCTCATAACCCCATGAAGATATAATCTAGGCCACTCAATTTGTCCTGGCAAAGTTGAGTGGTTGAGATCCGATTTGCGCAGAAATCCGTTGCCGCAAAGGAATCGGGGACCGCGCGTCCATGCCTAGTTTGGGCGCACGAATTGAGGCGTCTAGCGATGGTCGGTCTTGGCCGATTGGTCAGGCGTGTAGATGGGCCCACAGTGATCGTGTTGACATGCTCAGGACCTGTTAAGTCCACATCTACACCTTCCATCTATGCTTGCGAAGATGGACGCTCGTGATCGATTAGCGATACATGCCGCAAACCCTAATTAGGGTTTTGGATCGATCGTGTGTACACGACTTGACCCTGTGATTTGGCGAGTTATGCTCCTCTTTTAGGAGGCCGTATGTGGGCCCACATTGGGTCGGTGGTGAACATGGTGATACCGATTGACGGTCCTATTCTTGATCTAATCCATCCAAACATGTTGGTGAAGTTGGATGGTCGTGATCAATTTGAGACCTTAGTGGAATTTCCTACGACCCTTTAAGCATTACGCTGGCTATACATTGGGCAAACGACACGTTTCTCTATGGCTAGGTCGAGGGAGATGGTCGACCGGGCGGAGTAGAGAGAGGGGCACGCCGATGTGCGGGACAACGCTTGTCCAACGGCCATGGGACGATCTATGCCGCGTCCAACTATCTTGGCCCGGTTTGACAGGACGCAATGATCTGTTTGAGGCAAGTCATTGGCAGTCTTGTTCGTACATGTTTTCCAAGTTGCTCCACATACCAACCCAACCATCCTACTCTAGGGCTGGTGTTCGGTGGTCTTTTTGGGAGACGTGGTATGCATTCGACCGACCGGGCATAAACGGGCCCGACCGGTGGTCATTAAGGTGGTAGCCTTGCTCCTGACGAGGATCGTCTGGGCTGGTTAAATCATGCGGCCAATTTGCGTGGTCGTGATTATTTCCGAGGCCCGACATGGACAGTCCGGATGCTCGATCGGGCTAGTATAACACACCGAGAGATGTATGCTCAATACGCTAGTATAACACACCGAGAGTTGAGCTGTCATGCGGGTATTTCGTGCATGCCTCATTAGTGACACTTGGAGATTCGTGTTACTTTTCGGGGAGCAACACTCAGTCGTCATTCCGCACCAATAATGAGAGTTCAGCGGGAACAACACAGGAAATACAAGGATGGTCATGCATTAATTGATAATTCTATAAATTCATAGTGTATATGGGATTGTTTCTACATGCTCCATTTTAGGTGAATTAGTAAAGTGGAGAAGTATTCATCACTTATCGGTGGCTTTATCCTTTGGGATGTCGCGCATAATTTTGGCTTTTCAGTTTTAGACTTAAATGAAAATCCACCATCAACAACGACGTAAACCGAGACCAATACCCTGATGAGTATCCCCGGTTTGTGACATATTAGATGTCTCAAGTGTTTTAAATGGAAAACATGTAGCATTTTGCTACGTGTGGCAAGTTAAAATCAAGTGGCTTGTCGTAGGAAAATATCATGTGATGCTATTAGGCTCGTCTTGGCCGGTCGCCTAAAACTTGCCACAAGTCTCAGTTAGTTCGGTGGTGAACTTGATGGCGTGAGATCGCATCTCATGAGGAAGGGTAGCCGTTGATTATGGCTACCTTGTGTTGACGCCTGATAATGGCGCAGTGGCATTTTGGTGTATGACAGTGGCTTGTGCATGCCAGTGGCACGGTGGTGTAAGTGGCGCCTGGCATAGCCATGGCCACTAGATTTAGGCGATTGGTCGCATGAAGCTTGCCACAAGTCTGTCCAAAGGGTGGCGAACTTGGATGGTTTGAGATTACATCTCATGAGGAAGGGTATTAGATTGATTATGGCCACATTATGTTGGCTTTGTTAATGGCATAATGGCATAGCCACGGCGTAGTGGCATGGCCACTCCTGCAGCAGCGGCGTGGCCAAAGCTAGGATTTGGCATCGTGGCCAAAGTTAGGGCTTGGCCACATGTCCAAGGCTAGGATTTGGCGCGCCGTGGCTAAGGCTAGATTTGGCCAAGTGGCTAAAGTTGGGTCTTGGAGGCATGGCCAAGGCTAGGATTTGGCGTCGTGGCCAAAGTAGCTTGTGGCATGTTGTGGACTATGACCAAAAATTAGGGTTTCGGCTAAAAGTCTTTATTTCGATCATGAAATCCTAATTGGATTCCGTTATGGCATTGGCCACGAATAGAAAGTGGGTTAGCACGTAGTGGTGTCATTTGTGGCACATTGGTATGTTAATGCAGCAGAGTGGCATGTTGGCATGTTACTGCGGCAGAGTGGCATGTTGGTATGCCGATTAATATGTTGTTGCGGCAGGGCGCATTTGGCTTTCCAGTTAGTATGGTGGTGCGGCAGGGTGCGTTTGGCCTTTAATGTATGGTGGCGAGTTTAGAGCGACTTGATTGGTCAAGAAAAGGGGTCGGCAAAACATAAGGCGCGGCCGCACCTCTAGTGCTCATGGCGCATTTTAAAGTGACCTAATTGGTCGGTAGGAAGGAGAGGGGCCGGCCAAGCATGGGCGTGGCTACACTTCTGGTGTGAGTGTGGCGGCTTTAGAGCGACCTGATTGGTCGACGATGGAGTAAGGGCCAGTTAGGTAGCATGGGGCGTGGCCAAGTGGCGCCGGTTAGCCTATGTCATGGCCACGCTCCCTTCATTGTTGCTCCTACTCCACGGCTCTGTTTATTCTTTGCTTTCTGAACCTTAACCTTGGTACTTGGAGGTCCGTGCTACTCTGCTGCGAGTGAACACAAATCCATCATGCCATACCAATAGTAAGGGTTCGCCGGGGAACATAAGCACAAAAAAGTACAAAAGACTCAGGCATTTGTGAGTAATGCGACTAGGAGCTTATACACTCATTAGGCTCTATACTAGTGACAGTTCATCCAGGAGCTTGAGTTTCGATATAATACGAAGAGAGACATAGGTACTCGTCAGATTTTGATATATTCTCCAAATTCCCTACGAAATATAGACATATCAATGTCTACTACATCTGATGTCGGTTCAGGTAGTTAGACTTTTACAAATTTAGCCCTAAGCTAAAAACCACCATCAACAATCATTTACCTGCTAGTTTTGTAGTTAATGACTTTTGTAAAACACATAATGCTTCTTTTAAAAAATGCGTAATAGGTTATGCGAGACAATTTGGGTGTGCATAATATATCATTTACATCTTACATTTTAAGAAGTAATGCATTATAGGTTATGCATGGTAAAAAAAGTGCATAACAGTTTATGCAGATGCCTGAATAAGATGCATAGGAGGTTATGCAGTCAAAATAGCGGTTCTAACTTTGTTAAATGTAATTTTTTGTGCTTTTATTTATGCGATTAAACCTAAACCCAAACTGCAACTCAGGGGAGGTACTTATAGAGCGGGGATTTCTAAGGGCACGTACCTTGTTCACAAAAATAAAGGAAAGAGGTGGTTTTACTCCACCTGTGCAGTTAGTATGATGAATGTGAGTCCATTTGGGAAATTCTATAAGCTGGTTATCTCTTCATGGACATATGGCATTGTTGGATGGTAAGAGCTGCCAGGTGATGGATGGGGTCCTTTTATCATATAACCATGATGATTTGAGTCAACATTCATTCAAGGTGTCCAAAACAAGTCTATCTGATCCAACGGCTAGTGAGGTTGTTATTACTTTTGATTCCAAGAGTTGGAGGAAATAGAGGAAGAAATATTCGACTTTAAAGGAAAAGAGAAGTGACTCGGTCACTTTCCATCGTCAAGCAATTCCCACTCAAAAATTGTCAGGTAAAGTGAGTATAGATCCCAAAGCACGGGTAACAAAGGTTTGGGCAGATGATATTCAAAGGCTTGTGTTGGAAAAACTTGATCAGAAAGGTCGTGAAGAGGAAGTTGTCTGCCTTGTATGCCTCTACATGCTAGTTGTGTTGTTCTTTTGTGGGTCAATGGGAGACAATTTGGACGTCTCATATGTTGGTTTGGTGAAGAATTTGGAAACCATGGACTCTGTATCATTTCCTGATATGATTCACGAACACCTGATGGACGACATCAAAGCAGAAAGAAAAGAATCGTCTTATAGAATTGCACAACGTTTGCACTATATATTCTCTTGTGAGTTGGTTTTTTTTTATTTTACTTAATCTCTCATTAATAAATCAAATCCATATAATATCTAATTAGTTATTTTTGCAGCTTTGGTTGGCTGAGCACTCCAACATACCGAGTTGGCATCCAACATCAAGGTCGGTGACCTTTCTTTACACCAAGAGCTGGGAGGTGGGACTTTGCGGCAATGAAAAAAGAAATGCTCAAGAAGCATACCACTGAGACTTGGAGGTACTTGTTTATGAACCTTTATAAATTACTGCATAACATCTTATGCAGATGCAATTGTGAAATGCATGACCAGCTATGCATTGTTTAAAAATGACATGTTGTGAAATATGAGTGCATAACATGTTATGCACCTTAAAAAATAATTGCATAACTAGTTATGCAGCTCCAATGTTTAATGCATGATTAGTTATGCATTATTTAAATACCTGCATAACATGTTATGCATATAAAAAATATTGTTATATTTGTTATGCATTCCCTGATGAGTGTTATTAATCATGTTGCAGTTTCATGAGAACTTTAGAGAGTAAAGTCCAATGGATTTGGAACTCTGTGAACCAAGAGAACCAAGAAAGAGGAAATATATATATGAACTAATTGAATAGATCTTGAAGAGAACAGGGACAAGTATGAAGTAGCATTTCATGATACGTTGCAGATCATTGAACAAGAAATCTGTCCCGATAGTCCTGGAACAAGGTTGAAGATTGTTCAAGAAATTCTTCAAGACATGAAGCAGACTCAGAAAACAAAACGAAAGAATGGAGAAGCATTCAATTCTTACTGGTATGATGATATGAAGAAGTTGCTCATTGCTTCAGGCATAAAAGAGGAGGTTAGAGTGGAATCATCAGGTGGCCCTAGCGTCGATGCATCATCAGCTGATCCTAGCATCCCACTGAGTCAAAATTTTCCAAGGAATGAGACACTTGTTGAACTGGTATCTTAAAGCTGAACAACCTACACAAGAATCATTTCGGGTGTTTGAGACTTGATAGCCAAGACCAAATCGCTAGTCAGGGACTCCAGTCTTCACCTTACAAGTTCATGGACCTGGAAAGCTGTTAATCTCTCCAACGACAAGGAAACAGACACGCCATAGGAATTGCAGACAACACCAAATCGGCAACAACTCAAGAAAGAATTAAAGCACGGGGAAAAAGAATTTTTGTTTGGTGATGACAGTCTTTGGAGCGAGAAGATGGTCTTTGGAGGAGAAGATGATGCTGGAGGGAAAGATGATGAACATCTTTCAGAAACTCAAAAGAGAGCAGAAGCGCCCAAATTTAATCACCATATTTCATAAGGAGAAGATGGTGCTGGAGGATAACAATAGACAAGTTTGTTGAGATGCCGAGAAAGAGCCGATCATAGAAAAGCCGCAACAACCAGAATTTGTTGAGATGCCAGAAGAGAAAGTTGCAGAAAATCCGCAACAACCAGCTATTGAGACGGACGTTGATGCAAATAAGGAGATGGTCATTGAGACGGCCAGTGATGTGGTGAGGAACCTGGCAGAGAATCCTTTACCTCCAGCCACAGAAGAAGCTGCTAAAAATAAAAATTACTCGAATGAAGCCGCACAGAATCCTTCAACTCCAGCCCCACAAGATGCTGAAAACAAAGAAGACTCAAATGAAGCTGCAGAGAAGGAGCTAAATACACATACATTGGTACAGAAAATATAAAATATTATGTATTTCAAAAACCATGAAGCGCTTGAAGTTTTTTTAATGTCGAATCAGCTATATACTATTTATTATTTTTAATCAACTATATACTATTTATTATGTTGTTGTTTTGCTATTTAATCAACTACTATTTACTTAATTTTAAAATAAATTGGTTATATCTAACATATTTTGGTTACATGAATCAGAGGAACAAGAACTAGAAGAGGAATTTGTTCCAAGAACAAAATTTGTAAAGAAGCAACCTGTGAAGAAATACTCCACTAAAGGAAAAGCAAACCAGGCAGAAGAGGATGGGAACCAACCAGGAAGCAAGGTAAGAAGAATCAAGGAAAGGACAGCATGTAATGATAGGACAAACAGTATACTTTTCAAAGATTGTGACCTAGGGAAGCAGCAGAAGAAAAAAGACAAGCTTGATGAGAATAAAGTTGAAGAAGAAAATCCTGACGTCTGTGTGAGCAGCCGTTCATAAAATTACCTCCGCTGGAAACAATGGAATGTTTTCAAGATTACAAAGATACAATAGAACCAGCCTTGATGGAAGTACTAGAAACATACTTTGAGAATGCCAAAGGCTGTAAGTATATAAAACTACCTTTATGCTTGTTTAAAAATCAATGCATTACAGTTATGCTTCTTATGAAATAAATGCATACCAAATTATGCTTAAAAAAACCCATGCATAATAAATTATGCTTAAAAAACCCATGCATAATAAATTATGCTTCTAAAATAATCCATGCATAACACACCCTCTAGTTTATGGTTCTCCCACATGTCACTTGAATAAATATCTCATTAATTATGTTTTCTACGTAAATTCGGCTTGGAGTATCGAGAGACGGAGAAGACCGTATTTATGGGATATTCGGATTCAAGAAGATGTAATAAGGCAGCTAATGAACAATGAATACCTAGAAGAACAAGTAATACGCTACTACAGTTACATGTTGTTCAAGAAGCGGAAATATGAAGAGAATGATGTGAGTATTCAACAGAGGTATGCAGAGTCTGCATTCATGAGGCCAGATGCTTGGGTAACTCAAAAAAAGAAAATCACTACCCAACACTTTAACTTTTAAAACTGTTACTTTTGCTACATAACAAGTCATCATAACTAGGTTTTCTGCATGACAAGTTATTCATTATTGCATATCCTGTTATTCCCATATTATTACTACCAGTAACATGTTATGCAACTAGTTTTAAATTTGCATAACAAGTTATTCAGCATTGTTTCCTACACATATTGTGCACCCTTTTAATTGCATCCACTAACTTTTTTTTTTCCTAAAAAATATTTCTTTTGCAGTTCTTTGTTAGAACAAAGGACAAAGATGGGATTGCCAAATATGTTGGAGAATTCATCTTGAATCTCCCTATTGAAGTTGAGAAAATATTCATTCCAATGAACTATATGACAAAGGAAAACCCTGCTTGTACACATTGGACATTGTTAGAGTATGACTTTTCAGAGGGTGAGTGGAACTTCTATAACAGTATTTCAAGCTATAAAGTTAACTGCAAGAAACAAGCTCTTATAATGGCAAAGGCTTGTATGCCTTATTTGATCCAAATATATGACAAACTGAAACTATTACTAGAATTCGTGGATATAAAGAGGGAACCGCTTGTATACAAGGATATTTTTTCCAAGATTGTTCCTGAACAATGTCATCACCCTGACTGCCTCGTATTTGTATGCTACTATATGAAGATGAGTATGAAGTCTGGAGTCGGGAAAAGAAATGGTGAAGTTGGGAAAGGAAGATGCAGTAGCAAAAGCCAACAAGAAAAGAATAAGCCTGGTATTGAAAATCTTGGCGATCACGAAAGCAGTTGGGCGATAAATGCCAATGAAGACGTCGGGATGAAGTTGCGCATAAAATGTGATGAAGCTATGCGTGAATGTTCGATGATGTGCATAATTGAAATGTTTCAAACGTAACTTAGTTTTAACAACTTTGTGTGTTGATAGATTGAGCAAATTAACTTGGGAGTGAAAACTTAACTTGATCGAATAGTTATGTGTAATGTGTTGGTATGAACCTTGTCTGAACAACTTATATCTTGTTATCTTACGATGTTCATATATATATTTATATATCAATGCTTGTTTCAGTGCTTCTATTTGCTGCAATCTTATTTCACAAAACTGACTAGCATTTAACTGTACTATGATAACGAGGGGGCGCTGCCCCCTTGACCCCAATTATAAACATAACATGATATAAATCTTACAAGGAAAATGAAGGAACAATAAAGTTACATATAAACATCAATATCATGTTATGCAAAAAAAGCACATGTTATGCAACAAAAAAAGCTGAATAACATGTTATGCGTAATAAAATTAATGTGCATGACTTGTTATGCGAATGCGAGATGCATGAAGGAACCACAGTTGCATGACTCATTATACTGACCATCTTTAAAAGAATAAATGCATAAAAGATTGTGCATCTTCAAAAAGAATGCATAAAAGATTATGCATCTTCAAAAAATAATGCATAACAAGTTATGCATAATCAAAACTAATGCATAATTTATTATGCATTTAAAAATAAAAATGAATAACATTATCTCGATAGAAGAAGAAAAACACACGGTGAAAAAAAAAGTATTTTTTCATAAAACCAATACAAAAAAGAAACTAATTAAAGAAAAAATGAATTAGGTTCAAACGTAAAAGTAATAGTCGGAAGAAACCAACAAGATAATTGCTCTACCTTAACTTCCCTTAGGCTTCTTCGGCGACTTGAAGGCTTCTTGTAAAGGTAGGCTTTGTACATGTTTGCTTGTTGTGATGACCAATCTCAAAACAATTACCACAACAAGCATAGCTCTCCTAGGTGGCTTCTCATATCCGGCTCAAATTCCTATTAGCCGGTGGTCTCCTGGCGGCCTCCTAACATCAAATGTACATCGATAATATCATTACCTTCATAAACTTTAGGCTTGTTGTAGTTCTGAATCGGATGAATTGCATGGCTGTAGGCATTATTGAAGTATGAAGTAGTGAAATAAGGTTCAACGAAATCATATGGATTAGAACCCGGACATTGTTATCGAAGCAAAAGCATGCACACATGGAAACCCATAGACGCGCCACCTCTCGACAGGTACATGTTTTGCCTCAAGGTTAACACTATGAGAACTCTCCCCGCCTCCACTTCATAAACATGAGTATCGAATTTGTATAACCAGCCGAGTTAAACCCTCATCAATAAGAGCCTTCATCTTTGCTTCGTTCTTCGGTGTGAGAATTGTTATGAAACTTTTACCAGTATTTCTCCTCTCTGGCATCATCCTCATCACATCCTTCCTTATCTGATCCAGAAGAGCATTTGCAGGGAGCTTCTTGTGTACCTTCATCCAACTATTGAAGGATTCAGCAAGAGTGGAAGATGTCCTTCCACACCTACAACCCTGAAAAAAGGCATTTAACCACCTCTCGGGAGGGATATATTCAATGTAGTTTGCAACCCAACCACAACCAAGACCCCTAATCGTAGCGATGGCGATTGGAAACCTTCGGGACTAAGAGCATACGCAGCAGCTTGAAATGCATCAATAACGGCACCATACCTTTCGTCAGAAGTATTAATAGGTAAGTTTATCTTAAGATGATAATAGCAGAAACTATGGAAGGCTCCAGAAAAAATAACTGGAATCGCTCTCTTTAATCCTTCTGCACGATCAAATAAAAATGTGATTGGCCTTTGATCATGATCAAAAACATTACTCAAATTCCTCAAGAACCATTCCCAATTATCATTATCTACAGCAGGTACTAGGGCCATGGCTAGTGGAAAGAACCCTGCACAGAAGAAAACATCCATAAAGTATTATGCAGCTAAAACAAAATATTGCATAATGTCTTATGCATCTAAACAAAATGATGCATATGACATTATGCACGTGCATAAAAAATCCATAAATTAGAAAAAAGTGAAACAATAATGCATTAGACATTATGCAATTAAACAAAATAATGTATAATGTCTTATGCATCTAAACAAAAATGATGCATAACCAGAAAAGTGAAAACAATAATGCATAAGATATTATGCATCCAAACAAAAAAATGCATAAGACATTATGAAGCCAAAATAAATAACGCATGAGACATTATGCACATATATAAAAAGGATGCATTATCGAAAAATTACCATTTTCAAAGATTGATAGCGGTTACTGACCATGAGGCATCCTCTAAATCTCCCCAGAAGAAAGGTAGCATCGACATAAATCATGGGACGAAGGTAACAAGAACCATGGATGCATGCCTCAAAAGCAATAAAAAGACTCACAAACTTATCAAGGTGCTTCAACTTCTAAATCAGTTGAACTATCCTCGTTCGATTGGTTTCATCCATTTGAACTTGAAAATCAATCCAACTCCCGAGATTTGTCTTTGGAATGGCATCTACATACCATACAGGATGCGAATCACGATATGGCATCCTCACCAAATATATCCTCAAACACTTTCTCCCTTCTATTGTACGCTTGGTAGTATTTCACATTGATCTCGTAGCTAGTTTTGAAAAACTTTTCAAATCGTGCTTTGAAACTCGGATCACTTCGATTTCATCTTTGATAAGACTAGAAACAAATTTCTTTGAGCTGTGGAAAAGCCTTTCACATCCCACACTACAGTGATGACTGCTAACATATTTCTTAACCTTAGGCATTCTGTTTTCAACATCAACAACACAAACCTTATACTCCCAAGGGAAATTTTCTTTAGAGCATTTTGCATAGAACTCGCTAGGTTCATTCTTAGTATGTAGAAGAACATACCCGGTCTTTACCTCGTATTTCTTCACTACAATACGTACCTCTCCTACACCTCCAAAAAACTTTACCAACTTCACCAAGTAATTTATCCCAACCCCATCTTCAAGGAAATTCACCATAGCTTCTTCTGAGTTCGGGTTCTATTACACGACTACTTGAAGCTCTACTACGATCTTTGGAAAAATTACCGCCAACTTCGACAAGTAAATCAAAGCTCTTCGACCTTTACGGTGGCAACGAGATACAAAAACACCAAGAAGAACATGGAATCAACTCGCACAAACTTGCTTCCATCATTAAGGAAAATCTGACATGATGAGGTAATAAACGAGTCCACTTCTGGCAAACGGTTGTCTTCAAAGACTCCAGAGTTGTGTTGACATCAACAGGATGTGCTAAGAATTCACTGAAGTAGTGAATTACGGCTAGTGCACTAACAATAGGCATTTCAACCTCGCCAAAACACAAAGAGAAAAATCAAACATATCTATCCCGTATATTGCTTCACAAAAATTCTTACTCAAAATTAAAAGATCAAATCAACAACAAGAAAGACAATCTACATTAACCATAATCGAGATAAGAAATCAATCGGATATCAAAATCAATAACATCTACATTAACGAATAAAGAAACAGATCAAAAATAGGAGTGGAAAAACAAATCAAATAAAAAATCGAATCGAAAACCTAGAAAATTGGTATATCAACATCCGAACCTGAAATCGAATCAAAAAAATTGAATCGAAAAGATCTACATTGATCGTAACAATTTCAAAACCTAGAAAATAAACAAAAATTCAAAAAACAAGCTTAAAAGATTTAAAAACGATTCAAACACCTAAATTAAGCTTGAAACCTAAAATAATAGATCCTAATCTTAAGTAAACTAAAACCTAGAATCAAATCAAAATTAAACAAAAATCGAATCAAGATTGGAATGAAAACGAACGACACAAGCTTGAATTTAGGATTATCTTTCTTTGAGTAAATTCAATCTCTCAATCGGCTCCTTCTAAGCTCTCGCTCCTATTCTATCTCCTTCTCAATCTCTCAGCTATCAATCTCTCGAAACTGAATCTCAGAACAAGTGAGGCTAAAGCTTGAATTATCTTTGCTGAGTAAATTCAATCTCTCAATCAGCTCCTTCTCAGCTCTCGATAATTCAATCTCTCAACTCTCGCTCTTATTCTATCTCCTTCTCAATCTCTCAGCTATCGATCTCTCAGAAACTGAATCTCTCGAAACTGAAACTGAAAGTGAGGCTAAACTGGGAAATAAAATAAAAAAGAAACTAATTTTGAAAACTCTGGGTGATGGAATAATTTTCACGGCGATTCTGGATGCGCATGTGATTTTTTCCACAAGTGGGTTTCACAGTAGGAAAAAGTGTAAAATTGGGCGTGGTCAGTTTTCACTATCGTATAACCAACGAGCAGACAGAGAGACTCATACGCACCTAGATTTGCCTACAACGAGATTTTTGTTTTGTTTTTCTTTCTTGAACAGAGGAATTAATCCCACAATGGCCACGTCTATGACATCAACAACCATACATTTCAAGCTTACAGGGACCTTGCAAACCTATGTTTATTTTTAATAATCAATTAACAGGAAAATGGGAGGCTGCAAAAAAAAAAAAAAAAAAACTTGAATTGTGGATAACTGTTCCAGTCCCACATCCAATTTCACACTCTACGCAGACAGCGAGCATCAACGGGGTTCTCCTTCACGTCCAGGGGACCCACAAATCCAACTAGTTGCCATAAATTTGAAATGTATCGGACTGGGGATTTGAGAAAAGCATCAAAGATGTATGATTTTTGTTAGAGGGAGAGCAGAAAGTGATCCGAGGAGAGCGAAAATCATAGTTGACTCGCTAAATCGGACCTATTCAATATAATTTTCAAACTCGGACCAAAATATCCTTGGCAGATACAACCACCAACCATATAACTCCCAATCATTTCTAAAGAACTCCACCCCATCAATTTTACCATCGACAAAGAAAAACGGAAATATTTCTAAAGAACTCCACCCCCATCTTTTGTTCTTTTTCTTTTTGAAGACAAGATCAAACCTTAATCAAAACAAAAAAATACAAAACAAATGAAAAGAAAAAAAAAGTACAAAAAAAAATTACAGCAAAATCATTCCAGATGGTAGCATCAAAGTTGTTTGAGGGTAAAACTGTTTTAATGGACTTGTTTTAAGTTGCAAAATCATTCCTAAATAGTAAAATTTAAACAATTTATCTCTTAAACATCAAAGTTGTTTGATACATTTACTTAAATCTAATATAAACATGACTATCAAATTATCACTTTGAAATAACATATGTACTTCAATTCTCTAATGTTGTATCATTAAATTGCCCCTTTCTGCTACCCCACATTATATTCTTTTGGTGGTGAAAAATCCCTAGATCCAAAATTACTTAGTTATGTGTTCTTTCAATTCGGATTCTTTTAAAGACTTAAGCAGTAAAGAAATTGTGGTTAAAGCTATTATATGATCAAATGGTTGATTTCCGACTGTTAATAATCAGAAAATAGTTCGACCTAGTATATAGTTATTGAAGATGTTGTATGACAAAATTCAAAAGTACCGTTTTAGTAATCCAGGATGTATCGGGAATAAGGCTGATTGGCTTGATTGAGTTGTTGGTATAGATGATGGTGGTGGTGATTCTGGTGAAGAATGGAAGAAATAAATTGTTTGTGGTGTCGGTGGTAAAATTTGATTATGGTGGAGTTGTCTGGTAATCGGTGCAAGGTTGTGTGATCATGCGGTTGTATTTAGTAAGGATATTTTGGTCCGAGTTTGAAAAATATATTGAACAAGTCTAAATTAGCGAGTCGACTACGATTTCTGCTCTCCTCGGATCATGTTTTGCTCTCCCTTTAACAAAAATCAAGATGTATCAGTAATCGAAAAAACAACCAGTAAAGTAAAAACCTCATACGATCCTGATTTTCAGTTCTAATTTATTTTTGTTTCCTTGAAACTGCAGTTCTAATTCAACTACATAAAACTACGTATTTAACCAGTGTTTCAGAAGATAAAAACATAAAAACAACCTATAGTTATAAAAACATGTGGAAACTAGAACTGATAAAAACTAGTCAATAATCTCAATTCAGCATTTCTAATTGCAAATCAACAGGATTTTGGATTTGCACTTATCATGTATTATCATGTCAACAACAAAGAATTGACAAGGAATCCATAGGTATTGTATACCAGGACTAAAAAAGTAGTCAACAACAAAGAATAAGAAACAGACCCATAGGTAGATGGAGTCAAGAAACACCAACCCATAGGTATTGATGAAATACCAGGACATACAGTTTCAGTGCCAACTTAATCTTATCACACATGTGACAACAGCTTCACAAATATATATGATCACACCAAAGACTTAGCAGAGCATAAATTATAAGGAGGTACATTATGAAAATCATCTCATTCATTAGTTATTGAAGCGCAACATAAAGAGGCACTTTGCAGCAAACTTCGAAATGAACAGAAACAACAGACAGAATTTGATGAATTACATAGAAGCATTGCCAGTTCATCGCTCTAACTAAACTAAGTTCAAATTCAATAAAACACAGGAGAAGAAAACTGCAAAATATATGACAACAAAAAAGATATCAGAACAGCAAACAGTGATGACACTCACAGTGTACATTTTTAATTGGCTGTTTGATTCAAAAAGATTGAGACTTCAAGGTGAATCAATGAAGTTCGGAAATTATTATCTATTACTCAAGAATTTCCTGAATCACACCAGCTCCAACAGTTTTCCCACCTTCTCTAATAGCAAACCTCATACCTGACTCACAAGCAACAGGCACTATAAGCTCAACAATCATCTTAACACGATCACCAGGCATAACCATTTTCGACTCCTCATCTTTATCGTTCATAATTGTGGCAACTCTTCCTGTAACATCAGTAGTTCTCATGTAAAATTGTGGTCTGTAACCAGCGAAAAAGGGTGAATGCCTACCACCTTCTTCTTTCTTAAGAACATAAACAATGGCGGTGAATTTTGTGTGTGGAGTAATAGAACCAGGCTTTGCAAGAACCATTCCCCTCTGAATATCAGCTTTTTGCATACCACGAAGCAGAATTCCAACATTGTCACCAGCTAGGGCTTCATCAAGAAGCTTCTGAAACATCTCAACACCAGTGACAGTAGTATTTCTAGTCTCTCTAAGACCAACAAGTTCAACAGTTTCACCAATTCTTACAGTACCTCTTTCGACACGGCCAGTAGCAACAGTACCACGACCTGTAATTGAAAAAACATCTTCTACTGCGAGAAGAAATGGTAACTCGGTTTGACGTTGAGGGATTGGAATATAACTATCAACATTATCCATAAGTTCATAAATTTTATCAACCCATTTATTTTCTCCTCTCTTAATAGCAGGATTAGCCATTAAAGCTTCTAATGCTAATAAAGCAGAACCAGATATGATAGGAGTATCATCACCAGGAAATTCATAAGAAGTTAGAAGGTCACGAACCTCTAAATCAACCAACTCAAGTAACTCCTCATCATCAACTTGGTCTTGCTTATTAAGAAAAACAACCATATTAGGAACACCTACTTGTTTGGCTAGTAAAATATGCTCCTTAGTTTGTGGCATTGGACCATCAGCACCAGACACGACCAATATCGCACCATCCATTTGAGCAGCACCAGTAATCATATTCTTAACATAATCAGCGTGACCGGGACAATCGACGTGCGCATAATGACGGTTTTCAGTTTCATATTCAACAGTAGCAGTGTTAATAGTAATACCTCTAGCTCTTTCCTCAGGAGCAGCATCAATTTCATCGTATTTCTTAGATTGACTACCACCAATAGAAGCTAAAGCCATAGTTAAAGCAGCAGTAAGTGTGGTTTTTCCATGGTCGACATGACCAATCGTACCAATATTAACATGAGGTTTTTTTCTCTCAAATTTACCTCTCGCTGCTTTAACTGTGAGTGAGCGGTTACTTCTTCTTGTTGTTGTAGTGGTGGTGGAAACTGAATTTGAAGTCCAGTAGAAAATGCTTGAAGAAGGAGTAGTGAAAGATGAAGAAAGAAGTGGAGTTGATTTACGGATTGATGAAAATGAAACACCGGATGATGAAGGAGAAGAAGATGAAGAATGGGTTGAAGAGTTTATTGAGAAGAGGAGGCTTGATGAAGCAGTTGGGGTAGCTGAAGTAGCCATGGAAACGGAATTAGGGTTTGGTTTTGCTTCTTGTGGGTTTTGTCTACGATGTGTTTGAAGAAAGAACCCAAAGAGATAACATAAAGAGAGAAGAAAATACTGGAATAGAGGAATATGAAGAAACGAAATAAGGGATTGGGTTCATTTAGATAGAGTCTCTCGTATCCGTTCAATTGTTCTATCCATTTCCATCTGACAAACTGATATTATGTAACGCGAGATATAATGAAATTTGGTACTCCCAAAGTAAATAGACAGACTTCCCACAAAATAAAGAAGTACTACCTCCGTCTCTAAAAGATATGTAACACACAAACCTGCCTATCTTTTAGAGACGGAGGGAGTACAAACTACCGTGTAGTACTAGGAATAATAATATGGGAAAAAAACGGTTCAGTCCAAAACCGCTCAAAAAACGACAGTTTAGTCCAGACCTAGTTGACTAGGTACAATTTAATCCAAATAATGTACAAAGACGCTACTAACCTTCGCACGCTTTTATTAAAGCACACGTGCAATCAAATGAATCAGTTTTGTAACTGACACAGTCTCTGTGATTGCGACACGTTAGCCCATAATTAAAAAACTAATTAAAGTGGCGTAACGGACAATTTATTTAACTGCACCATTTCTGCTTTATCAGAAACTTCAGAAACTTCAGAAGAAAAAATCAAAGAGAAAATTTCAGACAAACCCTAGAAAACTCACAGACTAAAACCCTAAATTCATCAAGAAAACTCGATTCTATGAAGCATCATTAGCATAATGTTGAAAAGAAACAAAGTAGTTTCTAAGAATAACACACCAATAGTTGAAGATTCAGCATCAACTGAAGAACAAAATCCATCACTAGCAGGAGATGAAATCGCAAAATCAACGTCACCAACAACGAGATCGAAGTCGGCATCAAAAGATTCAACACCAATTTCATCATTCTTTGAAGAAATTTTAATCGTAGGTCCAAAAACGAGATCTAAGAGAAGTTTAGAAGTACCAACATCAAAATCGATAGCGTGAAACCTCAAGAACATCACCAATTAAGAAGAAACCAAAGACAACAAAGCCTTCAACATCAAAGCCTTACACCGAAACATCGTGACTAATAAGAAATCAAAGCATTCAAAGGCTTCAACAATCTGTTATGAGAAAAAAAAGGTAACAATTCAAGTCCATTCAGTATATTTTTGAGCAATTTTTATGATATTTCTTGTATGTGTACCAATCTGTACACCACCATGCTACTGCTGTGTTTCATGTGCGGTTCTATATTTTTTTCGAGCAATTTTATCTTTGTTTTGTTGTTGGTGTGTACACATCTTTACACCGCCATGTTGTTGCAAAGTGCTTCATTTCATGGTATGTATGTTTTGTAGCAATTTTTGTGAGAATTGTTGTGCGTGTGTAAATACTTTGGTACACCAAACATGTTGTTGCGAGTGTTTTCGTGTCGATTTCCGCCACATTTTGTAGCAATTTTTGTGATATTTCTTGATATTGTGTGTAAATCTTTGGTACACCGGCATGTTGTTGCATTGCTTCATTTCATGGTATGTATGTTTTGTAGCAATTTTTGTGATATTTCTTGATTTGTGTGTAAATCTTTGGTACACCAAACATGTTGTTCAGATGCTTCATTTCATGGTATGTATGTGTTGTAGCAATTTTTGTGAGAATTGTTGTCTGTGTGTAAATCTTTGGTACACCAGCATTTTGTGAGAATTTTTGTGATATTTCTTGTTTGTGTGTAAATAATGGTACACCGGCATGTTGTATGCTCATGCTCATATCCGAGTGTCTTGGTTTGTACACTGACATTTTGTGTATGCTCTGTTTGTTTTTTACTCACTATCTCATGTGATGTACTTGTTTGTACACCAGCATTTTTGTATGAGTATCATGTGCTATGCTTCTCTTTTCTTATTCTCATTAAATCTATTTTCGTAGATACAAACAAACCTTATAGAGCGAGTTTTAATGCAATCGGTGAGTTTGTGAACAAGCACTTTGAAAAGGATGGAGAAGTACGTAAAAGGATCGTGACAAAGTCCGGTTCATGAGAATTTCGGTTAGAGAAGCAAAAAGAGAGCCCTTTTTGGCACGTAGTAGATGCCTTTATTAACAAGAAAGCTGAAAAGGAGGAGGAGGAAAACTCGAGAAAAGAAAAAGGAGAAGAAGAGAGATGATGTTTGGTTCAAGAGTCCGAATCAATCTTGAAGATTGTGCAAAATTTCCGCCATGATCATTCGAGAAAGAAATGTCTTTATGTTCAATATCTGCGAGGAGAAAAACTTTGTGGAAGTAGAGACTATGCCGGAAGATTTGTTCTTAATTTTTGAATTAGAAATGGTGGGATCGGAACTGATGAAGGAGAATGTGCCAAAACTAGAGGTGAGCAAACATACGGTCCACTAATAAACCGAATAAATCAAGCGAAATCTAAGTTGGGAAACTTGATGTGGAGAGTGAAATCTTGCGTATAATGAAGCTAAAATCAAAGTTGGATAAGGAGATTGAGAGAAATGTTGAGGACTTGGTAGTGTTGTTTGCGATGTATCGTGCATCACTATTTTTTTTACCACACAAATGGAAGCGGGATTACGAAGAGCAAATTTACTCCCAACTTTGAATCATTTGAAAGAATGAAGAAAACCAATGGCGGTGCATATACATAAATATTTAATGGATAGCATAAGGAAAAATGTTGGTGATCCACTTAAAGTTAATGGTTGTACGGTGTACATTTGGTGAGTAGTACTGCTATTACGAGATAGTATGTGTACATTGTTTTACACAAGTATTAAGTTGTACCAATTTACATGCTTCTCTAACTCGTATTTGTTGGGTCCTAAGATTTCTAACTCTTTAACTTTTTGTCAATGCGGTATTGGTTTCTTTGAACATAACAATAGCATGACGCCAAACAATGAACAAGGTTTACCTAGATTTCTAAGGTGGGTAATAAGTGACATCAAGAATACAATAGAGAAAGATATTAATGAAGCCATGAAAAAGGTAACTTCATAACTTTCTTTATGATAGTGATTTCTTCCTATATGTGTACAACAATATACACCTTGAAAATGGTGAGAAAATTTTGTCATGTGCACAACAATATACACACTTAAACACAGTGTAAAAAAAGATGTACACCTGTTATACATATTGACACTTTGGCATGTTTTGGATGCAACCCGGATGGGTAAAAGCTTGGAGTGATGAGCGACATGATTCCGGAAGAGTATAGAAAGAGCGAGGGGAGAAAATAGCGAGAGATGTCTTGAAAGAAAGGTTGTACAGAGCGGAACGACAAAGAGATGAAGCATTGGAAGAGCTTTACGAGTTGCAGCTTAAACATCAAAAAGCTTGTTAGCTTCATTGAAGAAAAAGCCAAGATACTTTATTGACTAATCAAGTTTGTGGAAAAAGATTGGGATCTTTGTTGATTTAATTGCTGAGACCTTGCAAGAAATCATTTCATTGAACAAAAAGTTACAAAGTGAGGATGAACGTGATGATGATGTTGATATGCATGATGATGATAATAGTGATGACGATGACGATGACAATGATGGTGGCAAAGGTGGTGATATGCGGTGGTCTTTGGAAAAGGTGGTGATATGCATGATCATGATGACCAAGGTGGCAAAGGTGGTGATATGCATGGTGGTGATGACGAGGGTGCCAATTTTGAAAAGCGAAGGTATAAAATCACTCTTACTAAATGTGGCAGTCATTTGTTTTTATGTGTGTAGATAGTTGTACACCAGTATGCTATAACTCATACCTTTTCTCTAAACTTGCATCTTTTAGCTCCCCTTCATCAAAGACCAATAATGGAAATGAAGCAAAAGATATGGATGATGGAAGTGAATATGAAAAATGAGTTGAGTCTGAAACTTCTAACAAGCCGATGTATGGTGATCTAAGCTCACATTTTATTTCATTTCTTGTATCATGTACATACTTGTACACCAGCGATAAAATTCAATCAAAATTATATTTTTCAAAGAGGCCTCTGTCAAAGTCAAATGAAGAAGAGGATGGAACAAGGCTTGAAGTTGAGTCTAAAGCGCTAACAAACCGAGGTATAAAAAAAAAAAAAAAAATTGTTAGGCTCGCGGTTGTTTTCATTTTTATATGTGTACCAAGTCTGTACACCTTAGTGATTTCTTACAGTATATGTGTGTGTGTACAAAGATGTACACTTTTGTAGAACCTAACAAAAATTTCATTTTTATGTGTACCAAGTTTGTACACCTTAGTGATTTCTTCTGTGTACCAAGCTGTACACCTTAGGAATTTCATTTTTGTTTTCTTCTTTATATGTGTACCAAGCTGTACACCTTAGTGATTTCTTCTGTATATGTGTGTGTACAAAGATGTACACTTTTGTAGAACCTAACAAAAATTTCATTTTTTTCAGCACTTCTGCGCGCAGAGACATCTCGCATATAAAGAAGACCCGGTTGCAACTCAAACATTTGAAATTGATGAGGCTTCAATCATCGCAGCTGAAGCCTTAGCTCAGGTGGACCCTAAAGGCATGTTGCCGGTTGAAGGAGATGTGCTTTTACTCACTCAAGGAGAAGATCAACTGGATGATCCTTATTCAACAATTGAGGAACTTCTAGACAACTTGTCTGAAAGTGTCTTCATAAAGCTTGAAAAAAGGTTGTTCGGAATAGCGTCGACGTGAAGGAAAAGATGGTAACCGTGATCAACGAATGTCCAAGCTTTCAATTGTTGAGCCAAGAAGATCCTAAAGAAGAGTCATCACAAAGATCATTATCCAATGAAGACATAAGAGAAATGATTGTTCTTTGAAGCGAGTGCAATTCATCCAACAACATGGAGATGAATTTTTAGCGATCAAGAAGAAGCAGAAGACACCACCAAAGAAAGACAAGAGCTGGGAGGATGAAGGAAGAAGAAATGTTGAAGACAGGAGATCTTTGGCGGGGTGTCCAAGACACCACCAAAGAGAGTTGCAAAGAAAAACTTGATGCTTGATTTCATCGCCGAGGGCAAAAACAGGACAAGTTAGGCCGAAAATGGATGACAAAGGAGTTGAAAAGGGCAAGAGGATCCAAATTGAGGACGAAGAACAAACACTCTATCTCGCTCCGAAAAGAGAAAGGACAATGAGTATCATCCTTATCGCCCTTTGCCGAGATATCCGTCAATCACCACTTTACCATGCCATGGACACGGGGACCTAGGACAAGAAAAGGGTACAGAAATTCTTCGATTATGCAAGTCTCGACGTAAGTTCACAAAACAATACCTCGTACTATATGAATGATTGAATCTTATTGAAAAAAGCTTATGTGCACCACTATGTACACCATGTTAACATTTTCTTTATGATTATGCGGCTCTGTAGCTTGGGAACTAACAAGGCTCCAAGATCCAACGATCAAGGAAGATGTTATGATTGTGGGGAAAGTACTTTGTGGTGATGTTCAACAAGTATTTGGATCAAGCGGTACTCAGTTTTACATCCATCGGCGTTGCAATGCAATGGTCGGGAGACGACATCCGTCATCCCGGTGACCATAAGTACATGAGATGCAAAATTATGAGTCCTACTGCATGTGTAAGTTTCTCAAAAAACAAATAAAAATTGTCATATATAGATAATTTAATGATGTGTACATACTAGTACACATGATTGACATAGATATATACACCGGTATGCCTTTGTAGATTTATTTTTAGGAGTGGACATAGATATACACCAAGTATGCCATATGATTGACGAATGCTATATTAAGTGTTTGCATGAATGTTTGATTGATAGATTTTATATAGGTATGATTTAGGTGTACCTTATTTTCCAACAAATTATTGATTGCAATATGTGAAGAACAACAACATCGGTGAGACACAAAGGCTTGTGGTAGATTTCATACGGGACATGCCCGACGATTTGGAAGTTCTTCTATCCCCCTCAATCACTCTACAATACAAAAATGCAGTGGGGCTTCACGGGTCGCTTTTGAAGTTTGATTTCATAGCTGAGGAGTGGAAGTGGTACAACTCGCTGCACTCAAATAAGCACTACAAAAATGATGCACAACAACTGGCAAATGTGGTGCAGTTGGAACTCAACAAAAAGAGCATGCTAAAGGGTGATGCGCCTATAGAACCGCATGAGATAAACATCATGCAGTGTCCTTCTCAAGGTACCAATCCAGATTGCCTGTTGTATACTTGCTACTTTATAAAACGAGGTATGAAGAAGAGAAAGAGTATGGAAAGAGATCAGCAGAGGGCCGAAAAAATCTGTTAGGATATGAGAGCGACATTGGTGGCAAAGATGCTGAAAAAAGTCGGAAACTATGAACAGGTGTGGGATGTAGCAACTGATGAAGAGCACAAGCAGTGGCGCCTGAGTATGGAAAAGAATCCATTGAGGAGGAAGAAGAGTTTATTTTCCTAATTCATTATCCAATATCAATTTGCGAATTGCTTGCTTCTAAACATTTTTTATCTTTGCAGACAACATAATCAAATTTGATTTTTATAACTTTGTTTATGACTATTCAAGACCTTGAATTAATATTTTTATTAGTTGGAAATTTGTTGGTTTGAAATCTTATTAGTTTTCAATATTGATGTTATTGATGTTACAAATTTATGACTTGTCACTACCATTTGAAATGTATATTTCAGGTTTTGAAATCTGAAGGTGTACTTGATTGTACACGTGCGACATAGCAGAAACTGTTCATAAGGTGTACATAAAGGTACACATGTTCTGAAATATTTTCATACTTTATCAAAAGTATAAAAATGAAAGGCATAAGTATATTACTAAAAATTTTATATCATGCAGAACTGAAAAATTGAACATAACAAAAGTAATAAGTAATTACTAAACAAAATAGACTAGTAGCATCCATTGTACACCAAGGTGTACATAGTGGTACACATGTAAAAAGACAGGAAATAAAAACTGAAGTTCACATGAAGGTGTACTGAGAATGGTACACATGTCCCGGCACTTATTATCACGCCAAAGAAAATCGAAAAGACATTACCAAAAGTAAAGACCAAACACATAGAATCTTTTGAAAAAATGAAACATAAAAAAAGTCATCAAATCATGGGGCAGGTAGCTCTGTTGTGGTGACCAAGTGTGAAGCACTTTGTGCACATCATTTTCCTCTTTTGCTTCTCATAAGGATGCGATTCGTTGTGTTCTTCGCCTACTGGTGGAGGAACAGGGAATAGGAACAATAACCCTATCACTAGGATCATAAGTCTGCGGCTTGTCATAATTGGGGATTGGCAAGATGATCTCTGGTATGTCTGTTATACCACTCGGTGGTGAAGTATGGCTCAACAAAATCATAGATGTCTTCTCTAGTAGCTTGAATTGCAGCACAAGCATGTGCACAAGGAAAACCATTAACTCGCCACACTGTGACATGTACAAGTTTTACGCAATAGATCTACAGAATGAGTCCGGGAGACCGACTTCATACAATCTTTCCATGGTGAACAACGGTCCAAGTACGACCAATGTCGATGTTTTCCTTTAGTAAAGCCTCATATTCGGGAGTGAGCCTAGTGTTGAATGTTTCCGGACCTAGTATCCTTCTCTCGAGACATTTTGTCCATAACCTTCAAACCGACATGATAAAAACACAAACCATAAAATCAAAAACATGTGTACAACAAAAAGGAATACAGATAAAACATGTGTACAACAATGTACACATCAAGGAAATCAATGTGTACAACAATGTACACACGATTGGATACATGTATCTGAGATCAAAGCAAATACATGTATGCAAACAATGTAGACTTGAGTTGCATAAATAAAAAACTAAACATAAAACTCACCGTATCGCATCGAGAAGAACAAATGCGAGGCAACTTTTTAAAAGGAAGAACCCAGTTGTTGAAGGACTCAAAGCAAGAGTTGAAGAGTGAGCACCATATCGCATACGGGGAAAACGCATTTGCCCATTTCTCCTTTGGAATAGTCACGATATAATTAGCAACATGCCTAGCTCCAATTGCATGCATTCCCTTCAAAGCTTCTTCAAAGTTTCTTTGGTGTGTAAGAGTCTGTGACTTTGTAAAACAAATCAAGAACGGGCTTCGAATTCGCATCACCTGATCCAATGGGGAGATTGCATTTGATGTGGTAAAAGCAATAGCTATGATGTGAATTAGGAAAATATTTTGGAATGCCCTGCAAAATTCCTTCTCCACGATCACTAAGGAAAACAATCGGACGATCATCGACCATCGACAATAGTTTTTGAAGATTCTCAAAACCAAAACCAATTATCTTTGTTTTGGTATGTACAATGGCAAAAGCAAATGGGTAAAACTCATTGTTTCCGTTGATACATGTTGCAGCCATAAGAGTACCCCTGTATTTACCAGTAAGAAAAGTAGCGTCCAAGTAAATCATGGGCCTGAGATACTTATAGCTATGCTTGCAAGCACCGTAACAAACGAATATCCTCTCGAAATCTATTTGTTCCATCCTCAACTTCAAACTTCACATAGCTATCGGGATTAGTTTCCTCAATTGCTTTGACATACCAAGTAAAATCACTATAAGACTTCTCATCATCGCCATCTTGTTCTTCAAATACTGACTTCTTTCCCTCTACGGGCATGGTGATACTTAATATTGGACCCATAAGTTTTCTTGAAAAGTGATATGATCCGATTGGGTTTTAAGCTAGGATCACCCTGTAAATTGTCAGCGATCAAATGCTTGATTAACTTGGTTGTCACCGCAGACTCTTCAACCTCAAACCAACACCACAACTACACAAAAATAAATAAAATGGAATAAGTAATGTGCACCACAATTCACACCTAATAAGATCTCAAAAACAATACTATGAACATACACAAAAACCAAGCAAGAACATGTATTTTAAGAGTACAACAAGTACAGTGCACCACAATGTACACCTAAAACAAATCAACATAAAAACTAACCAGAGCAAGTAAACTAACTATTTCAACAATGTGGACTAGTATGAAAACCACTAACCTGTGAGCGTTAGAATCTTTCAGCACGAACCAAGAAGTATCACCATTCACAGGCCCAAAATGAATCGTCCAAGCACAACCATCTTCTTCGCATTTTGCAGTAAAACGAGTTCTATCATTTTTAAGAATAATAGGCTTGTGACCGGTAGCCATCTTGTATTCATCAAGAGCAATCCTAACGACTTTAACACCACCCACGAATTCTCTACCAATCTCGTCAAATATATAATTCCATTCATCGATAATAAGAGGCTTACCCTTGTCTGCATCATGATCTAACACCATTACCATCTTAGGACTTTCAGTTACACAAGCAGACTTAGAACAAGAAGCAGAACTACTGCTGCAACCATACTTAGAACCAGGAACTATCTCATGCTACTACCATACTTAGAACGAGAAGTATGATTCGGAATTATTCCCACACGCAAATACACATCTTCATTATCGATAAGAATCATGAAACCAATTAAGCTTTGAAGTTGTATATCACCTGTCACATAAACTACTTGAGCATTGTCCATATAACCAAACATATACTCCCGGGAGACAAAGACCTCCAGTGCTTGCATGTTAAATGCTTCAATTCTTCTACGGTTATTTTAGTATTAACACGAAAACAATGAGAATGCTCACCATGATTCAAAACAACATTAATGAACTTGTAAGGCTTATTTGGAACCCCTACATATTACAAAAGAAATGATAATAAACATATGAAGCTTCAAATTCATAAAACCGAAAAAGTAAAACGGTGTACATGAAAGTACACATTTAAAAAATGCCAAAAACATCAACTAACGTTAAACCTAGATACAAATACTCCATCAATTAAGCTCTAGAATCTTAATGGAACAAAAAATAGAAGACTAGGATATAGTATCACCGTCGATTTCTTATCATGCATCATAAAACTAAAAAAATCAACATCAAGTAACAAAAATCGAATTTATCTAGTATTTACAGTAAATCATCATCATCAAGAGAATCAAAAAGCTAGTATATAACAAAATATCAACTCAAGATTATACAAATTGATATCATCAACTCATAAACTCAGAAACTCAGAAAAACTAAAAATCAGAAACAAAACCTGAAAATTAGATGAAATACAACCAAAAGAAAACTAACTTGAAGTTGAATTCTGCTCCATTAGAAATCAAAATCCAATCTATGAGAGGATCGATCTATCTCTCACTCTGTGGTTTCTTCAAACCTGAGATTAAGAATTTTCTACTATAGAACAAACAAATCTCTCACGAAAGCTGTTAAAGTTACTGGACTAAGAATGTAAACTGAGTTGAAGTATGATGAAGAAACGATCAAAATCTCTCTGAAACTGTTAAATCGCCTCCCAAATCATCTCTGAGCTGCATCCTGTTTTCAATTCAAGTTTCAGATCCAAAAGTTTCGATTTCAAAATCACACTTTATATAGAAGGAATCGTTCGAGGTTAATTATGGTATATCGAAAAATCGGAAACTCGGGACTAAATCTTGGTTTTGGACTAAATCGTCCCAAGTTTGGACTAAACTGTTCTGGGCGGTTTTTTTTTGGATTAAACTGTACTGGGCTTCAGATGGATGGACTAAAGCGTCCTAAGCCCAGTAACTTTGGGACTAAACGTCAATTTCTACTAATAATATAATAGAGTGAGTTTGGTCATGTTGACCTAATCAACTGTTTCTTTGGTCCTTTTTCAAAAATATATATTATTGTTTGTATCTAGAGATTATTATTTGGTCTTAGGGTGAACAATTCTCACACGGGATGACATCATCAATGATGTAATTATCTTTTGATAGTGGCAAAAATCTCTTTAATTTGGGACTATATATACTCAATTATTAGGAGAGAATGGAATCATTTTCGGATTTGTTTTCTCTCTCCTCCTTTTTTATCAGATCTACTTTCTCTCTCTGTTTTTTCTTCTTTTGTTGATTAGGATCTTCATGACGATGATGATGAAGACGATGACGATTATGATGATGATGAAGACGACGACAATGATGATGATGATGAAGACGATGATGAAAATAATTCTTCTTCTTCCGTTTTTTCTAGGTTTTTTTGATGAAGATGATGAAGACAATAAAGTAGATCTGTGATGGAGATGATGAAGATGATGAAGACGACGAAGATTTACGTTTCTCTAATATTTTGTTCTTCGATTTCAAATGAACTTTCATTGTTATGGATTTTTGTTGTGTGTTCATGGTATAGAATGAACTCTGTTTTAGATCTCGAATTATTAGATGTTCATTCGAAAGAAGGAACTCTGTTCTAGGTTTGAATTAGTTTGTTTTTGATAGGTGTTCATTTGAAAGAATGAACTCTTATTTTTGTTCATAATAATAAACTTTGATTGGGTGTTCATTTGAAAGAATGAACTCTGTCTTCAGATTTGATTTAGTTTTGGTTTTGATTAGGTGTTCATTCTAACAACTTCGGGTACAATAATTTTACGAAGATATTTCCTAAATCACATATTAATAAGACTTGTATGGATGTATGGATACAGTCGCAGAAGTCGAAAATCGAATGTTGCTCGTGCACAAGAGCCAGCGGCCAGGACATGGGTATCATTGCCTCACCTTGCAGTGGTGCATATTGCACCTCGCACCGCTGACAAGCCAGCGTTGGCATTCCTCCTCGGTGTAGCACCAGCACTTATAACCAACTTTCAGCACTGGAATCCCATCCCTGGCGCTTGTAGTGCCAGCACTAGAAATTATTCACCTAGAATAGACAAGGATTATTTAAATAATCCTTAGAAATAGATGAGGATTATTGTAATCACCTAGGTACAAGTTTCCTAACTATCAAAGAAAAATATAACTTACATGTGTTTTACAATCCCCAAGTAAAGTCTTCAAAATCTCACTTTTGTTCGTAAAGAACAAAGATTTAGATAATAACCTTTATGCAATTCACACACACATTTTTTAAGGGGTAGTTTGTTTAATTACATGAAACTTCATTTTATAGTGAATAACCAAGGCTAGGTTGCTTAAAATTCAAGCCACATTGTCTAGGAAAAGAAACATCAAAAATTTGACTAAAATAGGCATAAAGTCACGTTTTTGAGGTTTTGTCGCGAACTTTCACTAAAATTTTGTATATTGTTTCCTATTCACATATTGAACCTTTATTCGCATTTTTCAGCTTTAGTAATCACTTATAAATTCTTCGTCATAACTTATAATTGAGTGATTCTTAGCTTGTTGGATTCGTTTTTCCATTCACTATAATATGGTGACCTTTCCACAGTTAGTGGTTATTCTTGAAAAGGAGAGGGTACACAACTTACCTTTTTATTCGATAGGATTGGGAACCTGTGTAGTACTTTTAACAATTAAAAGTATACGAAACTTTTAATGTGCAAAAGAATAGCACACACACAAACTAGAATTTTGTTAATGAGGAACACTGCAAAGCAAAAGAACTCCTGGACCTAGTCCAGAACTTGAGCATCACATTATATTAAGCAACTACGGAACTACCATGCTATCAAACTTCGGACTAGACTGTAGTTAAGACTGAATAGACGCTACAAGCAATTCAGCTTCAACTGTACTCCTTTACGTCTCTTAGATCTCACAAGACCGTACATAACACGATTCCCTAGCTGTCATTCTTTATAGGCCTAGGAGTTGCTTTGACCTAAGTGAAGATTTTATGAATATTATTCCTCTAATAGAAAGCCTATTTGATTCCCTTTAGGTATATTTCAATTAAGTCTAAAAATTTGTTTGCGGTAAAACAAGTCCGGAAAACCTCAAGGATCTAGAATACTTACACTCTTAACAAAGAGTATCCAAGATCATTACCACCCCACAAGAACAATCTAATCAAATCAACCAAAAGTGATTTAGATATCTATCTTGTGGAATCAAAATTTTCCGACACAAATAATACTTTGTGATTTCTATCTATCTCGTTCTCTAAAGTTCGGAAACTAAAAGATCAATAAGAACAAGATCCGGATAATGTGAACTATCAGGTAAAAGATAGTCTGGACGGGCTTCATGAATCCATGATTGAAGTCTTTCAAAATCATAACCTAATACAGTTTTACTAGAGAAAACCTAGGTTTTAAAGGACGACTCTAGCCGCAACTAGACATATAAGTGTTAGGATTAATATTCTAGCGTGCAGGGAGTCCTCTATGTATATTGATGAATAATGCTAAACAAAGCAGGACTATTTTCCATGTTTATGAATTTCTTTTTATTCAAGCACAAGCTAAACTTCTCCATATAGGTTATGCATGAAAGCATGTGAGAAGTTTGCTTTGAATCACAAAAAAGATATGTGCAACCGTAAGTATATGTAATGCACCAAGTGGTTTTCCGGAGAGCCTGTTTAAGTGTTTCTTGAACCAACAAGCATAAGTAGAGTATATATCACAAGACCGATTCGTGAACGGTCAAAGCAGTTTGTGAACCCAAAGTGGTCTCGTAACTCAAAAGCCTTTTGAGTTTGGCAAGTTCGTGAACTGTCAAAAAAGTTTGTGTACTTGGAAACAAAAGGTGTATAGGAAACATTTACAATTAGCTAGTTTGTGAAATGTATAAATATTTTCGTGAACCTTAGAATTAAATAGTGTCCAGTACTATCTCAAAACACACTAGTTCACGAACTGAGCAAATCAGTTTGCGTACGCGAGTTAATTGAGATTTAAAAATCAAGTCTTAATATTTGTAAGTTTAAGTATATGAACTGGTAATACAATTTGTGAACTTTAAGAACTAACTTGACTTACTCCTTAGCTTGCATTCTTCTTTGCAGATGTTCATCATTATGCTAAAAGTCACACGACTTGTCTCAGTAGATAGAATAGAAGATAATAATATTAAATAGGACAATCTTCACATACCTATTGATGAAGTTTCACGTTAACGCTTTCTTCAGTCTTCAATCTTCAAGGTCAATTAGTGAATTATGATACTCAACTACCATGCTTTATTTATTGTCCGAGACTAACTTAGTAGACTGTAAATCAAGACATGGTTTTGATAAACTAAAATCGACAACAAGCTTGACATACAAAACATGTGAGTTTGACAGAGAGATACTCTAACAATCTCCCCATTTGTCAATTTAATAACAAAACTATCAATTACATATGGATAAAGAAAAATCAGCTCTATATCCATAATGCTTCTTGATTTATTGAATCTTCAACTTTCTTAAATTTTTCGTACTTCAAGTTCTTCGATGGTTTTGCATGTGTTCGTTCAACACCTTGTTGTTAAAGATCCGTAGCTTATAACAACTTATGAATACTCAAGTTAGAGCATTTAAAATGAAATATTTTTACCTACTTCAAAATCCATTGTACCAAGACTTTAAAGCAATACTGTTAGAGCACTGCTCTGTCAAACCCGCAAGCGTTGCTATCTCAAGCTTGTTTGTCAAGTTTAGTTGTAAAAACTATAAGTCTTGATTTCTAGTCTACTTATAGCTATGTTTCGGATTAGGATACAATGTGTAGTTGAGCTTTAGACTTCATGGCGTTCATCGATTGAAGACGAAGATCTACTAAGGGGAGCTTGGAGGAACTTCATCAACAAAAGGTATGTGGAGACTTGAACTTATCTATCACTCAGAAGTATACTCTATTATATATCTTATTGAGACAAAATCGTATAACTATATAGACTTTACATTATACACATTTGATATTTCGAGTTGAGTTTAACTCGCCTATATCTTTCTCTAAATATGTGTTGGAAAGCTTTTTGCTTTAACTACTTCATCATTATTCTTGACGAAAGTTAAAGATGATCATGTGAAAATTGCCTGGTAACATCTTAAATGATTTGTGTGAGCCAGTCATTTGATGTAGACTCGGAATGTTTCGTATTGATTATTCGATCACTTGATTACTTATAAGCTAATAGTTTGTGTGAGACAATTATTGTCGTCTTCTAAGAATGTTTTAATGATTGAAATGGGAGTTTAGAACAATTAACCATTGTTTGGATATAACACAGTCTGCATACCCGTATGAAAACTGTTGTAAGAATAATTCAGGTCCGGGAATCAAGTATGCGTACCCGTACGAGAACGGTTTTAACTGTTAAAGTCCGGGAACTAAGTTTGCGTACCCATTTGCAAACTAATTCACCTGAGTTCGGTCTAGAACGAAAGTATGCGTACCCGTTTGCGAACTGTCGGACATGACCAAAGTCCGAAACTTAAGTTTGTGTACCCCTCTGCAAACTTATGTGGTTAAGTTCTAAAATCGGTTAAGTATGTCTTCATACTCATGAACAAATACATTTATAAATTAAGGAATGCAATCTTTCCAAACCGTGGCTAAATGTTCATGAATTGATTCTTGTGAATCAAATCCGATTTTGCTTCAATTGTGTTTTGTATACTTCTAGGAGAATATAAACAATTGAACAACTCTATGAGTAACACAATTAGATTCATTTGAGTATCATTTGATCTAGAAATGTGTTAAGATGAACATGATTAACACAAAAGTGTTCATATGGATAACTTCGGTTAACTGTTATTGAGCCAACTCAATATACGCGTTTAGGTACGGTTACCCATATCTAAATGAAGGTATATTTCATTTTTGTGTAACAAGCTAAGACCATCTAACGGTGGAAAGATATTAGCTTGAATCTTAAATCAGGTTTCATCCAACGGTGAATATTGATTGCTTTGTTACAAAGTTATCAAATCCTGATTTGAAGACTATAAAAGGGAGAACTCTAGCAACTGAGAAACCTAATCCCCACACCTCTTATGTGATACTAGTTGCGACTAGAGACGATTCTCCTTTAACCTAGGTTTTTCCTAAAACCATTATAGGTTAACGACTTAAAGACTGCATTGGGATTCTGAAGCAAGACCCAACTATTTTCTCTGTAGTTGCGTGTTCTGGTCTTACTTGTTATATCGTATTGAGTACTATCTTCTCTAAGATTTATCTCCAATAGGTAAGATATAAAAATTAATCACAAAGCTCTTCGTCTCATTCTTTGTGATTCCACAATAACTTGTTCTACTACCATATACTTAAATTATTATGAGGTGATTGATATTTATAGGTTGTTCTTAGGAATATAAGACCGAATTATTAATTGGTTCATGTTCACCTTGATTTATCAAAAAGACGGAACAAAAAATTCGTAGGTATTTCTGTGCGAGACAGATTTATCTATCAGAATAGACTTTTCTGTGGGAGACAGATTTGTTTATCAAGTCTTCGACTTTGGGTCGTAGCAACTCTTAGTTGTGGGTGAGATCAGCTAAAGGAATCAAGTGCGTAGAGTCCTGCTGGGATTCAGAGGCATAAGGAACACAACTGTACCTTAATTAGTGTGAGATCGGTTAGGGCTCAACTACATTCCAGTCTGAAGTTAACTTGTAGTAGGCTAAAGTCTGTAGCGGCTTAATAAAGTATGGTGTTCAAATCTAGGCTAGGTACCGGGGTTTTTCTGCATTTGCGGTTTCCTCGTCAACAAAACTTCTGGTGTCTGTGTTATTTCTTTTTCGCATTATATTTGTTTATATAATTGAAATATCACAGGTTGTGCGTAGTTCAATCAATTGGTAAATCCAACCTTTGGTTGTTGATTGAAATTGATTGACACCTGAACATTGGTTTTTGGTACCGTTGAGGTTGTTTCTCATAATAATCAGGCTCGCGGATTCTATCTGTTTGATTTGCTGATTACATTGAGAAACAAAGATATAACTCTTTGATATATTTTCCTTGATTGAGTCTGTCTGTCTAGTTGATTCTCTTGGAATTATATTGGAGTTAGTCCTTACATATTTCCTAACGAAATATTGGGTGTGGTTGTTGTACCCCCGTTTTTTTAATTGATATCAGAGCATGCAAACACGTTTTAAGAACTTACAAGTCTGTGTTTGTAGCAATCTGACTCTATGGACAGAAGTGTTATGTTAATTAATCACAATGGTTGAATTCTTACTCATGAAAAATCCTGTTGAGTAAGATATGCTAATAATCAGGTATACTTATTGGTGAAATGCCTTCTAATTAGTTGAGCTATTTTCTTATCGTTCATAGCTAAACTATTGTCTACAGATAGCTTTGCATAAGTATTTTTTTTTTTTCGAGAATCACTTCGTTTTTTTTATTTTCGAAAAGGTTTGTCTGTACAATTGAGTTGTGAGCTACTTTTGTGCTCTAAATTTTTTTTCCTTCTGTGGAAACATAAAATTTATTGAACCAAAAATTTTGAAAGAGATTTTCACGTAGAAAATTTTTGTTGTGTCCTTTTTTCCTTGTAAAGAGGTACTTTACAGGTTTTTTAAAAGTTTTGTTTTGGGGACCATATTGTTTTTCGTACGGGTATACACATTGACTTGTCACAAACCAATTTTTAGAAACCCTAAAGTTATTCCCTCAGAAACCATTTAAATACCAAGCCTATTGAGTCATGTACGCGTACTCTAGGTTATTCGTCAAGAATGTCATCACCTTCTTGCACTCAAGATTTTGCTAGAGGATTTCTTGATAAGGGTATTGGTTTCGAGTCCAAAGGGAAGAAAAAAAGAACCCTAGTAAAAGTTGATGATATCAAAAGTCCTGAGGATTATTCTGATGTCTCGTGCTACTATACTTATACTCATCAAGATGTAGAGAATGATGAGATGGTTTCGGCCGAAGTGGTTCATGATTTTCTTAAATACTTTGAAGAAGCGAAACTGCAACTCGTTGATACTATGAAGGGTCTCGATGTATTAAAAACTGAGTTGAAAAAGGTTAACTCTGACCTTGTTCTCATGAAGAAACATGTTAAAGATATTCTCAATGAGGATATCTTCTCAGAAGAACCTGTGGATATTGTCAATCACAAGCTCAAAGGTCTCAAGACTCGTGAGGGTTCCGGAAGTGCTCTTTGAATTCAGTTCATGATCGGTTTTGTTGGATTAGGAGTCTTTTGTTTTTAGCTTGTTGATTTTTATTATGTCTAGGAAACTTCTTATGAGAATTTATTCGGAATAACAATTATTGTGATTACACATAGCTATTGCCAACCATTTTCATCTTGCAATGTTTTAGATTTATTTTCTAAGTTATTTGGAAGATGATTTTGCAGTATTAATCTTTATTGGTTTTATATATTGCAAAAATGTTATAGGATATGTGTGTTTACGTCCGTGAACTATGATTGTCCCATATATGTCAAAAGTTAAGTCTATTATGTCTTTATGCAAATATTGATAAAAGATAGAATGAACTCTTGAATATACCGCAGTATTGATCTTTCCCTGATCCACTTCTATGTGAAAGTATTGTATGGCTCCGTAAGTTTTCTTATGTTGAGCATTTCCGGTTAAATTAATCATTAAGGTCCCTTTGTGTTTAATTTAATTGCATTTATTGGATACAAATTCATGTTTCATGTGATTTGTTAATGTCCAAAGAATCCTATTTTTCTTGTAAAAGTAAGGTCATTCTTGTTGTTCTTTCGGGAATGATATTTTATGGGGGAGAGTTCTTAATTGAACTTGTGCTTAATTGCCAAATCTTTGTGGGGAGTACGGCTGTGGAATATTGTAGGATTTATCTTATATCTTCATAAACTCCTTGATGAATACACTAAATTTCGACTATGTGAAATCATCGAAACAAAGTTGATATGTTCTCTTTTAGTCATGAATAATCTCTTTGAGAATTTTATTATGATCCCATTAGTTTTCGTACCTTTGCCAATTTATATTGACAAAAAGGGGGAGAATTATTTTGTAGTTCACACTACATACATATGGTTTACGGATCATTGTGTAAGGGGGGGTGGTTTTCATAGTGAGATGAAGTATTGACTAAGGGGGAGTGATACATATCACCATAGTATTATTGTCAAGTTGTGATACAATTGAACATTGATGTTGTGTAATAATACTATGACATTGTATAACAATAATTGAAAACAACTGTTTTCTTATTGTTTTGGCTATGGATCTTCAACAACTATGATGCTGAGTTGAACACGTTAAAAATCACCGGAGTACATGGAGTGACGAAGAATTTAAGGAATGTTGAAGAACCAAGGAAATTAAGCATTTGGATGAGAAGCTACAAAGTTTATTTATTTTGTAATCCATATGTATTGGTAATTTTGTCACTAATATTGACAAATGGGGGATTGTTAGAGCATTGCTCGGTCGAACTCGCAAGAGTTGCTATCTCAAGCTTGTTTGTCAAGTTTAATTGTCAAAACTATAAGTCTTGATTTTTAATTTACTTATAGCTATGTCTCGGATTAGGATAGAATGTGTAGTTGAGCTTTAGACTTCACGGTGTTCATCGATTGAAGACGAAGGTTTACTAAGGGGAGCTTGGAGGAACTTTATCAACAAAAGGTATGTGGAGACTTGAACTCATTTATCACTCAGAAGTCTATTCTACTATATCTCGTATTGAGACAAAGTCGTATACCTATATAGACTTTACGTTATACACATTTGATATTTCGAGCTGAGTTTAACTCGCTTATATCTTTCTCAAAATATGTGTTGGAAAGCTTTTTGCTTTAACTACGTTCATCATTATTCTTGACGAAAGTCAATAGATAATCATGTGAAAATCGCCTGGTAACATCTTACATGATTTGTGTGAGACAGTCATTTGATGTAGACTCAGAATGTTTCGTATTGATCATTGAATCCCTTGAAAATTGCTTATAAGCTAATAGTTTGTGTGAGACAGCTATTTTCGTCTTCTAAGAATGTTTCAATGATTGAAATGGGAGTTTAGAACAATTAACCATTGTCTGGGTATAGCACAGTATGCATACCCGTATGCAAACAGGTGTAAGAATAATTCAGGTCCGGGAACCAAGTATTGTTAGAGCACAGCTCGGTCGAACTCGCAAGCGTTGCTATCTCAAGCTTGTTTGTCAAGTTTAGATAGAAAAACTATAAGTCTTGATTTCTAGTCTACTTATAGCTATGTCTCGGATTAGGATAGAATGTGGAACTTCATCAACAAAAGGTATGAGGAGACTTGAACTCATCTATCACTCAGAAGTCTATTCTATCTCCTATGAGACAAAATTCGTATAGCTATGTAGGATCAGAATATCGCAACGCCAAGATTCTTGCAAAATCCATAAACGACACATTGCGAAGATATCGCGGGCTGGAGGTATAAACAACGTAACAGATGACGACAGCCAAAACACGAGAAAGATGTGAAGATGTGGCGAGATCGAGGATTGTCGCGAGATTCAGCATATGTACACCTGCGAGAATGTCGCAAGCCAGATCCGAAAATAAAGGACAGCTTAGCTATCATCCACTATGTAATGTCCTATATAAAGGGCCGAGTAGACTTGAGAAAGGAGAGATCTTTTTCAAAGTGTTGAGCAAGTCATTAAGAGAGAGAAAGTTTAGAGTGGTTGTAATTCCTTAGTTTATCTCCTTTTCATCTTGTAACACTTCTGGAGTTTGATCAATAAAAACTATAATTGTTCATCTTAAAATGATTTGATTGTGTGGATTCTTGTAAGGGGTGTAGTGTGGGATTTCCTGCAACTACATAATGGCGCTAGAAACAGGGATGAGTGAAGATTGATATTGTGATTTGGAAGGATTTGAAGTAGTAGATAAAGAATTTCATATAATTTTCAACAATTCATTAAGATTGAAGAATGGCAAGAAGAAGACATACATCATAACAACCAACGACTGTTAGAAGGAGTAGAGGACTTGCTGGAGAAGAAAGAAATGAAATGGGAGAATCTTCAAGAGCAAACACAAGAAATAATGGAGAAAATCGGGTTCAATCGCCAATTCAGCATACACCAATACAAAATAGAACTGAGGATTATGACAGAGTGAGCGTACACACTTGGCGATCGGATTCTGTAGATGAAATAGGGGAAGAGCAGCAATTAGGAGGTAATGGACAAGAGGAGAGAGATCAAGAAGTGATTGGAGGAATAATTCATGGAAACGAAGAAATTATAGCGTTAGAGGCATTGAGACAAATAATACGCGAAGAAAGGCGATTAGAAATAGAAGAACGTGCAAATCTGACAAGGAAAAATCATGAGCTAAGGATGGAAAACATGAGGTTACAGAACAGAGGGTCAAGGAGCACTACAAGGTCAAGATCAGTAAGGGAAGAATTAATACAAAATATGCCTGTAGAAAATGCTAATGAAGAAATTCAAGAAGAAATACAAAATTCAGATGAGGAACGCCGCGAAAGAAGAGAAGTAAGGGAACATGTGAAAATGATGGAAATCAGAGAGACAGACACCGCTAGAGGCGAGATAATCAAGAGGATGGAGAAAATCAGGAAGAAGGAAGGAGAATATTACATGGGAGAGAAGTACAAAGAAATCACCGAGCAATTCAAGATGAAATTGAAAGACATTATACTGAACAAGCGCATCTAGCTCGCGAGAGGGAAAGACTAAGAGCATAAATGGAAGAACAAGAACTACAAGAGGAAATTCGCCAAAACAATCATGATAATCGAGAAAGGAGGCGTGAGCGTAATCGCAATAATGTTAATATCAATGAAGAATACGATAGAGCACTAAGGAGAACTGAAAGACGGCAAAGAGGAGAAAACGAGAGATATAATGGTGTGCAAATCCATGAAAGGAATGAAAGAGAAGATCGCAGAGAAAGACGAGAAGAAAATGATGACCAAGAGAATCAAAACGGATATGAACGCAGAAGAAGAGAGGCGGAGTTAAAAAGGCCAGTGGAAGATAATTCTAGTATAAATGAACAAATTTTGAAAGATCTAGCGGAAATGAGAGGAATGTTAAATAATAAGAAAGAAGGAGGTAGGAGACAATTGGATGAAGCTATAGAAGAAGCTGCGAAAACCCCATTCACACGGGAAATACAATTAGAAATAATACCCCCAAAATGCAATTTGCCTACATTAACCATCATTTTTGATGGATCAACTTGTGCAATACAACATATCAAAGCTTATTTGAGATGTATGTTACAATGGGAAAATCATGACGCTATATTGTGCAAATACTTTGCATCAAGTTTAACAGGAGAAGCTCTGAAATGCTTTGAAGTCCTGCCAAAAAATACTTTAGCATCCTTCAATCATTTACAAGCTATATTTTTAGGGGCGTACATAAGTAACAATTTCTCGCGACCTGGCATTGAAGATGTATTTGGATTAAAGCAAAGAGTTGGTGAAAGTTTGAAACATTTGACCATGAGGTGGAAGACAATGTGTAGCGACATGGCGGGTCGTGTTGATGATAGATATCTCATTTTATCATTCATTAATGCTATGTTCGCAACCAATCTGTTATACATTCAAATTTTCAGAATTAAGAACACAATCACAATGACTGAGCTGCGAGAATTACAGGAGGAATATATTGCTCTCGAGGAAAGACAAAATGAGATGGAATCATACCCAGTTGCGAACACAAGCTTATTACCCAAGTTGATCAATACAGTGGCGAGCACCTCGCAAGGACAACCAGAGTTGGTAATGGGTGATAATCAACAGAAGCTAGTGGCTATGGGGAGTCGTGACCAAGAAGAATACGAGAGAGAAAGAAATTTCTACAACCGTGGTGGAAATAACAAAATTCAAAGACTTGATCAGCCGCAAGAAAATTATGGAGGTCAAAGGCAAAATTATCATAGGGGACAAGGAAGCCGCAGGATAGTATGGGAAGAAATTGAGATGCCACTTCTGAATGCTAGCGTGGAGAAAATATGAGAAGCTATAATCTTGATGGAAAATATACCAACACCATGGAACATGGGAAAGGAGCCACCTCCAAGCGAGAGAAGCCATGAATTTTGTTCTTATCACCATTTCCATGGACATACAACAAATGACTGCAGAAATATAAAGAGAATCATCCTCAGGATGATAGACCAGGGAAAATTAAATCATTTTCTAGTAAGGAAAGCACAACCTCAAGCATTGCCGCCACCTCCTCCAGAAGTTCACAGGGCGAACACAACAAAAGAACGTGAAACATTTGTGATAGAAGTTGGGGCAAAATCAAAAAATCTGTTTTGTAACTCTATTGTACATTCGTACAAGACAATTGAAGATTTCCATGATATTACTCTCAGCAGGCTTTTCACAAGGGATGCCAACGATAAAGAAATAATGAACACCGCGAAGACGTCGCAACTGGAAGAATGGCAGAAGCAGATCATTTCTTTTACCGCAGAAGAAGTACCAGAAGGTGGAGGAATGCATGATAACCCATTGGTGGTGAGATTGGAGATTAACCCAAAACCTAGTGATGATGAAGATGATGAAGCGGAAAACTCATGGGCAATCAATAGAATTTTAATTGATACCGGAAGTTCTGTGAATATCGTTTTTTATCATACTTACAAAACCATGGGAGGGAAAGATGCAGATTTGATACCTTCAACCTATAAAATTTATGGTTTTAATGGTACTGCAAATAAGCCTAAAGGAGAAGCTCACATGAGAATTCCACTGAAAGGATTGTCTTCTGAAATTTTATTCTGTGTTGTTGATGTGGAATCACCATATAACGCATTAATTGGGCGACCTTGGTTACATGAGATTCTAGGTGTAGCATCGACTTTTCATCAATGTATCAAGTTCCCTCATCCAACCGGTATTGGGATTATAAAAGGAGATTGGATAGAAGGGAAAAGGTGTTATGAAGTTGACATAGAATCCTGCGAAGAAAAAGCGGCGAAGAAAAAAATTTGGAAACACAACATCAGAGAAAAACAAAAAAGTGAAAGGTTGATGGTAGATACCATAGAATGGAGAGAGGAAGAAATGCTGAGAAATCAATGTTTGTTGAAGAAAACAAGTGGCGATAATATCGCAAGAGATGGAAAAATAACAGAAAAATTCAAAGAGAATGAGGCATAAAGTAGCAAAAATAAGAGGCCTAAAGATTGAATGCGCTTACTGATCGAGGGAGTAGAAATTGGAAAGAAAAGTGTAAAAAAAAAAAAAAAATCGTGAGTGGTGAAAATGGAGTTGTGTAAGAGTTGATATGAAGAAGAAGAAAATATATTTTACAAATGGCAAATATGTTGCGAATGGCGAAAATGGAGTTGTGTAAGAGTTGATATGAAGAAGAAGAAAATATATTTTACAAATGGCAAATATATTGCGAAAGTACAAAGGAGCTTATATATGCAGAAGAATCAACAAAATAATCAGAAAGTGGCGAACTTACTATGACGTACACCCTAGTTCGCGAACACAATTTCGCAAGAGGCAAAAGAACCTTCAATGCGTCATAGTAGGGGGTACCTATTACATATAACAAAGAATTAACAAAATAATCGAATGGGACGAACCTTCATGGCGTACACCCTAGTTCGCGAATAAAATTTCGTAAGAGGCAATGTACCTAAAGTGCGTCATGTAAGGGGTATTCAGAACGTGGCTCGGGGAAAAGGTTACACCGCCCGGAACCCGAGTCATGGAGATTGGGGTAATAACACCCATCCAGAGAGGTACCTTGGATTTTCAATCTAAGCTAGTGACTTAGATTGGAAGACCAGGGTCTCTTCTAAGGAGTCGCATTTGACCAAGGCGCCGAGGTACACGGTTGAGCCAAAGGGTGCAGGGCATTTGAAGTGTCTCGGCCATTCTTGGCAAGTCTCGGCTTATGCTGCACTCGGCACGAAGAAAACTCCACTTAGGGTGCAGTCTCGTAACCATAAGCCCTATAGGCAAAAGGGATAAGAGGCTGCGAAAACAACTGGTTGTTGTTAAGACCGGATGGGAGGAGCTAGCCTTGTATGGCAGAGTACGCCTCCTTGAAGGGGCAACCAGGGGGAAGATAAGGGCGGCACCCTCCATTAGGGAGCTGATAGTGTCAAAAAAAGACGCAAATGTCATGAGACTTTATGTTCTCAAGAATATTTAGGCTTGTCATATTTGTGCAACAATCCTGAAGAGGCAAAAATATAAAAGAGTAGATAAGACGAGATCAATGGGTCATTGCATGCAAGTGTAAAGACGTCCTGCGATTTCGGCGCAAAGACCGCAATGTCATGGGGCTTTATGTTCGCAAGGATATTTAGGCCTGTCATATTGTCGCAAGAAAAATATCCTGCAGAGGCAATAATACTAAAGAAATGATAAGACAAGATCAATGGGTCATTACATGAAAGTGTAAAGACGTCCTGCGATTTTGTCGCAAAAATGAGAGGTGGCAAAATAAGACCTTTAACTAGGAAGGCAAAATAAGACCACACAAGAGAAATGATAAGGCAAGATCAATGGGTCATTACATGAAAATATAAGGACGTCCTGCGATCTTGTCGCAATGATAAAATTCAGCAGAAAATATCTGCGAAATTATGCTTAATCTCCCATTCGAATACAAATAACAGAGGCAAGTATGGGAATGAACAAGAACATGTTATTTGTCTTCATATGACAGATTTACACATATATTGATTAACCATATTGCAAAAAAGAATTGCCCTTTATATGCAGGAAGAAACAAGAAAGATAGAAGTTGTATTCAAAGACCCAAGAAATTCGCAACAAAAGAATAAATCCAAAGATGGGAGATTGAAAAAATGACTATACAAATATTACAAAGGGAGAAAAAGGAAAATAAAATTATTTCTCATTTGGTTTCTCCTCTTCTTTATCTTCATCAGATCTTTCAACTTCTTCATCTTCATCAGATTCCTCTTCTTCTTCACTAGCATCGCTATCAGAAATATCCAGAGAAGGCATATTTTGGGGAACTTCATCAAGAAGGCAAGGGTACTTAGACTGAGGGATGTTATTGTCATCGCAGACCATCTCAATATTTTGATTGCGAAAAAGAATAGCATCATTCTTAAAATTCGCGACAGTGATCTTTAGTTGATTCTTCAGCCTAGAATATTTATCATCCCGAGAAGAAAGATGTTTGGCAAGTTGCTCTTTCTCAGATTCAAGTTCTTCAATTCTTTTTCGGAACCTTGCTTCAGCTTCTGCGAACATATAACATTGGATCAGCAACTTGATGACAATTTTATTACACACAATTAAATAAAGAAGAATAATTAACAACCTTCTCTGTCAGAAATCATATCTCTAACCAAGGCTGTATTCTCAGCTTGAAGACTAATGTTAACACCTAAATTATTTCTGGCATCATCTAGAACCTTCGCAGCCCAAGCGAATTCATCGTCATTTTTTATGAGAAGAAGGGAACGAATTTGATTTTCTCTTTCATTAAGTATAGCATTTTGGCGAAGGGATTCATCCGGTTCAACTTGAACTTCAAGAAGAGTTTTTTGGAATTTCGCTAATGCTTGGGCATCTTGATTAGCGATGCGATCTTTGTCATCTATAAGATCACTAATTTTCTTCCTTAAAGTATTAATTTTCTCTTGGGAATTAAGATATAGACGTTTAAGTTGGTTGGCTAAACCCAAACTAGATCTATGATCAAGTTCTAAGAGGCGAAATTTGGATTGAAGCTTGTCTAGAGGAAGAGACCTAATTTTGTTATTTGAAAAACTATTTAAATAATTGTTGAGATGAGCGAGAAGAACATCATTATCCATAGGTTCAGGAAATGAGTGAAGAAGAATGGCTTCATCGGAAAGATTATAAACGTCTGCGAAAATGATAAGTCAGGTGAGGAAAAATAACTAGAGAACAAAACAAAGGAAAAGGGAAGAGTCTCATACCATAAAGTTGTTGATTGGAACTTTGGGTGGAGGAATCAACTTCCAGTTGTTTGGTCTTTTCGCGAAGAGTAGCAGTTTCACTTTCAAATTCTTTATCTCTCTTGCGAAGAGCAACAGCTTCAATTTCCAACTCTTCATTTTTCTTGCGAAGTTGAAGATTCTTCTTTTCAAGAATGCTGCGCCTTTTCTCAAGATCCGAGGCAACAACAAAGGAAGCTCTCCAAGACTATAAAGGAAAGTAAAGAAATTATCAAGATATGATTTAAAATCGAAGTTATGAAAAAATAAAGGAATAAAAACGTACCAAAACACCAAGTGCATTTAAGAAACTGGGAGTCACTGATCTGGAGACTCCATGAAGAGAATCATCACCCTCTAGAAAGGAAGCATCACAGATACTTGCGAGAGCTTCGCATGTGCTAGAAAGACGATCATCCCCAATTCCTTGCATGGAGTCAGAGAAGATGCTAGATAGTTGCGCCATAGAAGATTCAGTTGGATGGTTCTCTTTTGCGAGAGAGATGTCAACATCATCATTATCTTCATCAGAGCTTTTGCTAGATTGAGGACTTGAACGAGAAGAGGAATGGATCTTTCGTTTCTTAGAAAGTGGAACAGTAGATTTCTCCTTGCGAAGAGAACCTTTATCTTTACCTTTGGTCTTCTTAAGATTTTCTTCTCCAGAGACTTCAACACCAACCTTTACACACGAATGAAGATAAGAAACAGAGGCAACAATATTGTTAAAAATGATAAAGAAAAGTATTTCTTACTTCATCCATGATTGAATGGAGTATTGCCAGGGTACTCGCCTTAGGATTTCTCTTGTAACTTTTTCTCAACTTGACAATCTGAAAATTTCGCTAGATTAGTAGATATGAAAAGAAGTGAAGAATACAAGCTGAGTAAAATGTAGGAAGCATACCTCTTTTGCTTTCTCGGGCCAATTAAATACCCAAGGCTGATAATTGGCGAGATTCGCAGGAAGAATATTTGAACCAGAGATATAAGGTCCATTCAAAAATAATGGAAAGACACACCATTTATCGTTTTTGGAATGGCGAGGAACATTTTTCTTGCCAGAATGCCAATCGATATCATGATAAGTACTTTGTCGCTGAGAATATTTTCTCTCCTTTTCAAACGTGCACGCACCCCAATGAGTTCTATCGTTCTTCATGTTTATTATTTCATAGTTTTCAAAGAAACTCTCTACTGAATACTTTTCAGCGAATATCTCTAAGTCTGTAAATTTAGGATCTCTGACTTCAGGGGAATAAAGAGATCCCTTACCAGCGCTACGGTTGGCGAATTCAAGCATTAAGAGGATACAATCTCCGCTTAATTGATAGATAGCTCGCGAGAATTTCTCATGAGCAAGAATTTCATAAAACAAAGGAAGTTCAGGATTGTACAGAGGAATGTGAAGGCCGGCGAGAACCTGACCTAGTGAAATTATGATTTTTTTATCATCACAATGATGATCAGTAAACAATTTGGCAGAAAGAATGGATTTAGAATCTTGACTGGGAATAGTGGATAATGTGAAACCCCTCTTGCAAATCCTTTTGAACTTCTCCTAAAAGAACTTCATATCTACGACCAACTTGAGGCATCTTTCAGAGTATGGGAATGAAGAGAAGATGAAAAAGAAGAAAATTTGAATGAGGAGCGGAAGTTGCGGAGAGATGAAGAAGAGAAATTGCAGAGAAGACAAGAAAGAGAGAGTAAAAAAGAAGAAGAGAGGAGTAAGAAAAGTATATATATAGAGAAGAATTCTCGAAAAGGCAAACACATTTAATGCGAAGAGTAGACATGAACGGTTGAGAGAGGACGGTTGAAAGAGACGTGTCAAGAAATGGGTGGAAGAAGAGATACTGTAATAAATTTTGCGTAATAGTACGGAATCATGCAAATACATAAAAATATGAAGAAATGAACAGCTGCGGCATTTTGAAAATACTAGTTCTCATGACGTTCTCTTCTTCGCAGAGAAGACATGAGAAGAGGCAAGATGTAGGATCAGAATATCGCAATGCCAAGATTCTCGCGAAATCCATAAACGACACACTGCGAAGATATCGCGGGCTGGAGGTATAAACGACGTAACAGATGACGACAGCCAAAACACGAAAAAGATGTGAAGATGTGGCGAGATCGAGGAGTGTCGCGAGATTCAGCATATGTACACCTGCGAGAATGTCGCAAGCCAGATCCGAAAATAAAGGACAGCTTAGCTGTCATCCACTATGTAATGTCCTATATAAAGGGCCGAGTAGACTTGAGAGAGGAGAGATCTTTTTCGAAGTGTTGAGCAAGTCATTAATAGAGAGAAAGTTTAGAGTGGTTGTAATTCCTTAGTTTATCTCCTTTTCATCTTGTAACACTTCTGGAGTTTGATCAATAAAAATTATAATTGTTTATCTTAAAATGATTTGATTATGTGGATTCTTGTGAGGGGTGTAGTGTGGGATTTCCTGCAACTACAAGCTATATGACTTTACTTTATACACATTTGATATTTCCAGCTGAGTTTAACTCGCTTACATATTTCTCAAAATATGTGTTGGTAAGCTTTCGCTTTAACCAAGTTCATCTTTATTCTTGACGAAAGTCAAAAGATGATCATGTGTGTAGTTGCGGGAAATCCCACACTACACCCCTCACTCGAATTTGCTTAATCAATCCATTTGAAGATGAATAATAATGTGTTTTATTAATTGTTATTTGAAAGGTTTACAAAGTAATGTAGAACAGAACTAAAGAAATTACAATCCCTCTTAATTTTCTCTCTCCTAATGACTTGCTTAACAATTCAAAAAGACCTCTCCCTCAATAAACTGGCTCAACCCTTTATATAGGGTAGTATATAGTGGATGACAGCTAAGCTGTCATTTATTTTCGGGAACATCTCACGAAGTGTCGCGAACGTTATAAACGTCTTTACTTGCGACACTCCTAAATATCGCCAAGTCTTCATACTTTTCTCACGTTCTGACTTTCGTCATCCATTGCGTTATTTATATTTCTTTCTTGCGATGCCTTCGTGATGTAGTTGTTTATTAATCTCGCGAAGTATTGATGTCGCGATATTCTGCTCCTACATCTTGCCTCTTCTCATGTCTTCTTCAAGAAGAGAATGTCATGAGAACTAATTATTAAAGTGCCGCAACTGCTCATCTTTTATCTCGCGATTGTTCATTTTTATTCGTACGGAATTTATTACAGGTGTTTCTTCTTCCACTCTTTTTTTTGACACGTCTCTTTCAACCGTTTATTCTTGACCATTCACGTCCCATCTCGCATTAAATGCATTTGTTTTCTCGAGGATTCTCTTCTCTATATATAGCTTTCTTACCCTTCTCTTTTTCTCTTTTATTTTCCTTCTACAAATTTTCTTTAACTCTCTCTCTCCTTCCGCAATTTGCGCTTCTGCTACCACAGTCCTAGACTTTCCTCGTTCTTTTGATCTTCAACTCTCTATTCATTCCCATACTTCTAACAATGGCTTCACTTGGTCGTACATACACTCTTCATTTTACTGATGTTCAAAAGAAATTACAGGAAAAGGGTTTCACTTTATCTACCATTCCCAATCAAGGATCTTCATCTATTCTTTCTCGCAAAATTGTTTTTCGATCATCAATGTGATGATCATAAAATCATAGTCTCGCTGGGTCAACTTTCGCAGACTCCCCATTCCTCTTGTATAATCCCGAGTTGCCATTATTTTATGAAATTCTTGCTCACGAGAAATTCTCGCGAGTTGTCTATCAATTGAGTGGCGATCGCATCCGTTTAATGCTTGAATTCGCAAATCGCGGCGCCGGTAAAGGATCTTTATATCCTAATAATTTTAGGGATCCCGAGTTTGTAAATTTACAAATAGTTACCGAGAAGTATACCGTGGACAATTTCTTTGCGAATTACTCGCTTATAAATATGAGAAATGATAAATCTCATTCGGGGTGCTCTGATTGAAAAAGAATGATAATGTTGATGCCGACAAACCGCTTATGCAAGACATTGATTGGCATTCGGGCAACAATAATACTCCCCATCATTCCAAGGATGAGAGATGGTGGGTTGTTCCTTTATTTTTGAGTGGACCTTACATCGTAGGTTCACATGTTCTCCCTGCGCACCTCGCAAACTATCATCCTTGGGAATTTAAGTGGCCTGAGGAGACAAAAGAGGTATATTTCCTTTCTTCAATTTCGCTTTTGCGACATCTTCTTCCTCTTTTATTTATTAACTTTCAAAAATTTTAGATCACAAAGTTAATGAAAAAGAAATATAGAGAAAATCCAAAGCCGAGTATCCTGGCAATACTTCGATCGCTCACAGATGAAGTAAGAAACATTTTCTTTTGTTATTTTAAACAATATTGTTGCCTCTGTTTCTTATCTTCATGCGTATGCGAAGGTTGAAGTTGAAGAAGCTGAAGCTGCGAAGGCTGAGGCTGCGAAGGATGAAGCTGCGAAGGCTACAGGCATGGATAAAACTACTTTTCGCAAGGGCAAGTCTTCTCGCTCCGCTTTCTAAAAACGGAAAACCCAAATTCTCTTCTCAAACCCAATGAAAATTCTGATGAGGGTGAAAATGAGGTTGGTACTTCCTCCGCGAAAGAGAATCGCTTGACTACTTCTGTTATGGCGCAATTGTCCAGTGTCTTCTCCGATTTCATGTAAGGATTAGGGGATAATCATCTAACTGCTACTTGCGGAGCTCTCGCTAAAATCTGCGACGCCCCGCTATTAGAGGATAATGAGTCCTTTCGCGGAATCTCCCGAACGTTGACCTCCAATCACTTAAATGCTCTCACTGCTTTGGTATGTTCGTAACCCTTTGTTTCTTTGTGACTTCAATTATAAGCTTTATCTTAATCATTCCCATATTTTTCTTTATAGTCTGGGAGAGCTTCTTTTATTGTTGCCTCAGACCTCGAGAAAAGACGTCACAGTCTTGAAAAGAAAAATTTGCAACTTAAAGAGAAGATCCAAGAACTAGAGGTTGAAGCTGCGTCATCTCGCAAGAAAGATGAAAGAATTAAACAGCTGGAGGCTGAGCTTACTTCTCAACAGAATAGAGTATCTACTCTTCAAAGTGCAAATCAGCAGCTTTATGGTATAAGATTTTTATTCTTCAAGTCATCTTTACTTTGTCAGCTATTATTCTTTCCCTGATTTATTATTTTTCGCAGACATATATAATCTCTCTGATGAAGCTATTCTTCTCCATTCATTTCCCGAGCCCATGGATAATGACGTTCTTCTCACTCATCTCAATGAGTCTTTAAGTAACTCATCAAACAAAATTGATTCCCTTTCATTGAATGAACTTCGAACCAAATGTCGCCTTTCAGAGATTGAGCATAGAGCTAGTTTAGGTTTAGCCAATCGATTTAAACAAATGTATCTTGATTCCCATAGAAAAATTGAGCTTCAAAGGAAGAAAATTAGTGGCCTTATTGATGAAAAAGACCGCATCGCTAATAGGGGTGCGCAGCATTAGCAAACATTTCAAAAGTCTCTTCTCGAGGTACAAATTGAACGAGATGAATCCCTTCGCTGTAATGCCATACTTACTGAGCGAGAAGAACAAGTTCGTTCACTTCTTGTTATAAATAATGATGATGAGTTTGCTTGGGCTGCGAAGGTTCTAGATAATGCCAGAATAACTTAGGTGTTGATGTTAGCCTTCATGCCGAGCATACGCCTTGGTTAAGGATATGATATCCGACAGAGAAGGTTGTTTATTATGCTTTTACTTTTTTTTATTTCCGTAGCATCGCTATTAAATTGTTAATATATTGTCATATATTCTCGCAGTAATCCGAGAAAAGACTTCAAACAAGGATTGAAGAACTTGAGTCCAAAAAGGACAACTCGCACAAGACTTTTCTCTTCGCAACAACAAATATTCTAAGTTGAAGAAACAACTGCAAGCTACAAAGGGCGAACTTTAATAATTACGGAGTTCGTTTTCGCAATCAAACTATTGAGATAGTTTGCAATGATCACAAGATTCCTCTCGGGTTCATATCCTTGTCTTCGCGAGGATATTCCCGAAGATACACTTTTCTCGGATGTCTCGATAGTGATGCTAGCGAAGCAGAAGAATCGAGTGAAGAGAATGATGAAATCAAGAATCCGACCAAGAAGATGATCCTTCAAAGAAATAACTTCTTTTTCTTCTTTTGCTACTTGTAATATATATACTCTTTCAATCTTCTTGGATTGTCAAATATGAATTCAATCTTAGCTTTCTTTACTTGCACATATTAATCAAGCGGTTCTCTTTTATAATTCGACTACCAATATCATGAATGCATAAATTCCTCATATGGGAATGAATAACAAAACCTTATCCTATTCATTCCCATACTTGCCTCTCGTTATTCATTCCCAAATGAGAGATCTACCTCTCGTTGTCCGTTTTCAAGCATATTGAAGTCTATTTGCTTATGGCGACAAGATCGCAGAATATCTCCATAAATGAAGAACTCCACTAATCTTGCCTTATCGTTTTTTTGTGTGGTCTTATTTTGCCTTCCTAATTAAAGGTCTTATTTCGCCACCCCTAGTTGCGACAAGATCATGCAGGACGTCTTTACATTTTCATGTAATGACCCATTGACCTTGTCTTATCATTGAGTATTTTTGCCTCTCAGATATTTTATTCGCGACAATATGACAGGCTTAAACACCCTTGCGAGTGTAAAACCCCATGACATTATCGTCTCGCGACGAAATCGCTGGACGTTTTTGCATTTCCATGCAATAACCCATTGATCTCGCCTTATCCTTGCGTCTAGTATTATTGCCTCTACAGGATCATTGCACAAATATGACAAGCCTATATTTCCTTGCGAAAGTAAAGTCTCATGATATTTGCGTCTTTTGACACTTATCGCCTCCCTAATGGAGGGTGCCGCCCTTATCATCTCCCGGTTGCCCCTTCAAGGAGGCGTTCATCGGCCATACAAGACTAGCTCCTCCCATCCGGTCTTAACAATAACTGGTTGTTTTCGTGACCTCTTATCCCTTATACCTATATGGTTTATGGTTACGAGACCGCACCCTAAGTGGAGTTTTCTTGGCCGAGTGCAAAAGATGTGCCAAGACTTGTCAAGAGTGGTAAGGAAGTTCCATGCTCCCCGCACTCTTGACTCAACCGTGTACCTCGGCGCCTTGGTCATACGCCGACTCCTTGGAAGAGATCCTCAAGCGTCCAACCAAGGGTATAACCTTATATATATAGTTGGAAATCCAAGGTATCTCCAGGATAGGCTTTCATGGGCCCCAAATCTCCATGACTCAGGTTCCAGGAGCGGTGTAACCTTTCCCCGAGCCATGTCAAGAGATACCCCTTATATGACGCACTTTAGGTCTTACATTTGCCTCTTGCGAAATATCATTCGCGAACTAAGGTGTACGCCATAAAGGTTCGTCCCATTCACTCACTCATTCATATTTGTTAATTCATTCAAGCATTCATTCAGTTTGCGAAGCTATCGCACAATCTTACATTGTTTAATCATTTTCGTTTTTCAACTCTTCAATCAAAGTTGCATACAATTTTTTTTTTTTACGAGATCTTCACATGTTGCTGCTTCTATTATTGTTTCTTCCTCTTACTTTGAATAATCTCTTGTTGTTGCTTTTTTGATGATTATTCATTTCTTACACTTTTCACTCTTACTACGTTCGCCTTTTCACCATTCAAATCTCTTATCGTTTCCTTTCCATCGCAATTTTTCAACTGCCTTCATGCATTCACTTCGCAGAGCGCCTACAACTACCTTTTATTCTTCTTGTCCTTGACGTGCCTTCGCCACTTTATCTTTGTTATTTTTCGCAATTATTCACTTCTTACACCTTTTATTCCTGCCTCCTTCTCGCTCTCGTATCATTAAAACCTCTCGAATAATTCTTTTCCAAGATGACTTTCAACTGCCGTCATATCTTCTCCTCGCAACGTGTCTTCCCTCCTTATGTTTATGCTATCTACCATCAATCTTTCTTTTCTTTGTTCCTCTTTAATATTCTTCTTCCATCCCTTCTTTTTGCGGCTCTCTCTTCACATGACTCTCCACATCGATCTCATAACATTTTTCCCCTTCTATCCAATCTCCTTTATAATTCCAACACCACCAGGATGGGAAATTTTATACACCGATGATACGTTGACGCCACACCTGTAATTTCATGCAACCATGGCCTTCCAATCAATGCATTATAAGGGGACTCCACCTCGACCACACAAAACAAAATATCGTTGACAATCCTTGCAACGGTATTCTCATGTGTACTTCTCCTTTGGGCTTGTTCGCGGTACCATTGAAACCATATATTTTGTATGTTGAAAGGATCAACTCTTCATCCTTTCCTCCCATAGTCTTATAAGTATGGTAAAAAGGATGTTGATCAACTCCGAGATCGATTAATATTCTATTTATCGCCCAACAATTTTTTCGCTTCATCATCTTCCCCATCAACAGGTTTTGGATTAATATCCAGTTTTACCACCAACGGGTTATCATGTATTTCTCTACCTTTGGGTATTTCTTCTGCCAAGAAAGAGATAATCTGTAATTGCCATTCTTTTAACTGCGACTTCCTCGCGATGTTCATTACCTCCTTATCATTAACATCCCTGTTTCTAGCGCATATGTAGTTGCGGGAAATCCCACACTACACCCCTCACTCGAATTTGCTTAATCAATCCATTTGAAGATGAATAATAATGTGTTTTATTAATTGTTATTTGAAAGGTTTTCAAAGTAATGTAGAACAAAACTAAAGAAATTACAATCCCTCTTAATTTTCTCTCTCCTAATGACTTGCTTAACAATTCAAAAAGACCTCTCCCTCAATAAACTAGCTCAACCCTTTATATAGGGTAGTATATAGTGGATGACAGCTAAGCTGTCCTTTATTTTCGGGAACATCTCGCGAAGTGTCGCGAACGTTATAAACGTCTTTACTTGAGACACTCCTAAATATCGCCAAGTCTTCATACTTTTCTCACGTTCTGACTTTCGTCATCCATTGCGTCATTTATATTTCTTTCTTGCGATGCCTTCGTGATGTAGTTGTTTATTAATCTCGCGAAGTATTGATGTCGCGATATTCTGCTCCTACAATGTGAAAATCGCCTGGTAACATCTTACATGATTTGATGTAGACTCGGAATGTTTCGTATTGATCATTCGATCACTTGAAAATTGTTTTGAAGCTAATAGTTTGTGTAAGACAGCTATTCCCATCTTCTAAGAATGTTTCAATGATTGAAATGGGAGTTTAGAACAATTAACCATTAATTTGATATAGCACAGTATGCGTACTTGTATGCTAATTGTTGCAAGTTATTCCAAGTCCGGGAATCATAGTATGCATACCCGTATGCATAAGGGTTTGATAGTTGAAGTCCTGGAACTTAGTATGCATACCCGTATGCGTACCGGTGTAACAGTTCAAGTCCGGGAATTCAACTGAGTTTGGTTGTGTACGAAAGTATGCGTACATGTTCGCACATCGCGAACCTAGACCAAGTCCGGCTACTTAGGTATGCGTACACATTTGCATACTTGAGTGGGTTAAGTTCTAAAATCGGTTTGTTCGTGAATAAATACATTTATAAATTAAGGAATGCAATCTTTTGCAAACCTTGGCTATAATGTTCATGAATTGATTCGAGTGAATCAAAATCGATTTTGCTTGAATTGTGTCATGTATACTTCTATGAGAATATAAACAATCGAGCAACTCTAGAACTAGTTTCATTTGAGTCATTTGAACTAGTTATGATTAAGATGAACAAGGTTGATATGAAAGTGTTCATATGGCTAACTTCGGTTAACTATTGTTGAGCCAACAAGGTGTACACGTTTAGGTAAGGTTACCCATATCTATTCACATTTCATTTGTGTGTAACAAGCTAAGTTCGATCTAACCGTTGAAAGATAGTAGCTTGAATCTAATCAGGTTTTCATCTAACGGTGAATATTGAATGCTTTGTCACCAAGTTAACATTGATTGCAAACCCTGATTTGAAGACTATATTAGGGATAACTCTAGCAACTGGGAAACCTAATCCCCACACCCATCTGTGTGATACTAGTTGCGACTAGAGTCGATTCTCCTTTAACCTAGGTTTTTCTAAAACCATTTTAGGTTAACGACTTAAAGACTTCATTGCGATTGTGAAGCCAGACCCAACTATTTTCTCTCGTAGTTGTGTGTTTGATCTTGCTTTGTTTTATCGTATTGAGTACTATCTTCTCTAAGATTTTCTCGAGATTTAATCTCCGATAGGCAAGATAAAAAGTAGTCACAAACATCTTCGTCTCATCGTTTGTGATTCCATAATATCTTGTTTCGCTACCATACGATTAATATTATTGTGAGGTGATTGATATTACTATGTTGTTCTTCGTGAATATAAGTCCCAGATATCAATTGGTTCTGTTCACATTGATTTATCAAAAGATTTGAACAAAACTCATAGGTATATCCGTGGAGACCAGATTTATCTATTCAATAGACTTTTACGTGTGAGACAAATTTGTTTATCAAGTCTTGACTTTGGGTCGTAGCAATTCTTAGTTATTAGGCGAAATCAGCTAAGGGAATCAAGTGCGTAGAATCCAGCATGGTTCTAGAGGCATAAGGAACGCGAATGTACCTTGATCAGTGTGAGATTGGTTAGGGCTCAACTACATTCCAGTCCGAAGTTAACTTGCAGTAGGCTAGTGTATGTAGCGGCTTAATACAATGTGGTGTTCAAATCTGGACTAGGTCCCAGGGTTTTTCGCATTTGCGGTTTCCTCGTTAACAAAATTTCTCGGTGTCGTGTTATTTCTTTTCCGCATTATATTTTCTATATAATTGAAATATCACAGGTTGTGTGTAGTTCAATCAATTAGATAATCCAACCTTTGGTTGTTGATATAAATTAATTGGCACTTGAATATTGGTCTTTGGTACCGTTCAAGTTGTTTCTCATAATAATCAGGCTCGCGGATTCTATCTGTTTGATTTGATGATTACATTGAGAAACATAGATATAATTCTTGGATGTATTTTCCTTGATTGAGTCTGACTGTCTAGTTGATTCTCTTGGAAATATATTGGAGTTAGTCCATACAGATTGCCTAAACTAAATATTGGGTGTGGTTGTTAGACCCCCACTTTTTCAATTGGTATCAGAGCAGGCAAACACGTTTAGGACCTCATAAGTCTGTGTTTGTAGCAATCTGACACTATGGACAGAAACGTTATCTCTATACACGTACCACCAGTCTCCGATGGCTCGAATTACTTATGGTGCAAAATTGCTATGCGTGCCTTTCTTCAAGCGCGTGATTTTCAATCATGGGTTCGTCTAGTTAATGGCTATGATCCTCCAGTTGTTACATAAGGCGATGTAACTGTTACGGAGGATATTGGTGATTATGATCTTGCCGAAATTCTTGCTCCAAAGCAAAATTTTGATGGATTAAATGTTATCATCCATGACATTACCCCAGATCTTCAGCACCATGTGACTACGTGCACTAAGTCTAAAGAAGCCTGGGATATCTTAGAAACTGTATTCGAAGGAAATTCCTCTGAGAAAGAAGCTAGGATTCAAAACCTAAATTCTGATTGGGAAAACCTTCGTATGGCTGATGAAGATTCATTTGATGAGTTTAATCACAAAGTGTCTGAAATTGTTAATGCATCTTTTGCATTGGGTAAGAATATTCCTGAAAAGGACATTGTGATGAAAGTTCTCAGATCGTTTCCAGCCAAATACGATTCTAAGAAGCATGCCATTGTTGAAGGAAATAACCTTAATACTTTATCCAGAAATACTCTTGTTGGGAAGTTAAAGATCTTTGATCATGAGCATCCATCCAAATCTGGGAAGGATATTGCTTTAAAAGCACAAAAGAACACTAAATTGCTTGATGATCATTTTGTCCGTAGGCGTCAAAAATAAATTACACTTTCTTACTACTCAAAATATATAATGAAGCAAGGGCAAGAAAGGATCGTTCCTAAGAGAGGTCTTGGTTGTCAATATGTTTCGGTATCTTATAAGTACCACGGGGTTTTCTGATTTTTATAAACGAAAATAAAATAAAAGCAAAACAATAAAAAGTAAACACGCAAATCAAGGATGAGAAAGTATTGGGTAAAGTTTTCATCTTCAATTGTAAACAAGTTTATGAATATATGAATAGAATTCGTATTTAATCTCGCTATCATCAAAAGCCATAGAATACCTTATTGCAAGAATATCCGTAAATTTCCTAATTCATCACACACACATTAGAGCTGCGTATGTGAATTCTACCTAAAGAATAACCTAACGCCTTGCGCTAATCAAGTTCAATTCCTAGGAGCATTAAGTTTCAGAAATAGGCTAATCAATGCAATTGTAATACATTGCGCAAACAATTCGAACAAAGGTCAATTTCTACATATGACTACAAGGATGTATCACTACAAACCATAATCATATCATGCTACTCGTATTAAAGGTTATCGCTCGATGAAAACCCTAAAATAGCTATAGATATGGATGTGAGTTCAATCAATTCTAGACTTAACTAAACAAACATTCAATCATATTGCAATACATCACTCATGCAATTATTATAACCCGTAGAAATCAAACGATAATATTGAGAGAAAACTAATTCATAAAAATCATAACTTGGTTGCAAAATCCAACTACATCTTCAACCAATAATAAAAACTTAGTTACTCATGGCATAGGAGTTCATAACAAGAAGGAAGAGAAAACCTATCATGTTTCTAAACCCTAGAACCAAAGTAGAGGCAAAAGATATTTCTCCCTATTTTTGTGTATTTTCTCTCCACCAAAAGTTGTTTTTCAAAGGTGCGGGTACTCGGCCTTTATATAGGCTTTTCTACCGACCTTATTCCCGTGAATCCTCATTAGATAAGGATACATACTCGGCTAATAGAGTTTCGGAAGTCATTGAAAACATGTGCTGTTGATTCCCTGTTACAGGGACCATTCTAACAGAATAAAACAGTTTCTTGATTGGCTGGGGTTCGCTGGGACCCAGATAGACAAGTATGCACTGTCTTATGATTGGTTTCGCATCTAACTTGCTGTACGGCAATACAGCAAATCGTCGTTATTCACCGCGTAAGGCAACTTCTCCGGGAGGTAAACTCTCCCTTCAGGTTCCTTATTTTTCTTAAACTCTCTCCATCGACGGCAAGCTGAATTCTTGGCCAAGTTTTAGAGTCCAAAATCTTTGCGTACCTTTCCTGACTTCTCGTTCAATCATACCAATATCCATTGTGGACTCAAGCTGCACATCCACCTGACTATGGTAGCAAACCCTTTCCAGCCATGAAAACTCGGCACAAGACAAAACTACAACTCCATATCGTTCATTAACCATCGACTAATCCATTTTCTCTTCATCACTGCCAATGACAGCATCCCATAATCGAGTCTCAACAGACGTAAACCCATCACCACGAACTCCCGACTCATCTTATCTCCTCCATCGTATCCATAAGCCACCGAGCTCCATTAATGGCAGCTAAGCTCGATCCAGTCCTTCTCAAGCTTATTCTTCCTCGAGCTCCACTTAGTTATCAGTTCAACAGCACTAGTGATCACCAACCAAACAAATCCATCGTTATCAATCATCACAGCTCCTTCTCGTGTTCATTGCCATGTTTAGCACTCCATCTTCATCATCCAGAAGCAATGACAACAGCAGCACCAACTCAAGCCACGGAATCTTCTTGATACATCCTTCATTTCCTTCCTGAACTTGTTCGAATCCTTCCATGCTTCACAGCAACTCCCCTTGAATCATCAATGCCATCACATGCTTCCAATGGCAGCAGCAAGACAACTCCTTCCATTCATTCCTCTCATTTCAGCAACATCACCATGATCTCATCATGGTGATCACGACTATTCTCATTATCCATTAGTGGAAGAAAACTCATCTCAGACACTACAGCGGCTACCAATCTCGACAAACCCATTACCTCTATGCCTTGTTGCTCGACCTCCACCATTAACATCATCGACTAATCTCATTACTGCCATCGTCCACAGCTCCGAGCTTCTATATTCGAGTTCATCACCATCAGTGTCTGTGGAACTCCACTCTGAGCAAACAACCATCCCTGACCTTCACTTCAACCAATCATCGTCACCGCTGATGATGGCAAAGAACACTCAAACTCGTTGGAAAATCAATTTAAGATAATACCCACGCCTCCTTATAACTCGATGCCTTAATTATGTAATCTCGAGTTCATCGACCAAGAAATCACTATCGGGGTCATTAGCTACCGTGATCATCACCGCTTCGGTGATTCTATGTACGAATGGAGAAGGACGAAGGTTGTGCCCGAGTAAACAAGGTCGGTGCCTTTAACATCTTTTGAATTCGGCTTCCCCTAAGTAAAAGACCGGACTTCCTTTAGCGGTCCTTTGAAACAGTTCACCCCTTATCGTAACGACTGCCCCTTAACGTACGGTGGGGTGTCAATAGCACTTGTCCGGAAATGACCATTTTGCCCTTGTAGTCTTCTAAGTTCTTGTTTTGCTCATAACTTCTTTCATACGAACTCGTAATGACTCAGTTCTTTCGCCATTGCCTTCGTCTTCTCGTCCTCTACACAATGAAAAGTAGAAATCTTGTATTTGAACGAGTTCCAATTGGTGTTTGTCCCTTCTCTACTTGTAGCTAGTTTCTTTCCTTGCACAATTAAGTACAAATTCACTTCTTTCGGATGATTTACCTAACAAAACACAAATAAAAGAAAACAAGCGTAATATACAATAATTTGCAAGAAAAACAAGAAAGAAAGCATAAACTCTAGATAGTAAATACGGTGTATTCTACACCTATCACTTGGACGAAGTAAAAGTGTTGACAACTCTGTTGTTGATCCTATTGAGATTGATTCATCAGATGAAGATCTTGACAACTCGTTTCACCGATCGACATGTGGATGGGGAAAAACGGTTGTTGGTTTTTTAGGAAAATGAAGAGTCGGCGTGTGGTCGAGACTCCTCAACCGAGCAAGGCGATGAACCTCACGAGATGCACCGTCGAAAGGGGTGCTTAGATTCGAGAGATCAATCAGTAGGACTCGGCCTAAACCAAGACAATGGCCGTTTCCGAGTCAATTCGGTCGCAAAAAGGGAGATGTGTTGATCGCAGGAGGAAGCGAGAATTGTGGGATCGGTGATGATCAAGGATTGTGGGTGTGTTGAATATTTACGCAATAATTGATGAAGCTGTTGAGTTCGAACAAGTTCGATGGATTGATGATTTCTTGAGAGTAGTTACTCGAGAAATTCTGTGTAGACGATAGCTAATAGCTAGTGATCCTTTGTTGTCCTCAATCATGGATTCAGAGACTTATTTATATTGTCAGAGTTGTGAACACCTTGATCCCTGTAAGTGTGATAGTTTCATGAGTAGAAGAGTGTGCAAGTGGAAGATCGTGGTAAAGTCGAGTTCCATGTCGTGTGGAGACTTGATGATCGTGCACCCACTACTTTGCTAACTCCTTCAACCATTTACACAACTTACGCACATTTCTCGTCGTGGATGAAATCCACGTCTTGTAGGCCATGAGACCAAAACCCTAGTTGTTATCCCCAATTTGACGTGATTGATGTCTCACGAATCGTGGAGTCTGCATGATGACGTGTATTTAGTTTGTCGGTTGATTGATTAGACAATGAGTCTAGGTTTTGTTGAATCGAGCATGTTTGACAAATGCTCAACGATTCATGAATGTTAATGTTGCTCGTCTGAGCAAATATTGTAAATTCAGCGAGTTGTTGAATATTGATGAGTTCTTTGAATATATGTGGATTATTCGAGTTAAATCGGCAAGTATTGCTCGATTCAACGAAATATCGATAAATTCTTTTGAATATTGATAGTTGGATCAATATTCGTTAAATCGAAAGCAAGTATTGCTAAATCACTTAATTCATAATATCGAGAACTTGACGAGCAACTAAGCAAGTATTGCTCAATTCGACAAAATACTGAATATTGATAATTTGATGTGCAATTGAGCAAGTATTGCGACAAATTACTGATAAATTACTGAATATTGATAGCTGGATCAATATTTGAGCCACTGAGCAAGTGTTGCTCAATTCGACGAAATATTTATTGGTAACGTGACCTAATAAAATATTAAAATATTGGTAGATTACCAAATATTATATGATTAATTCATATGTTGGTTGTTGAATCAATATAAATTCATTAGTGTTTGAATCTTGCTCAGAATGATGATTCGTAAAACATTTATTCAATACCCTAATTTCAGATCATAGTTGATGAATCGTTGAAAATAGATCATGAGTGATAGAGGGACCGACCACATGGGATGATGGGCGTCCACGTGGTGCCCAAAGTCTTTCGAGTGAGCATGCACATGGTTTCGAGTCGGAACAGGTTGGTGATAGAATGATGATTAAATGCCGGTTTCATCATTTATTGAAATATTACTGGGTTCAGTATTAGGTGATAAAACCTAGGTATGAAAGATGAGGACCGACCAAGAGAGCATGGGACCGGCTCTTGGTAGTCACGAGACCGGTTGTTGGTCGTTTGAGCAATCCCCAGGTTGGTTGAAGAGAGTTTGGGCCCAATATGAGCAATTGAGCAAATTAGGTCAGAATTATGAAAAAGCGTGGGACCGGCTTTGTGCAAGCCCTAGGAATGACTCTGGTCGGTCATGAAGGCATGCACGTATTTCCGTGGTGCCCGTGTCTCCATACTGAGAGTTTCATTATTTTCTCGATGTGCGTTCGGCGACAGTGTGAATTTTCAGAAGAGTTTCATATTGGTCGAAATTTTGATTTTTGTTGGAATTAGCATGTATGCTTTTAATATTTAAAATTGTCGGAGAGTCTAGCCGCCGTATAACTATGTTTGGCTTTTGGTTTTTCGTGATTTGAGCAATATTTGAGAAAATATGAAGAAATCATGAATTTTGCTCAAACCTAGGAGATTCATGAATTGGAGGGAAATAATTATAAAAGATTAGGAATTGTAAGGTGTGGGACTGGCCACACGCTTAGGCATGGCCGGCCGGCTAGGTTGTCTTGGTCCCGCATACCTTTCCCTATTTTATATTATTTTTCATGAATCCTTGAAGTTATGGAGAATCCATGAGTTTTGTTGAAAACAAAGGAGTTTCGTGAGATTAGGGGAATAATAATTATAAAATCTAAGGATTGTGAGGTGTGGACCGACCACGGCCGGGCATGGCGGCCCGGCTAGGTTGCCTGGTCCGCACACCTTTCCTTATTTTATAATATTATTTCATGAATCCATGAAGTTATGGAGGATTCATGAGTTTTGTAAAAACAAGGAAAGTTGCTAAAATCAGGGAGTTTTCATGAGTTCATGAAATAACAAAAAAATAAGGAAAATAATGGGAGGCGTGGGACCGACCATGGCTAGGCATGGCGGTGGGCCCGACCACGGGGCGCCTCTCATTATTTAATTAATATTTATTGCTTTATCCCCTGTTTTGTGTAGGATTCCTCGTTGTTTCATATTTTTGGATGCTCGTTTCGTGCATCCGGTGCTCGCCGTGTATCATTATCGAATACACTTGCACCATTTTTGTGGGGCTTACTCAGTGATGATCCAGATGCCCGGTTGTTGAGTATTTATTGCTAATCCATGAAATTCAGTGTAGAATAATTCATGAAATTAAACAATAAAAATGAGTAGTTATGTATTACAATTCATAGGATCAGCTGTGGATTCGACCATGAATTCGGCATAATAAAACAGGCATTACCATTCCATGGGATCGTGGATTCGCCCATAAAATCGGAGTAATAAAATTACCTATTACCATTCCATGAGATTCGTGAAATCTGAGCAATGAGATAATACAGTCGTTTATTGCCATTCCATGGGATCAGGTCGTGGATTCGACTATGGAATCAGAGCAATTGTTATTGCCATTCCATGGGATCAGGCCGTGGATTCAACCATGGAATCGGAGCAATAATAGATTATTCTGGGAATTCAGTAGTGAATGTCACGGCAGAATTAATCTATTGCAGAAAAGATATTATCCAGTTAAAGCGTCATATCCATTCTGAATAAGTGCATAGTCGGGAGTCACGAGTGTTGCTTACGACCTGAAGGCGTTAGTGATCTCAATCTACGGAGAACCGCCTGAATCTATATACGGTCTCTTCACATAGTCAGGGAACGGTGAGTGTCACCGACGTTCTGAAGGCGTTCGCCGCCCAACTATTCTTCTATGTGGAAAGAGGTATCTCTCTTGCAGTCAGGGAACAGTGAGTGCCATCGATGTCCTAAATGCGTTAAGCTCTCAATCTACGGAGAACCGCCCAATTATGTTATTTTGCATAGAGTGCATGATGAAACGCTAGGGATCGAATCGCTCAGCTAGTGGGCTTTTCGAAAACATATTCATCATGGCTTCGTAAAATATGAATCGTTGCAAGCCTGAAAGCCGTGTCAAAACATGCCTCATGATTTTACGATTTTGCCCTTTGTTGAAAATCCACCATCAACAAGACAGTTTAGAGATCTTCTTTTGAAGAGAAGCAAACAGTTCATTAGAGATAAACCCAGGTCATCGATCAAACCTCATGACCGTGCTTCTCCTAAAAATTGGGACACTGTCGATACTGATGATGAGGATATGCCACAGTGCTTCAAGTGTAAAGGTTTTAGTCATTTTGCTAACGAGTGTCCAAATCGTAGAAAGTACACTGGGAACAATGGTATTGATGCAACTCTTGATGAGATGTCTGATTACTATGATTCAGATAAATATGAAAAATCAAGTGTTGCATTCCTTGGTGAAAATATTGATTTTGATAATTGTAGCAATACGTACATCAATCTTGATATTCTTCCTGGAGAAACTTCGTCAACCACTATGGAGGATAAAATGGATTTTTCCCCGTCTGCTGAAAATTCTATTTCACATGTTTCAGGTACCTCAATTTTTTTAGCAGCATGCTCAATAATGGTATCTGAACCGTCCTCCACATTGACATGCTCTTATTGTACTTTTATGGGTCGTGAACTCTCTAAGTGTTACAAGTACAAACATAAAATAAGATATGTCAATAAACTTCAATGAAGAGCAAATCGATTAGCAAATAAGCTCAAACTTATTTAGAAGTCTAATTCACCCAAGGTAAGTATAAAACTCAATTCCTCTCCGAAAAAGTTAATTTCTAAAGAATTAATTAGACTCTCCGGAAAAGAACAGGGTCTAAACATTCTGTGAAAAAGGGTATTAAGAATTCCGTACAAGAAGTGTATGGTGGACAGATTATTGTTCCCCCAACACAGCTTAAGTGTGTTGATAGTGCGTCTTGTCTCATGTGCCTGACTTCAAAGAGACAAGAGTTTGCACAGTTCAGGCTTTAGTAAAAGAACTTTTTTTCTTTTTGATTGTTGTTTTCTGGAATTTTGTTGATCTTTTCATATCATAAATTGGTATTGAAAATAATTTTCTTTTTCATTAAATAAGGGTTAAAATCGAAAATTCTACCTTCTTTAGGGTTATGAATTGGTCGTACGTGAATCTACTCTGTATATAGGTTCCGTAACCCAACATTCCTTTTCTTCTCGAAAAACTCTTTTTATCACAGCTTGCTTGTTGAGCTTTATTTGTGATCCATACTTGTATGGAGACTGAGCATCATGTCTTACGATGAAAAGATGTTAATATGATTGTTAAGCCATCAATCATGAAGGAAAAGATAAGTATCCTTCCCTCTACAACTTTAAAGAGAAAAAGTAAGAATATGAAGAAACCAAGGGCTATCCCCTCTAATCTTAGAAGTTTTCTGGTGTTCTTGAAGAGTTGAAGGAAACAAGGAAGGAGATTCAGCAAATATAGGCAATTGTTTTAAGGACTCTTGAAATTCAGAAGGCCCTGGTTCGGCATCAGTCAAGAAGGCTTGTTGGAATTGACCCCTTTATTCATGTACCTTATGACAAGGAGTTCGGGGACGATAAATAATTTTTCAGAGGTCTTAATGTCTAGGAAACTTCTTATGAGAATTTATTCTTGTATTTTTAAGAAGGATAGCTAGAGTTTGGAATAACCTATACTGTGATTACACATTGATATTGCCAACGATTTCCATCTTGCAATGTTTTTAGATTTATTTATTTAAATTCCAAAGTTTATTTGGAAGATGATTTTGCAGTATTAATCTTTATTAGTTTTATATATTGCAAAAATTGTTATGGGATATGTGTGTTTACATCCGTGAACTATGATTGTCCCATATATGTCAAAAGTTAAGTCTATTATGTCCTTATGCAAATATTGATGGAGAATAGAATGAAATTTTATGTCAAAGATTAAGTCTATGGTATCATTATGCAAATATTGATGAAAAATAAAATGAATCTTTGTATATTCCGCAGTATTGATCTTTTCCTGATCCACTTTTATGTGAAAATACTGTACGGCTCCGTAAGTTTTCTTATGTTGAGCATTTCCGATTAAATTAATCATAGTTGATCTCTAGTGGCTAATTTAATTGAGTTTTCATGATACAAATTCATGTTTCATGTGATTTGTTAATGTCCAAAGAAATCCTTCTTTTCTTGTAAAAGTAAGGTCGCTCTTGTTGTTCTTCTGGGAATGACATTTTATGGGGGAGAGTTCTTAATTAAACTTGTGCTTAATTGCCAAATCTTTGTAGGAGTTATCTTGTATCTTTATAAAATTCTTGATGAATACACTAAGTTTCAACTATGTAAAATCATCGAAACAAATTTGATATGTTCTCTTTTAGTCATGGAGTATCTCTTTGAGAATTTCATTATGATCCCGCTAGTTTTCGTACGTTTTCCTAGTTATATTGACAAAAAGGGGGGGGAATTATTTTGTAGTTCACACTACATATACATATGGTTTATGGATCATTATGTAAGGGGGAGTGGTTTTCATTGTGATATGAAGTATTGACTAAGGGGGAGTGATACATATCACCATAGTATGATTATCAAAGTTGTGACACAATTGAACTTTGATGTTGTGTAATAATACTATGACATTGTATAAAAATGATCGAGAACATATGTTTTCGTATGTTTTCTTATTGTTATGGCTACGGATCTCCAACAACTATGATGTTGAGTTGAACACGTTCAGAATCACTGGAGTACTTGGAGTGATGAAGAATTCAAGGAATGTTGAAGAACCAAGGAAATCAAGCATTTGGATGAGAAGATACAAAGTTTATTTATTTTCTAATCCATATGTATTCATAGTTTTGTCACTAAAATTGACAAAGAGGGAGATTGTTAGAGTAATCGCTTTGGTCGAACTCGAAAGCGTTGCTATCTCATGCTTGTTTTTCAAGTTTAGTTATCAAAACTATAAGTCTTGATTTCTAGTCTACTTATACCTATGTCTCGGATTAGGATAGAATGTGTAGTTGAGCTTTAGACTTCACGGCGTTCATCGATTGAAGACGAAGAACTACTAAGAGGATCTTATGGAACTTCATCAACAAAAGGTATGTGGAGACTTGAACTCATCTATCACTCAGAAGTCTATTATTTCTATCTCATATTGAGACAAAAGTCGTATAGCTATATAGACTTTACTTTATACACATTTGATATTTCGAGCTGAGTTTAACTCGCTTATATCTTTCTCGAAATATGTGTTGGAAAGCTTTTTGATTTAACCACGTTCATCATTATTCTTGACGAAAGTCAAAAGATGATCATGTGAAAATCATCTGGTAACATCTTACATGATTCTGTGAGACAGTCATTGATGTAGACTCGAAATGTTTCGTATTGATCATTCGATCACTTGAAAATTGCTTATAAGATAATAGTATGTGTGAGACAGCTATTGTCGTCTTTTAAGAATGTTTCAATGATTGAAATGGGAGTTAAGAGCTAAAACCCATGTATGGATACATTACGGTTTGTGTACTTAGTGTACGAATTGTTTTGACGGAATTTAGGACCAGAAGTTTGCATATCCGTTCGCAAACTTATTCAATTGTGAAGTCACGGTACTTAAGTTTGCATAAGCGTTCGCAAACTGATTTAACTGTTGAAGTCCGGGAACCAAGTTTGCATACCCGTTCGCAAACGGTTTTAACTGAGTTCTGTCCGGAGCTAAAGTTTGCGTACCCGTTTGCAAACTGTCGGCTTGTGACCAATGTCCGAAACTTAAGTTCGCATACCCGTTTGCAAACTTAAGTGGATCAAGTTCTTAAATCGGTTAAGTATGATTTCGTACTCATGAACAAATACATTTATATATTAAGGAATGCAATCTTTGCAAATCGTTGCTAAATTGTTCATGAACTAATTATTTTGAATCAATCCAATTTTGCTTCAATTGTGTCTTGTATACTTCTATGAGAATATAAACAATTGAATAACTCTATGAGTAACACAGCTAGATTCATTTGAGTCATTTGATCTTGATGTGTTAAGATGAGCATGGTTAACTCAAAAATGTTCATATGGCTAACTTCGGTTAACTGTTATTGAGCCAACTCAATATACACGTTTAGGTACGGTTATCCATATCTAAATGAAAGTATATTTCATTTGTGTGTAACAATCTAAGACCATCTAACGGTGTAAAGATATTAGCTTGTATCTTAAATCAAGTTTCATCTAACGGTGAATATTGATTTCTTTGTTCCAAAGTTATCAAACCCTGATTTGAAGACTATATAAGGGAGAACTTTAGCAAGAATGGAAAACCAAATCCCCACACCTCATGTGTGATACTAGTTGCGATTGAGTCGATTCTCCTTTAACCTAAGTTTTTCCCAAAACCATTATAGGTTAACGACTTAAAGAATTCATTGGGATTATGAAGCCAGACCCAACTATTTTCTCTGTAGTTGTGTATTCATATCTTACTTTGTTTTATCGTATTGAGTACTATCTTCTCTAAGATTTGCTCGAGGTAGGATATAAAAAGTAATCACAAAGCTATTCGTCTCATTCTTTGTGATTCCACAATAACTTGTTCTACTACCATATAATTAAGTTATTGTGAGGTGATTGATAATATAAGACCGGATTATCAATTGGTTCATGTTCACCTTGATTTATCAAAAGACGAAACAAAAACTTCGTAGGTATTTCCGTGGGAGACAGATTTATCTATTCAAATCGACTTTTCTGTGTGAGACAGATTTGTTTATCAATTCTTCGACTTTGGGTCATAGCAACTCTTAATTGTGGGTGAGATCAGCTAAGGGAATCAAGTGCGTAGAGTCCTGCTGGGATTCAGAGGCGTAAGGAACGCGATTGTACCTTAATCAGTGTGAGATTGGTTAGGTCTCAACTACATTCCAATCCAAAGTTAACTTGTACTAGGCTACAGTCTGTAGCGGCTTAATACAGTGTGGTGTTCAAATATGGACTAGTTCCTGGGGTTTTTCTGCATTTGCGGTTTCCTCGTTAACAAAACTTCTGGTGTCTGTGTTATTTCTTTTCCACATTATATTTTCTATATAATTGAAATATTACAGGTTGTGCGTATTTCAATCAATTGGTATTACAACCTTTGGTTATTGATTGAAATTGATTGACACTTGAATATTGGTCTTTGGTACAGTTAAAGTTGTTTCTCATAATAATCGAGGCTCATGGGATTTCTATCATTTGATTTCTTGATTACATTGAGAAACAAAGATATAACTCTTGGATATATTTTCTTTGATTGAGTCCGATTGTCTAGTTGATTCTCTTGGAATTATATTGGAGTTAGTCCATACAGATTACCTAAACGAAATATTAGGTGTCATTGTTATACCCCGCTTTTCACGAACGACCCCAAAAAGATCCATTAGATTCTCCCCATTCACACTGGCTTATGGAACAAAGGCAGTCATACCCACTAAGGTACACCTGAAGACAACCAAGACTCGTGTTGTCGAATCTGGAAACAATAAAAGCGTACAGGATTTAGATAAAGAAATATTGGAAGAACAAATAGAAAAAGCTCAGAAAGGGCTTGGTTCGATATTAGCAGTAATCAAAGCCGAGTTACTGACCGAAAAGTCAAAGAACGAGCATTTAAGCCGGGGAATATGTCTTGAAGAAAACTCGAGCAGACACAATGGAACCAAACGGCGAAAAGCTCAGAGCAAATTTGGGAGGTCCATACATAGTAGTGTGCCCGCATCTCGTGGCTCCTACTACCTAAGGAACTCGATGGTACTCAAGATTCAAAACCATGGAAGCCATGGAATTTGTTGCACTTGAAGAAGTTTTATCATTAGCTAGATTCGCATAGGAGTAGTTTCGTTCAAATCCTGCTATGCTGCATTCTTTTTCCTTTATGATGGTTTTATCCCACTGGTTTTCCATGCAAAGGTTTTAACGAGGCAGCTGTTGTCGGGCAGTAGGTACTTATCTTGTTATTCTTATTCAAATATTTAATTCAACATTATTTTGGTACTCCACATCTACCAGAATTATTCATGTTTAATTATAAGATATTGCGGATGGTTCGAACCATGATCGGTCCCAAATGGCAAAACAAGATGGATTCGAATCAGTCGTCAACAATATCTCCAACACCTTGTTGATATGGTAATATTCCAAGCGTATGTCTATCATCTGGGACTTCAAAAATGTGGCGAACATTTTCCGTCCATGCATGGGAAAATGTATACATCCCAACTCTGCGCGCATCTTGAATTGTAGGATTGGCCCCCGCGTGAATTCAAGATAGCAAAACTAAAATTCTCATTTCATGCGCGAGCAAAATGCAAGAAGGAAGTGCACCCTGCTCTCTGGGTCGAACTCGTAAGCGTTGCTATCTCAAGCTTGTTTGTCAAGTTTAGTTGCCAAAACTATAAGTCTTGATTTCTAGTCTACTTATAGCAAAGTCTCGAATTATGATAGTAAATGTAGTTGAGTTTTTTTTTAGACTCCGCTCATCGAATGAAGACGAAGAACTACTCAAGGGAACTTCGGGAACTTTACCAACAAAAAGGTATGTGGAGACTTGAACTCATATATCACTCAAAACTCTATCTACTCTATCTCATATTTGAGACAAAAAGTCGTATTGCTATATAGACTTCATCTATACACATTTGGTATTTCGAGACAAGTTTATCTCGTTTATCTATTTCTCGAAATATGTGTTGGTAAGCTTTCGCTTTTTAACCAAGTTCATCTTTTATTCTTGACGCAAGTCAAAAGATGATCTTGTGAAAATCGGCTTGTAACATCTTACATGATTTGTGTGAGACAGTCATTTGATGTAGACTCGGAATGTTTCAGTATTGATCATTCGATCACCTGAAAATTTCTTTGATGCTAATAGTTTGTGTGAGACAGCTATTGTCGTCTTCCGAGAATGTTTCAATGATTGAAATGAGGGTTTAGAAAATGTAACCAAGATTGATATAAACATGGTGTGTATTCACATTTGTGTAAAGTCCGAAATCGGGAACCATAGTATGCGTACACATACGTGTAGGCAGGTTAGTTGATGGAAGTCAGGGAGCTAAGTATGCACCGCACAATCATCGCGGGAAGTATAATTCCCGTGAATTTCTTCTGGAGTTTGAAAGGTGAAATGGTATGCGTACACGTACGCGTAATGCGTAACAAAACCCAGTCCGGCCGCTTAGGTATGCGTGCACGTTTGCATACTTAAGTAGGTTACATTCTAAAATCGGTTTGTTCATGAAACAATACATTTATATATTAAGGAATGCAATCTTTTGCAGACCGTGGCTATAATGTTCATGAAATGATTCGAGTGAATCAAAATCGATTTTGCTTCAATTGTGTCTTATATACTTCTATGAGAATATAAACAATTGAACAACTCTATAACTAGTTTCATTTGAGTCATTTGAACTAGTTATAATAAAGATGAATTAGGTTGATATGAAAGTGCTCATATGGCTAACCATTGGTTAACTATTTGTTAGAGCATAGCTCGGTTGAACCCACCAAGCATTGGTATGTCAAGTTTGGTTGTCATATTTTAGTGAACCAAAACTCATTTAAAGAGTCGCTTGATTATGTACTAGAGTTAACCTCGTATAGGTTAGCTTGAAAGTATTAGGATATGAGAAATTACAAGTATTACGTGAAGACTTAAAGAAGCGAAGAAGTAAGGAGCTACAACGACAACATCATCCTTCCACTTGAGGTTAGTGATATTTGACTTAAATCAAGCTTTTCATTCCCTAACGTATCTTTCAAGTCATGCATATTGAAAATATAAATGCGAAGCATGAATGATTATACTCTAGTTAGACGTAGTATTAAGGAATACAATACGGGAGTATAACGCTTATCTTTGAACTTCGTATATAAGGCATCGACATAATCGTTTGAATGCTATTGTGATTATGTATAGGTATGAGGTGAAGATTTCATCCTAGGAAACAATGTTTTACATTCGTTTAAAGGAAGTACATTCATAAACTTGTTTTATGAATCGAAAGGGAAATCACTAGGCTTATTGGTATTGTTATTCATTGCAAATCTTTGGATTACCAATATGTGTGTTTAGTATAACCACTCATAACTTGTTTATGTATCTTGGTAAAACTATTCACAAGGCCTGACTTTTGTATTGGAATGACTTATATTAGTGAAACCGATCTTAAGTATTCACCTGAGATGGTATGATCGATTTGTTGTAATTGGTATGACCAACTCTAGACATTGGGGAACTGATCCTAGTAAGAGGTGCAACCGATCACAAGCAAAGGGGAATCGATCCTGTAAGAGGTACAACAAGTCTTAGATATTGGTAACCGATCCTATGACTTGTGCAACCGAATACAAGTTAGACACCATAAATATGTGGTAACCGATCCTAGTACCTAGTCAACCAAATTTTGGATAACTAGTATGACTGATCCTAGTACCCACATGGAGGTAGAACCGAAAATTGTTTTGGTAGAACCGTGAAACCTATGATTGGTGATTTGATAGGATAATCAATCACATAGTTCTTGGAAGTCAGATGAACCAATTCTAAACTTGTTTGGAAGTGTGGCAAATTGGTTCCAAGATTGTAAATATGAAAAAGATTTACAAAGTAAAGATGTCGACATACTTTGAACATGTGCAGTAACACTTATCTTTTATTGTTCAAAGATATTCCTTAATAGCTAAAGGAGAATCCCGGATCGAAATAAATTGAGAATCTTTTAATTAAGGTTTTTAGTTTTATATGCTTTTAATTTTAAAGAATTAAAACGCATATCTTTAGAATTTGGTAATATGCATTTACTACTTGGAGATTTTTTACTGAGATTTCGGTCAATATTTGGACAGAGCATTTCCAGGAATTATGGAAACCGAATTTGGAAATATATTGCATATCTTGAGAATATTTTCGGTTTGGAAATTCCTTGGTGTCCAAACTTCCTTGGTCTATAAATATTGAAGTTTACATTTCGAGCAAACTAATCCTCGGAGCCAAAGAAACTACCTTGTTGTGTTGTTACCGGTGGAGCCGCTCTATTCGGAGAGGAAAGTACCCTAATTAGGCGAAATCTCTTACGACCGCTCGTTTTAAAGACTTCTTTGGGATTGGGAAGTTTCACGAGTACCGTTGGTGGGAAACTAAATAATTGCAGTTTATTATTAGTTTTCGATTGATTTGATTGACTAACGGTTGTTGAACTTTGATTGCACCTAGTTTGTTTATACTTGAGAATCTTCTTCCGATATAAGATTCACTCAAACAAGATCGAAGTTTGACGGGGATCTTTAGACGCTTGTAGATCTAAAGACGTCTTGTGATAATCCATTGTTAAATGACTACGTTCTATGTGTGATTGATCACAAGAGATTCAAGTTGATTGTGTGCAGTGTTTATGAAGATCTAAGAAGATTTGAAGATGAAGAAGATTTACGATTTGGGTTCATAATCTTTGGTGTGCACAAAACTTGATCGGGTGGGGATCCAACTATAATCGGTTTATCTTTGTGATAATCTTGATTGATTAGTTGAGTAGATCGGGCATAAATACGTTTCTTTGTGATTCAAGTATTGATTGCATAGTCTTAACAATTACTTTGGTAATTGTTGAAAAGATAGATCTAAGGACCGGACAAAGGAGTTTATTGGGATAAACGGGAAGAGCCTTTTGTCAAACTCATATCACCTTGTTTGAAAAGAGTTGTTACCAACAGATTTGTTGTTCCTTTACTGTTTGGAATACGAACCAAAGGAATTGTTCCAAGTGCGTGACTTATTGCAATTTGGAGGTGCAGGGATACAAATGGAACTAGGTGAACTATAGGTTTAGTTGCTTGGTCTCAACTATACGAAGTTGGTTTATATTTTGTATAGCGGCTTAACTCGAGGGTATTCAATTCTTGGGACAAGGTCCCTGGTTTTTCTCGCATTTGCGGTTTCCTCGTTAACAAAATCTTGTTGTGTCTTTTACTTTTCTATTTACACAATTATAATTGTTTTTATTATAATTAGAAGTAAAATACACAAACGTCAATTCCTATTTTGATAGTAATCCTATTGTGTTAGGTTAAGTCCGAACCTATTATCAAGTAAACATACTTCGTTGTTGCATTGTCTCGATCTTGTATCCATAGTCAATCACACAAGTTATCTTGTTATCGTATTGTCTCGATCTCGTATCCATAGACGATCACACGAAGTGTGAACCGATTAGTTGTATTGTCTCGACACAGTCCATAAACAATCACTTTCGGAGAAAGGACTTATAGGTGGAAAAGTTTTAGATTGAGGTATATTTGGGTACCTCGTCTTTTCAATTGGTATCGTGAGCAGGCAAACACGAAAATATCTAACAACTGTTTGGTGCGATCCAACCTATAAGAATGAACTCGAGTTCTCATGAATCGACTTCAATTAACGTACCGCCAAGATTTGATGGAATAAACTATCTATGGTGGAAATCTGCTATGAGATCTTTTCTTCAATCATGAGACTTTAATACATGGCTATTAGTCATCGATGGTTATATTCGTCCAAAGATAGAAAATTCTAAACCGAGTTTAAACGCTAGTGGATTTTTCAAACGAAGAAAGGGCTCTTGCAAAGCAGTAATTTAGATGGTTTGAATGCTATAATACACGCTGTAAGTCGTGATCTACAACATCATGCATCAACATGTCAAACTTCGAAAGAAGCTTGAGATAATCATCGATCGTATTCAAGGAAACACTTCGAGAAAGAAGCTAGACTTCAAACTCTTACGTCCGATTGGGAAAACCTTCGAATGGATGACAACGACACTTTTGAAGAGTTTCATCTTAAACTCTCTCGAGATAATTAATGCTTCTTTCTCTATTAGAAAGACTATCTCCAAAAAAAGATATAGTGCGGAATTCTCATATCGCTGCCACCTAGATATGATTCTAAGAAGCATGCAATCATAGAAGCAAATGATCTCTCAACTCTCTCACGAAGCACACTCGTTGGAAAGTCAAAGATCTTTGATCATGAATCACGGTCTATTCAAAGTAAAGGAATCGCTTTTAAAGTCAGCAAAATTCTAAAAGCTCCAATGGAGAGGAATAGACAGGATGGATGATTCAGGATGAACAGATTGCAGAAAATTCTGATGATGAAATTGAACAATCATTATCATTGATTACTAGACTGTTTCGAGATCTCTTAAAGAAACGAAATAAGAGATTCATAAAGATACTCATCGATCTTCTCGCCCACATGATCGAGTTCTAGACAAAAAGGATCATGAAGAAGATGATGAATATCGGCCGCAGTGCTTTAAGTGTAAAGGGTTTGGTCATATTGCTAAAGACTTTCCCAATCTTAAGAAATACACTGGAAGCAAGGCTCTGGCTGTAACTCTAGATGAGATCTCTGATTCATATGATTATGAATAAGAGGAAACAACTAATATTGCATTAGTTTTCAATCTTATTTCTTCCTCCTCCATTAGTGATTTACCCATTTTAAAAATGGACATGTCTTCCGATGTTATTAAATCATCTAATGGTAAAGGGAAAAATAAGACAAGATGCAAAAACCGGCCTCAAAAATGTAATTGCTAAAAGTTGCATAGGCAACCCAAGTCAATCTCAAGATACTTCACTAGTTCGAGGTAACAAGAGGAAAATTTCTCATACGATACTAGATCAAGAACACTCTGGTTGTTCAAAATTCCATAATGAGAGAAAATCTCATACTAATACGACCTGATCGGTATTAGAATTATTTCCTCACCATGTGTGCCAAATTTTGAGTGAGGAAGAAGAAAAATCAAGGCACTTATGTGTAGATTATGGGAATAAAATCTAGTATTAGAAAATATTCGAGACATTCGTATTTATAGGAATATTATATTTTCGGAAGTATGAAAATTATAAAAAGATACTTATCCTTCTTTGGTCATTCCTTGTCCGAACCATGAGTCTGGATCCAACATCTTCTCTTGGTAAGATGCTAGATCAAAAAGATCAACTTAAGAATAAGTCTGCATCTTCTCTTGATATTAAGAGTAAAATCAAAAAGAGAGATTGGCTTAGCAAGAAGAAAAGAGAGAATATGCTGAAGAAAGATCAGTGTATTGAAGCATTGACACACTTTTGTGTTCAATCAAAGATAGAATTACATGCTCTTGCAGAATCCTTTACGAAAATTTCTCACCTGCAAGAAATTTTGGTCAAGCAACAAGGTAATCTACTTGAAGAAATTCACAAGCTGAAGACTGAAAGTAATAATCCGCCTTCATTTAACACTGATATGAAGGACCGAGTGCAAAGAATAGACATCAATTTTTGATTTCTTTCAATAATTGTATTAGGTCTATTATGAATTAAATTATCTTATTATGAATAAAATTATTTGTTTATAATTTTTCTTGTGATAGTTTTTGGTTTACATAGCCTCGTGCTTGAATGCTTTATCTTATTGCTATGTATGTTTATGGGATGTTTGATTTCGGTTTTCATGACCTTGATATTCTATCTCATGTTGTGAACCCTTATGGTTTGGGTGACATTTGGTTTAGCATGATTAAGTTCTAACCCATGTTGGTAGGCTTTATCAAAGGATCATGAGGGGTCCGATTGAAACAATATGTGAAAAAGTCACAATATGTTGAATCGTTTGGTTTAGCATAAAAGCATATGTGTTTCGTGGTTTTCAACTTTTTGCATTGCGTAAGTTAAACGAGTTTTCAACCTTTCTCGTAAAGGTTGGTTATTTGTTATTCTTTGTCTTGCATAAGGATGACAACATAATGATATTTCAGATCAATCTCCCCGGAAATAAGATGCAAACATTATTGGAGAAGAGGATGCAAAATTTGAGGTAACGACTTTGGTAGTTAATCGTTTTCCTGTTTAAGAAAAGCCTGATTTTATTACGTATATTTATTGCTTTTGCTTAACAAAATTTCGGTACAATTGATGTTTTATTCCATTATTTGTGTATGGATGTGTGTGTGATTCAATTGTTTCCTGTTAAGAAAAAAAACTATTGTTATCTTGCTTTATTGTTTGGTATCAATCGCTTAGGCTTACAAAAATTCGTGCAATTGCGGTGCTTTAATGTCTATGTTGTTTCAATTGCTTCGGTTGAGGTAAATAATTATGCAAGTTGATTTATTTGGTTTGTATGAATTTTTTATGGCTTAACAAAAGAAAAGGTTTTCGGGATAAATTGTTTAGTCCAATTTGATTCGGATAAGAGAAACTAAGTTAATTCGATCTTAGTTAGACTTATCAAAGTGGAGGTTTCGTTATTCAAGTCTAATCGAATGCCTTAACAACTAATGCTAGTTAACTAACCTAGTACTTGTCTTGTTTAAAGTGAAAGGTCTAAGTTATATGGATAATTAGAACCTGAGGAGAAAAAATAGAGTTATCTTTATTTTGGTCTTATCGAACAAGCGATTGTATTTGTACAATCGGTTTAACAAAGGAACTAAGGTGCTTAGTCGATTTTTGGTTTGCTAAACTATTACGGAAAATTGCTTAGGGCAATTGTTTCCTTGTAAACATATCAAAACAAAATTACTTCGTAGTTTCAGTTTGATATTGGTTATCAAAATGGTGTGTGGAACCTCGTGCTTAACTCTTATAGGTTGCAAGTCTTTTGAGATTTGTAAGATCCTTTCGGTTTGTCTTTTATTTGCTCGTACCTTTGTCATTTTGTGACAAAAAGGGGGAGAAATATATGGAGTAAACAAGTGATACTGGTATTGATTTATATTGATTGGTATCACTAAGGGAAAGTACATTGGTGCTTAAACGTTTTATCTAACGAAAGAGTAAAGCATAGAATAAGGGGGAGGAGCATATCATATTGATAAGGGAATAACAAAGACGTGCGGATTGAAAAAATATACCTATCTTACCTTTAGGGGGAGTATTATCTTTGTTATTATAATGTCAACATCGGCATTTATGTATTGAATGTACACAAGTTATTGTGTTGTTGAATTTGGGAATCAAGCGTATGTGTAATGAATTCTTGTAATTTGTTTATCCATATGATGTAAGAGTTTTGTCACTAAAATTGACAAAGGGGGAGATTGTTAGAGCATAGCTCAGTTGAACCCACCAAGCGTTGGTATGTCAAGTTTGGCTGTCATATTTTAGTGAACCAAAACTCATTTAAAGAGTCGCTTGATTATGTACTAGAGTCAACTTCGTATAGGTTAACTTGAAAGTATTAGGATATGAGACATTACAAGTTTACGTGAAGACTTGAAGAAGTGAAGAAGTAAGGAGCTACAACGACAACATCATCCTTCCACTTGAGGTTAGTGATATTTGACTTGAACTGTTTCATTCCCTAACGTATCTTTCAAGTCGCATATTGAAAAAAACATAATCTGCGAAGCATGAATGGTTATACTCTAGTTAGACATAGTAGTAAGGAATACAATACTAAGTATAACGCTATCTTTTTTGAACTCAGATATAAGACATAGACATAATCGTTTGAATGCTATTGTGATTATGTATTGGTATGAGGTAAAGATTTCATCCTAGGAAACAATGTTTTACATTCGTTTAAAGAAAGTAAATTCATGAACTTTGTAGGATCAGATTATCTCAACATCAAGACCCTTGCGAAATCCATAAACGACACACTGCGAAGATATCGCAGATAAGTAATATAAATGACGCAACGGATGACGCATACTGAACACGAGAAAGATGTGAAGACCTGGGCAAGATTTAGGAGCATTGCGAGATTTAACATTTGAATACTTGCGCAGCGTGTCGTAAGTTTTATCCAAAAAATAAAGGACTGACTTATTTGTCATCCACTATGTAATGTCCTATATAAAGAGCCTAACAGGCCTAAGAAATGGGAGAGATCTTTTTCGAGAGTGGAGAGAAAGTTTAGAGGAGAGAGAAAGTCTAGAGTAGCAATTACATTCTTGATTTCACTTCCTTCTTGTAAAAATTTCTAACTCAATTAATAAAGAGATTGATTATTGATCTTAAATATGTGTTAGATATTATGAATTTTGTGAGGTGTGTATTGTAGGATTTCCCGCAATTACATTTGGCGCTAGAAACAGGATGAGTAAAGGATTTATCCTTCCTGTAACTTGTTGGTACAAGAAGATTCGTGTTGATATTTAATTTCTATGGATACTTGAAGTCATCAATTGTGTAGTGTGTATATTTTTCTAGATCTATAAAGTTTAGGTTCAAAAAATGGAAATTTCATGGAAGAAATTACACTTTCGAGAAGAAAACTAAGGTTTCAATAGAATATTTCCATATTCGTGGAGAAAAGCAAGAAGCAAATTATTGAAAGAAATTAAGGAAGGACGAAGAGAAGATAAGAGGCATGATTCTAATTTTTACCACAAATGAAATTCTTTTAGATTAGTTCAAGGCCGAAAGCGAACAACCAATAGGTCATGGGTTCGAATTCGTAGAGATACATAGTTTTCATTTTATTATCATCTTCAATGGCTAATAAGAGAATAAGGAAAAAAGTTATGAGTTACTTTCGCAGAGAAGTTCTTGGAACAGCTTGGTCCGTAAACAACATGTGTATTTGTGGTCGCAAGTTCGATTCGCTCAGCATAGTTTTCTTTTTTTACAGAGGAAGAAAAAATGAATAATTTCGCAAAGTTGTTTCACAATTTCGCAAACAAGAGGCAAAGATACTTGGTCACTCGAGTTAATGAGTTCATGGTCATGTGTTCAAATCCCAACGAATGTATTTTTCGCATGGATATTTCTCAAGTAAGAGTATTTCTCACGTAAGAGAGTTTATGATTATTTCACATTTTTAAATTTTCAGTGAAAGGAGGGTTGGCATAGATGGTTCATTTGATTCGATGCGTATGAAGAAGGGACGTAGGTTCAATTCCCACCTCCTGCTCAATTTTTCGCGACATTTTACATATTTTTGGATTGCTACCAGTCAAGAGCAAATCAAGTTTTAACAAGTGTGCGATAATTTCGCACAAACGAACCGGCACAATCGGTCAAGAGGCATGAATGCAAGCAAAAAGGTCGCAGATCAATTCTTGCTTCTCGCACATTTATTTTTGTTATGCGAAATTTCGCACAGACTTTGATTATTTCGCAAAGAAGAAAGTTGATGATTATCTCGCAAATTAATTTCGCAAGAGAGGGTTAGAACAGTTGGTATGGTGCGAGAATATGCAAAAGGCAGGTCAAGGGTTCAAATCTCATTTCTCACACTTCTTTTTGCTACGCGATAATTACACTTTTCGAGCGACGTTTATACATTTCCAAGGATGCCAGAGTTCATAAGCAAATCATATACCTCGCAAGAGACGACAACAAACAAAAATCACATGAAAGCTAAGTACCCCTTCCTTGAATATTTTACTTACAGAAATTGAAATTTTTTGATTTATTTTACAAAAAGCGATCTAATTGCATGATAACAAAGATTTCAAAGATTACTAAGATTTCAAGATTACAAAGACTTCAAAATTACAAAGATTTCGAGATTTCAAAATTACAAAAACCCAAAATCCAATTTATACATTTCTAGAATGTTTCCTTTACGTAAAATAAATGATTTTTGATTTGAATCACAAAACGCGATGCAATCCAGAATTATAAAGATTTCACAACTACAAAATTCCAGAATTACAATGTATTAGAATTTCTCTTGAATATTTACTTGGCTTCAAAATGATATGATATTATGAGAATGAAAGAATGAATGAAAGAAATGACAGTAAATGAAATAATGAAGATATGCGATAATTTCAACAGAGATAATAGACATGCGATAATTTCGCGAGAGACGATCTTAGATCCATAAAAATCCTAAGATCGAATGGGATGAACTTTATTACGTACACCCTAGTTCGCGAATAAAATTTTGCAAGAGGCAAATGTAAGACCTAAAGTACGTCATAGAAGGGGTATTCCATATACATGTCTCAGGGGAAAAGGTTACACCGCTCGGAACTTGAGTCATGGAGATTTGGGGTCAATAAAGCCCATCCAGGAGAGGTACCTTGGATTTTCAACCTAAGCTTATGACTTAGGTTGGACGACTGAGGGTCTCTTCTAAGGAGTCAACATTCGATCAAGGCGCGAGGTACACGGTTGAGTCAAGAGTGCATGGGGAATTTCAAGTGTCTCGGCCATTTTTGACAAGTCTTGGCTTATGCCGCACTCGGCCCGAAGAAAACTCCACTTAGGGTGCCGCCCTTAGAACCATAAGCCCTATAGGCAAAAGGGATAAGAGGCTGCGAAACAACCGGGTTGTTGTTAAGACCGGATGGGAGGAGCTAGCCTTGTATGGCGTATGGACGCTCCTTGAAGGGGCAACCGTGGGGAAGATAGGGCGGCACCCTCCATTAGGAGCCGAAGTGTCAAAAAGACGCAAATGTCATGAGGCTTTATTTTCGAAGAAAATTTAGGCTTGCTCATATTTGTGCTAATAATCCCAAGAGGAAATAATACAAAAGAGAAAGATAAGATAAGATCAATGGGGCAATACATGAAAGTGTAAAGACGCCCCGCGATTTCGCCGCAAGACGGCAATGTCATGGGGCTTTATTTTCGCAAGAATTTTTAGACTGTCATATTGTCGCAACAAAAATACAAAGAAAAAGTTAAGGCAAGATCAATGGGTTTTGGCATAAGTGCAAAGACGCCCCGCGATTTTGTCGCAATGACACGAGGTAGCTAATAAGACCTTTAACTAGGAAGGCAAAATAAGACCACATGATTCAACAAAAGATTTATAAAAACTAATTATTATTTATGCAAGTCATCCATTGCAAGAAAGATAATGAGAGGAAGTATGGGAATTATTCAACAATGGACATTATCTTTCTCGCAAATAAACACAATAATAAAGGAGTAAATGCACCTCAAAGATGATTGAAATGCACCATATGCAAGAAGTTATACAGATGAAGTAGTTCAAAGAAATAAAATTACAAAAGAAGTTCAATTCTCAACATCAACTTTTTGCAAGAAGGAGATAATGGACATCCTTCACTAATTTTATCACTCTCACTAGCTTTTCGATTTCATTTGGATTTTTAACTTCAGGTCCCTTTCTTCATTTTGGTTTATTCTAACTTCTTCTTCATCTGGATTATTATCGACACTTTCATCATTTGGAGGAACCTCTTCTTCATTTGCGAAATCTTCGCCACTTTCATAATGATAATCGCTGCCAGGAGAACCAGGAACTTCATCATCATCTACTTCCAAAGGCTCGACAGATACAGGGGAAAGAGATTTGGATAATAAAATTTTATTCACAAGAACTTCATCCCTAAGATGAACTTGGCGAAGAAGTGCCTTCTGGTGATTCCTACTTTGATATCTTTGGAGTAAGAGAGATAATCAAATCTTCTTTCCGCCCGATCGCGAGAACGAGCAAGAGCAGCAAGAAGTAATGCATTCTCTTTGCGAATCTTGGCATAGTTAGATTCCAAAGTAGAAAGGGAGGAGCGAAGATTTTCTCGGATTCTTAAAACAAAGAATAAAGGAAATCATTTAGGCGAAGAGTTCGCAAGGAAGACATAATAAAAAGACTTAACAAAGAAAAATGGTTGAGGCGGTCAAATTTTATGACTACCTTCCTTTTGCGAGATAAGATGTTGAGTTAAAGACAAGCAACTATTCTCCAAGTGATCCATGGCATTGACAAACTTATCACCAACCAAGCCTTTCAATGAGATCGCAAATTCTATTCATTAGAAATGAGTAAGGTGTTTTACTGTAAGAGAAGTGTAGGATTCTTCTAGCCTAGAGTATTGATCTTTGTTGACTTGCCTTTATGCTTAGAGTTATCCTACCTTGAATAAGTTTATCTCTCGGGCATAGATGATTCTGTTATTTTTGAGTTTATTTCTCAACAAGAAGAGGGACCGTTTTGATCATTACATACTTTTTGGCAAATGTTAAGTTCTTGCGAAGAGATCGCCACCTTATTTAAAAGGATTCGCTTTTCCCGAGATAGGGTTTCATTCTCATCCGATAAAGTTTCCAACTCAGCATTAGCTTTAGTCAAAGTAAGAGAGGCGAGATAATTCACTACTTAATAAGTTTTGCTTCGGACTAATCGAGCATTCTCCTTGGTAAGATTATCTATTTGATCAACAGAAAGTACGTATGAAGATTATCTAATTGGTTATATTGATCCATCCAAGCATCTCTATCCATTCGGGCTTCTTCGGAGACAGATTCAAATTGATATATCTCCATTTTTCGTTTCTGGTTTAGAGCTTAAAGGGCGAACAAATTTTTTTTTTTTTTAAAAAAAAAAAAAAAAAAAAAAGTTTACCTTTTAGTTCCTCATTCTCCTTTCGAAGATTATCACGATCCAGCGAAACATTCTGAAGTTTTTTATTCTCAAGATGAAGAGTGTCACATTTCAAGGTCATAGCTTGAGATTATTTCCTCGATCTTCAACTTCCTTTTCTAAGGATATTTTGAAACCATTATGTCGAGCCAAAATATTTACTTAAAATCTCGCAAACACCAAATCTGATAGGATCAGTGGAAGATTTCTTGACATCATCCGTATGTCCGATAAAAACCTTGAAAGCAATATCCATTCCTTCCAAATTTTCTTTAAAAGAAAGGGGAAGATCTTGGACAAAGAAGCGAAGTGATGCAAGTAAGGTGGGAGAGTTGAATCATCTTTCGCCATAGACATGTCATCGGAAGATAAAATTTGATGAAGGTTAACGACAGGGTTTGAGGCAATGTCAAGAGAAGAGGCATGGAGAAGAAGAAGAGAAGGGTTCATTCGCAATGTGGTTATCGCGAGGAATTTCATTTATGAAAGGTTAGTTACAGGGGAGAAATCGGCAATGACATTTTCGCAAATGAGAAGAGGATTTCGCGTGCGAAGATATCGGCAGAGGTGTTGAAAGCTTAAACAGAGGAAAAGGAACAGATGTTTCAACATTTTTAGGATGGCGAGGTCTTTTGGGGGTGCCGACATTTGTTTTCCGAATTATTGAAGCTTCTTGTTTCTACCACCTCGTATTCAGCCTTCTTTTTGTTTGAATTGTTTTATTTTTTCTGTTTTAAGGAGAAAAGAATATATGACAAATAAGAGATAAAACCGTTCACTGAAGTCAAGGATTTTCTTCAAAAATATATGATATTTAAAAGAATAATGATGATATCGTCATATCCATTAAAGCAAACAAAGCCACGTCGAGAACTCCTAGTGGCTGGTTTATTCTAAAAAGTTGTTTCGTAGTATCAAATTTATCCTTCGCCATTTTGTTCATTATACAAATCGGGTATGGTGACAAAGTTACACTGGAAGAACAAATGAGGCGTGAATTGATTTGTTATGCATGTCTTTGCTCCAATTCATCCTGATATTGTCATCTCATGTATTCCCATTGTCTGAGACAGATGAATGAAGTTGGCGTAACCTAGATAATTTTTGCCTGACAAAGAGTGAAATCATCATATTTTGTTCATGGGAAAGAATTTAGCATCGAAAATTATGACACATAAATTTTCTCAAAAGCACAGAGAATAAATATCCGTTAAAAAAATTCAAAACTTGTTAATATTTTTGTAAAGAATCGAAATTTATTGAAAACAAAAGCTTTTCGACGATGAGCTTTTAAAAGATAAATAATCAAATGAAATGGGAAGAAGATCTAATGGACTCGATTAATTTCAAGACTCATTCAAATCAATCCAAATCACGATCTTGACTATTTCTTCATCTCTGATTTGCTGACCATGAAAGAATGAAGATCCAAATCCTCAATAATTAAAATTTAGCAAACATTGTGGAGAGGAAATCCCACACTACACCCCTCACTATACTTGATAATATGTTCTAAACTTTATTAATCATCTAAATTTCAAAATATATGCTAGAAATTTAAATAGACACATAAGATTTTTACGGGTTCGATCAATATGAGACGACTATGATTATTGAGGTTACATTTGAAAAGAGAATTTACGATCTAATTATGGAGAAATGAAGACTTATATATTTACATAGATGAAAAGAAAGAAGACATTCTTATGATGGATCTCTTCTTAAATAGACAAAAGATGATGACCGGTTAGCATTTAATGTCAAATAGACAAAGATGGAATAGGGAATATTTAACACGTGTAAACGGTTATGCTTAATTCATGGAATCTTGTCTACAGAAAATTTAGGAAAGAAATGAACAATCGCGGCATTTTGAAAGTATTAGTTCTCATGACATTCTCTCCTTCGCGAGAAGACATGAGAAGAGGCAAGATGTAGGATCGGAATATCGCAACATCAAGACCCTTGCAGAAATCCATAAACGACACAATTGAAGATATCGCAGATAAGTAACATAAATGACGCAACGGATGACGATAATAGCCCAACACGAAAGATGTGAAGACTGGCCGAGATTTAGGATTTGCGAGATTTAACATTTGAATACTTGCGAGCTTGTCGCAAGTCGATCAAAAAATAAAGGACAGCTTAGCTGTCATCCACTATGTAATGTCCTATATAAAGAGCCTAACAGGCCTAAGAAATGGGAGAGATCTTTTTCGAGAGTGGAGAGAAAGTTTAGAGGAGAGAGAAAGTCTAGAGTAGCAATTACATTCTTGATTTCACTTCCTTCTTGTAAAATTTCTAACTCAATTAATAAATAGATTGATTATTGATCTTAAATATGTGTTATATATTATGAATTCTTGTGAGGTGTGTATTGTAAGATTTACTGAAATTACAAACTTGTTTTGTGAATCGAAAGGGAAATCGCTAGGCTTATTGGTATTGTTATTCATTGCATATCTTTTGAACTACCAATATGTGTGATTAGTATAACCACTCATGACTTGTTTATGTTCTTGGTAAAACTATTCACAAGGCCTGACTTTTGTATTGGTATGACTTTTATTAGTGAAACCGATCTTAATTAATCACCTGAGATGGTATGATCGATTTGTTGTAATTGGTATGACCAACTCTAGGCAAAGGGGAACCGATCCTAGTAAGAGGTGCAACCGATCACAAAAGGGGAATCGATCTTTGTAAGAGGTACAACAAGTTTCTAGATATTGGGAACTGACCGTATGAACATGATAGACACATTTTTGTGTCTGATATAAACTCAATTGTGTATATTTTTAGTGCTCGATTTTGTATTTATTATGGCTTTTTGTGTTTTTGTAGGTGTTTTTGGAGAAATAATCTTTTGCGGGAAAATTGGCTCGAAAAGTGGTATTTGCGCTCGTGGGAGGAAATCACTAAAGACACCCCTTATTATGGATAAGGGGCAGCCCAATTGATAAGGGGCAACCCCAGGACAACTGCTATTCGCACCCCTAGTCCGGTTAAGGGGGACACACCATCTTCTCGGATTAACAAATTTTGGTGGGAAAACACCATTTCAAAACAGTTTCAGCTGCGTAATTTTCTGTAACAAATTTAGGCGAGATTTTATGGGAGTTTTTGTTGGATTTGGATTTGGAACGTCATGTTACATCGAAACAGGCTTTTGGATGGGCTTTGTTTCAAAGGAAATGGACTTTCAACGTGAATTTCCTAAAACAGAGTTGGATAGTTTCTCGGGTATGATTAAGGAAGTTCAGTGAAGATTATGGGAGACATTTTCTCAGAATTTGTCGTGGTAATGGATATATATATCAACCTGTTTCGATAAATGGATTATACGTGTCTTTGATTCGAAATAAAAGAAATATCTTCGAGTTGATTAAAACAGGGTAGTTAGCATATTTCCTGGAATTTGTGTTGATTAAAGGAAGGTACGTGTGAAGTTAAGGAGGATATCTTCTCGAGAGATTTTGATCTATCTATGGAAGAGTTTTAACCAAATCGAAGACGCGTAAAGAATGAAAAAGGGGAAGAAAAAAAAGCCGAGACTTTTGCTGGAGGAAAGGGGAGATTTTATCGAGCTATTTCGATCCTGTGTGTATATATAGAGTGTTGGGGTATCACGGAAGAGAGTGGAGACCTTGGGAGAGTTTGGGTACGCTGCTGGGAAGAAAAAAAGGCTGCACAGGAGTTGTAGCAGCAGCAGGAAGAAGAAGAAGAGAAGGAGTTGCAGAGGACACTAGAGAGTGTCGTTCTCAAGAACCCTAAACTGAAGAACATTAAGCTACGTAATGGGATCGTGATCGGGGTCTTATATTCAAACAGTTCTCAGAATAGTCCGTTATTAACTATTATCTTCGTTTTTGCAACAATTATCGTAATAGTGTCGTCAGTAACACCCTTTGGCGTTGCAAATCTCTCGTGTTATATAATTTCTTCAATAAAACACCTTTTGAGCTATGGATTATTATTTTGTGCGTGTTTTTGATATGAGGAGCTAAACCCCAACACTGGGACGACGGAGGAAGCCTTATTTCACAATTTTTTGGTAACTATATTTGATTCTCTATGACTTTTGCATTGATTTAATTGATTTATGATTTTTATTAATTATTTGTGATTTTGTCTGATGGTGTATGCTTAGACTTAGAGCTCTTGATGCACCATGCTTATGATTTACAATTAATCTTTTACAAAATCTATCTTTGGCAAAGAAAAGAGTCCATAAAAGAGCTAGAAGTGTTATGAATCAATATACGAACCAATTGAATGTGATTAATGGTGAAATCCTGAGTCTCAATACCTCTCGATACCGTGACAACTTTTTGTATATATTTTCTTTGTTTTTAGTGTTTTCTATTTTTAAGTCTCGAAATCGATCTCATCAAGTCCGAGTTGGACCTAATCTTATTTACCACTTTTACAATCACATCGTAACATGTGCAACACGTTTTTAGATATTGGGAACTGATCCTATGAACATGTGCAACAAATACAAGTTAGATACCATATATATGTGGGAACTGATCCTAGTACCTAGTCAACCGAATTTCTAAAGCTAGTGTGATTAATTCCAGCATCTACATGGAGGTAGAACCTAAACTTGTTTTGTTAGAACCGTGAAACTCATGTTTGGTGATTTGATAGGATAATCAATCACATAGTTCTTGGAAGTCAGATGAACCAATTCTAAACTTGTTTGGAAGTGTGGAAAATCGATTCCAAGATAGTATATATGAAAGATGATTTACTAAGTTAAGATGTCGACATACTTTGAACATGTGCAGTAGCGCTTATCTTTTATTGTTCAAAGATATTCCTTAATAGCTAAAGGAGAATCCTGGATCGAAAAAAATAAATTGAGAATCTTTTAATTAAGGTTTTTAATTTTATTTTGGAAAATGAAAATTAGTAATGTGCATTTACTAGTTGGAAATTTTCTAAGAGATTTTTGGTCATTATTCTGGACAAAGCATTTCCAGAATTATGGAAACCAAATTTGGAAATATATTGCATATCTTGAGAATATTTCGGTTTGGAAATTCCATGGTGTCCAAACTTCCTTGGTCTATAAATATCAAAGTTTGCATTTCGAGCAAACTAATCCTCAGAGCCATCAAAACTACCTAGTTGTGTTGTTACTGGTGGAGCCGCCTATTCGGAGAGGAAAGTAACCTAATTAGGCGAAATATCTTACGACCACTCGGTTTAAATACTTCTTTGGGATTGAGAAGCTCTATTAGTACCGTTGGTGGGAAACTAGATAATTGCGGTTTATTATTAGTTTTCGATTGATTTGATTGAATAACGGTTGTTTAACTTTGATTGCACCTAGTTTGTTTATGCTTGAGAATCTTCTCTTCTGATATAAGATTCACTTAAACTAGATCGAAGTTTCGACGGGGATCTTTAGACCTGTTTGTAGATCTAAAGACGTCTTATGATAATCAATTGTTAACGGACGTTCAGGTGTGATTGATCACAAGAGATTCAAGTTGATTGTGTGCAGGTGTTTATTGAAGATCTAAGAAGATTTGAAGGAAGAAGATTTGATTTGGGTTCATAATCTTTGGTGTGCACAATACTTGTTTGATTAAAGAGGATCCAACTATAATAAGTTTATCCTTGTGGTATATTGGATTGATTAGTTAAGTAGATCCGCATCAATACAATTCTTTGTGATTAAAATTATTGATTGCAAAATCTTGACAATTACTTTCGTAGTTGTTATTAGATAGATCTAAGGACTCGAAAAAGGAGTTTATTGGGATAAACGGAAGAGCCTTTTGTCGAACTCATATCACTTGGTTGAAAAGAGTTATTACCAAGCATTTGTTATTCCTTTACTGTTTGGAATACGAACCAAAGGAATTGTTCCAAGTACGTGACTTATAACAAGTTGGAGGCGTGGGAATACAAACGGAACTAGGTGAACTATTGGTTTAGTTGCTTGGTCTCAACTATACGAAGTTGGTTTGATTTTGTATAGTGGCTTAATCCCGAGAGTATTTAATTGACAAGGTCCCGGGGTTTTTCTGCATTTGCGGTTTCCTCGTTAACAAAATCTTGTTGTGTCTTTTACTTTTCTATTTCCGCAATTATAATTGTTTTTATTATAATTATAAGTATAATACACAAACGTTAATTCCTATTTACTTGATAGTAATTGTTATAGCATGGCTCGGTTGAACCCACCAAGCGTTGGTATGTCAAGTTTGGTTGTCATATTTTTGTGAATCAAAACTCATGTTAAGAGTCGCTTGATTATGTACTAGAGTCAACTTCGTATAGGTTAGCTTGAAAGTATTAGGATATGAGACATTACAAGTATTGTGATGTCTTGAAGATGTGAAGAAGCAAGGAGCTACAACGACAACAATCATCCTTCCACTTGAGGTTAGTGATATTTGACTTGAACTGTTTCATTCCCTATTGTATCTTTCAAGTCGTGCATATTGAAAACAAAACTGCGAAGCATATTTGAACTCTAGATAGACATAGTATTAAGGAATACAATACGAGGTTTATTGCTTAACAATTAAACTTTGAAGATAAGACATCGCCATAATCATTTGAATGCTATTGTGATTATGTTATGGGTATGAGGTGAGGATTTCATCCTAAGGAACAATGTTTTACATGTGTTCTAAGGAAGTAAGTTCATAAACTTGTTTGTGAACCTAAAAGGAAATTGCCAGGGTTATTGGTTTTGTTATTCATTGCATATCTTATGAACAACCAATATGTGTGATTGAGTATAACCGCTCACAACTTGTTTGTGTTCTTGGTAGAACTATTCACAAAGGCCCGACTTATGTATTGGTATGACTTTTATTAGTGAAACCAATCTTAAGTAATCACCGAGATGGTATGATCGGGTTTGTGATTTTATATCTGACCAAATATGGGAAAGGGGAACCGATCCTAGTAAGAGGTGCAATACATCACAAAGGGGAACCGATCCTTGTATGGGGTGCAACAAGGTTTATAGCAGAAAGGGGAACCGATCTTATGGACATGTGCAACACGTTTTTAGGCAAAGGGGAACCGATCCTATGGACATGTGCAACACATATAAGTTAGATACCATATATATGTGGGGAACCGATCCTAGTACCTAGTCAATCGAATTTTGGAAAGCTAGTGTGACTATGCATAGTACTCACATGGAAGGTAGAACCGAAACTTGTTTTGGTAGAACCGTTAAACCCATGATTGTGATTGAATGTTTGTTTGATCAATCACATAGTTCTTGAAAGTCAGATGAACCAATTCTAAACTTGTTTGAAAGTGTGGTAAATCGGTTTCAAGGTTGTAAGTGTGAAAGAGAACTTACAAAGTAAGGATGTCGACATACTTTGAACACGTGCTGTGAATGTTTATTTCTTTAATTGTTCAAAGTTATTCCTTAATAGCTACGGGAAGAGAATCCCAGGATCGAAACATAAGTAAGTTAAGAATATTTTAATTAAGGTTATTAATTTCATTTTGTAGGGAAATATAAGAATTAGTAATGTGCATTTACTAATTAGATTTTCCGAGAGATTTCGATCATTATTTTTGGACAGAGCATTTCCAGGAATTATGGAAACCGAATTTGTGCTTTAATGAATATCTTGAGAATATTTTAGGTTTTGGAAATTCTTTGGTGTCCAAACTTCCTTGTCTATAAATACTTGAAGTTTTCCTTTCTTGCAAACTAATCCTTCGTAACAACAGACTTCCTCTTTTGTTGTTGTTACTGGTGTAGCCGCCTATTCGGAGAGGAGAGTAACCTAATTAGGCGAAATCTCTTACGGCCGCTCAGTTTAAAGTCTTCTTTGGGATTGAGAAGCTCTAGCGTGTACTGTTGGTGGCAAACTAGATAATTGTGGTTTGTCTTTTGTTTTCGATTGATTTGATTGACTAACGGTGGTTGAAATCTGATTGCACCTAGTTTTGTAGTAGCAGGAAATCCCACACTACACCCCTCACAAGAATTCACACAATTAAGTCATTTTAAGATGAACAATTATAGTTTTTATTGATTAAACTCACAAATGTTACAAGATGGAAAGGAAATAAGCTAAAGAATTTACAACCTCTAAACTTTTCTCTCTTAATAACTTGCCCAACACTAGAAAAAGATCTCTCCCTCTCATAAGCCAACTCGGTCCTTTATATAGGACATTACATAGTGGGTGACAACTAAGCTGTCCTTTATTTTCGGATCCGGCTTGCGCACACGCCGCAAGTATTCAATGTAAAATATCGCAATGCTCCTAAATCTCGCTTGGTCTTCACATCTTTCTCGTGTTCAGGCCGTCGTCATCCGTTGCGTCATTTATATTACTTATCTGCGATATCTTCGCAGTGTGTCGTTTATGGATTTCGCAAGGGTCTTGGTGTTGCGATATTCTGATCCTACATCTTGCCTTTTCTCATGTCGTCTCTGCGAAGGAGATAATGTCATGAGAATTAGTACTTTCCAAATGCCGCATTTTGTTCATTTTTTCATATTTTTTCTGTATTGACATGATTCTGTAATTTTACGCAGAATTTATTACACGTATCTCTTCCTCCATCTATTTCTTGACACGTCTTTTTCAACTGGTTTTTCTCAACCATTCATGTCTACTCTTAGCATTAAATGTGTTTGCCTTTTCGAGAAACCTTCTCTCTATATATACTTTTCTTACTCCTCTCTTCTTCTTTTTTTACTTTCCTTCTTGTTTTCTCGCAACTTTTTCTTCAACATCTCCGTAACTTCCGTTTCGCTATCAGTAAATCTTTTCCTTTTCACTTCTTTTGATCTTCGTTTCTCTTCATTCCCATACTTTGAAAATGCCTCCAGGTTTGGTCGTAAATATGAAGCTTCTCTCGGGACAAAGTGCAAAAGGATTTGAAGATAAAGGTTTCACGTTGACCACTATTCCCAATCAAGAATCTAAATCCATTCTTTTCGCCAAACTATTTTTCTCGATCATCGTTGTGATGATCAGAAATCATAATTTCAGTAGGCCGATTCTTCTTTGGTCTTCCCATTCCTCTCTATGACCCTGATCTTCCCTTATTTTATGAAATTCTTGCTCATGCGAAATTCTCGCGAGCCATCTACCAGCTGAGCGGGGATTATATCCGCTTAATGCTTGAGTTTGCCAATCGTGGTGCTGGTAAGGGATCTCTTTACCCAAAAGAAGTCAGAGATCCTAAATTTGTGGACTTAGAGATATTCGCCGAAAAATATACGGTGGAAAGCTTCCTCGAAAACTATGAAGTAATAAACATGAAGAATGATAAAACTCGCTGGGGTGCTCGCTTGAAGAGAAGAGAGAATGTCGCAAGCGATAAAATACTTATGCAAAAGATATCGATCGGCATTCTGGCAAGAACAATGTTCCTCGTCATTCTAAAGACGACATATGGTGCGTCTTTCCGTTGGTTTTGAAAGGACCTTACATTTCAGGTTCACATGTGCTCCCTGCGAATCTCGCCAACTATCAACCTTAGTTTTTTAACTGGCCTGAAAAGGAAAAAGAGGTATACTTCCTAAATTTCGCTCAATTTATAATCTTCACTCCTTTTTATACCTATTAATCTTGCGAAATTTTCAGATTATCAAGTTGAGAAAGAGCTACAAAAGAAATGCTAAGGCAAGTACCCTAGCAGCACTCCGTTCGATCACGGATGAAGTAAAAAATACTTTTTTTTTATTATTTTTAACAATATTGTTGCCTCTGTTTCTTATCTTCATGCGTGTGCGAAGGTTGGTGCTGAAGTTATGTAGAAGAAGAAAGTTCTAAGGTTGCGAAGACCAAAAGCAAGAGTAAAGGTTCTCTTCGCAGTGGAAAAGTCATCGCCCCACCTTCAAAGAAGCGAAAGATTCATTCCCTTCTCCTTCAAATCCTCAATCCAATAAAGCTCATGAAGATAATGATGATATTGATACTTCCTCGCAAAGGAGAATTCTCCAACTGAATCTTCTATGGCACAATTGTCTATCATCTTCTCTGACTCCATGCAAGGAATTGGAGATGATCGCCTCTCTAGCACGTGCAAAGCTCTCGCGAGTATCTGTGATGCTCCTTTACTAGAGGGTGATGATTCTCTTCATGGGGTCTCGATCGCTGACTCCCGCTTTTAAATTCGCTTGGTGTCTTGGTATGTCTTTGTTCCCTTATTTCTTCATAATTTCGATTTTAAGTTATATCTTGATAATTTATTTACTTTCCTTTATAGTCAGAGAGCTTCCTTTGATGTTGCCTCCAGATCTTGAGAAAAGGCGCAGTATTCTCGAAAAGAAGAATTTTCAATTTCGCAAGAAAAATGAAGAATTGGAAGTTGAAGCTGTTGCTCTTCGCAAGAGAAATGAAGAATTCGGCGGAAGCCGCTACTCTTGCGAGAAAACCAAGCAATTAGAAGTCGATTCTTCCACTCGTAAGAATAAGATTTCTAGTCTTCGCAGTGCCAACCAATGACTTTATGGTATGAGACTTTTTTTTTTTTTTTTTTTTTTTTTGGTTTATTGTCTCATTATATTCCCTCATCTGATTTACCATTTTCGCAGACGTTTATAACCTTTCTGATGAAGCCATTCTTCTTCACTCATTCCCTGATCCTATGGATAACAATGCCCTTCTTGATCACCTCAACGATTCTTTGAATAGTTTTTCAAATAACAAGATTAAATCTCTTCCTCTAAACGAACTTCAATCTAAATTTCGCCTCTTAGAAATTGATCATAGATCTAGTTTAGGTTTAGCCAACCAATTTAAACGTCTATATCTTAGTTCTAAAGAGAAAATTAATATTTTAAGGAAGAAAATCAGTATTCTTGTAGTTGCAGGAAATCCTACACTACACCCCTCACTAAATTCCACACAACTAAGCCATTTGAAGATGAATAACTATGATTTTTTATTGATTAATTCCTTGAATATTACAAGATAAAATGGAAAAGAGTTAAAGAAAATACAATCACTCAAACTTTCTCTCTCCTAATGACTTTCCTAACACTCGGAAAAAGATCTCTCCACAACAGGCTTATTCGACTCCTTATATAGGGTAGTATACAATGGATGACAGCTAAGCTGTCCTTTATTTTCGGGAATGACTTGCGAAATATCGCAAGTGTACAAGTATACAATCTCGCGACACTCCTAAACTTCGCTAGATCTTCACATCTTTCTCGTGTTTTGGCTGTCGTCATTCATTGCGTCATTTATATTACTCTTCTGCGACGCCTTCGCGATGCTGTCGTTTACTAATCTCGCGAGATATTGATTTTGCGATATTCATATCCTACATCTTGCCTCTTCTCATGTCTTCTCTGAGAAGAAGAGAATGTCATGAGCATTATTAACTTAAAATGCCGCAACTGTTCATATTTATATGTTACGATCCCGTACTTCTACACAAAATTTATTACACATGTTTCTTCTTCCACTCTTTTCTTGACACGTCTCTTTCAACCGTTTTTTCTTGACCATTCACGTCCCCTCTCGCATTAAATGCATTTATCTTCTCGATAATTCTTCTCTATATATAGTTTTCTCATCATCCTCTTATTCTTTTTTACTTTCTCTCTGCAATTCCTCTTCAATTCTTCTCCTCCGCCATTCACGTTCCTTTCTTGTAAATCTTTTCTTTTCTTCTTTCTTTTGATCTTTAACTGTCTAATCATTCCCATACTCTGAAAATGGCTCCACCTGGTCATAGATATGAAACCCTTTTGGATGAGACTCAAAAGAAGTTACAAGAGAAAGGTTTCACCTTGTCTACTATTCCCAATCAATATTCTTCATCTATTCTTTCTGCAAAGTTGTTTACTGATCATCATTGTGATGATCAAAAAATCATAATCTCGCTAGGTCAGCTTCTCGCAGGTCTTCCCATTCCTCTCTACGATCCCGAACTGCCCCTATTCTATGAAATCCTTGCTCATGAGAAATTCTCGCGAGCTATTTATCAATTAAGTGGTGATTGCATCCGTCTAATGCTTGAATTCGCCAATCGTGGCGCTGGTAAGGGATCTCTATATCCCCGATAATGTTGAAGATCCTAAATTCGCAAACTTAGAGATAGCCGCTCGAAAAGTACTCGTAGAAAACTTTTTTGAAAATTATGAAGTGATAAATATGAAGAATGATAAATCTCGCTGGGGTGCCCGATTGAAAAGAAAAGAGAACGTTCCCGACGATAAGATATTCATGTTAGATATTGATTGGCACTCTTGCAAGAACAATGTTCCTCGCTACTCTAAAGATGAGAGGTGGTCTATCTTTCCACTATTTTTGAACGGACCTTACATTTCGGGGTTCCAATATACTCCTCGCGAATCTCGCAAATTATCACCCTTGGGTATTTAATTGGCCCGAAAAAGCAAAAGAGGTATACTTCCTAACTTTTACTTATTTTACAATCTTCACTCCCTCTTATATCTAATCTTGCGAATTTTTCGGATCATCAAATTGAGAAGGAGCTACAAAAAGAAATCCAAAGGCGAGTACTCCGGCGATACTGCCGTTCAATCACGGATGAAGTAAGAAATATTTTTCCTTATTATTTTTAACATTATTGTTGCCTCTGTTTCTTATCTTCATTCGTGTGTGAAGGTTGACGTTGAAGAGAATGATATTTTCGAAGTCGCGAAGGCTAAAGGCAAGAATAAAATCACTCTTCGCAAGGATAAATCTTTCGCTCCATCTTCTAAAAAACGGAAAATCCATCCCACTTCTCACTCTAATTCCCAAACCAGCGAGAACTCTGATGAAGATAATAATGAGGTTGATACTTCTTTTGCGAAGGAGAATCATTCAGTCGAATCTGCTATGGCGCAACTGTCTAGTGTTTTCCGATTCTATGCAAGGAATGGGAGATGATCGTTTTCTGCTACTTGCGAAGCTCTCGCAAATATCTGCGATGCCCCCCTGCAAGTGGATAATGATTCTTTTCGTGGAGTTTCCCGGACAATGACTCCCAGTTTCTTAAATGCACTTAGTGCCTTGGTATGTTCATATTTTTTTTATTTCTTAGTGATTTCGATTATAAACCTTATCTTAACAATTTCTTTACTTTCCTTTATAGTCTGGGAGAGCTTCCTTTGTTGTTGCCTCAGATCTCGAGAAAAGGCGCAACAATCTTGAAAAGAAAAATCTTCAACTTAAGAAGAATAATAAAGAATTAGAGGTTGAAGTTGCGACATTTCTCAAGAAAAATGAAAATGAGACTGCCACTCTTCGCGAAAGAATTCAACAGTTGGAAGCTGAGTCTTCTACCCAGAAGAACAAAATATCTACCCTTCCAAGTGCTAATCAGCAACTTTATGGTATAAAACCCTTCTCTTTTCTTCGTTTCTACTTTATCATTTATTTTTCTTTGCTCGACTTATCATTTTGAGAAATTTATAATCTTTCTGACGAAGCCATCCTTCTCCATTCATTTCCTGAGCCTATGGATGATGATGCTCTTCTCGCTCATCTCAACGAATCTTTAAGTAGTTCGTCAAACAAAATTAACCCTATCTCATTAAATGAACTTCAAACCAAATTTCATCTCTTAGAAATTGAGCATAGATCTAGTTTAGGTTTAACCAACTGATTTAAACGTTTATATCTTAGCTCCCACGAGAATAATAATATTCTAAGGAAGAAAATTAATAGCCTTATAGATGACAAGGATCGCATTGCTAATCAAGGTGCACAAGCATTAACGAAATTCCAAAAAACTCTTCTTGAAGTCCAAGTTGAACGAGATGAATCTCTTCGCCAAAATGCCATACTTAATGAGCGAGAAAATCAAATTCGTTCACTTCTTGTCATAAATAGTGATGATGAATTCGCTTGGGCTGCGAAAGTTCTAGATAATGCCAGAAATAACTTAGGTGTTAGCGTCAGTCTTCATGCTGAGCATACTGCCTTGGTTAAAGATATGATTTCTGACAGAGAAGGTTGTTTACTGTTCTTCATTACTTTACCACCTCTTTTTTGTGAAACTGCTATTAAGTTACTGACTCATTATCATACGTTCGCAGAAGCTGAGAAGAGATATCAAACAAGGATTGAAGAACTTGAATCTGAAAAAGAACAACTTGCAAAGGACCTCTCTCTTCGCAACTGTAGTAGCAGGTTTTCCCACACTACACCCCTCACTATATTTCGATTAATTAGTCCATTGAAAGTTGCATAATTGAGAATGTTTATTGATTAATTTCATGAGTTCTACACAAGAAAAGTAGAATTACACTTAGCAAATAAAACACTCTTAAACTTTCTCTCTCCTAATGACTTGCCTAACAATTCTAAAAGATTCCCCCCCACAACAGACTCACTCGACCCTTTATATAGGGTAATACATAGTGGATGACAGCTAAGCTATCCTTTATTTTCGGGAATGTCTCGCGAAGTGTCGCCAGTGTACAACTATTCAATCTCGCGACACTTCTTAACCCTCGCCAGATCTCACGTCCTCTTTATGTCTCGCCTGTCGTTATTCTTTGCGTCGTTTATTTTAGCTCTCTGCGACTGCCTCGCGACATCGTTGTTTATTAACTTCGCGAGTCCTGTTCGTTGCGATATTATGGTCCTACATCTTGCCTCTTTTTCCTTGAATGTTGCTTGAAGAGCGATTTTTAAGGAAAAATCTGTTGTTGTAATAATCTTTGGTCTTCGCTGATGAAGGAACGAGCGAAAGAATACTGGACTTGAAAAGTACGTACTTGCCTCTATTCTTTTGCGATGTTCCGAAGCTTTGCGTCTCCTATCTCTCCTCATACTCTTCTTGCGAAGGGAAGAATATCATGAGAGCGATGCTTTTTGTTCGCTGCGATCGTTTTTATCTTTATCTACCTTTAAAGCATACGTTTTTAACCATTAAAAAGCCGTTTTTTCGTCTCTTCCAACCGTTTATTCTTGACCTTTCATGTCCCTTCTCGCATTAAATGACCTCGTTTTTCTCGAGGATCTTTTTCCCTATATATAGTTTCCTTTTCCTCTCCTTTTCGTTCTTTAGTTTTTTCTCTGCAACTTCTTTGATTTTCTCCTTCCGCAATTTGCGTTCCTGCTACTGCAAATCTTCTCTTCATCTTTCTCTAGCATCGATCTTTACCTTTAACCTCTCATCCATTCCCATACTGATAATGGCTGCCCTTAGTCGTGCATACAAAACTTCTTTTGATGAAGTTAAACAGAAATTGCTCGAGAAGGGCTTCACTCTATCGACCATTCCTGATCAAGAACCTTCATCTATTCTTTCTACAAAGTTATTTTCTGATCATCAATGTAATAATCAAAGGATTATAGTCTCGCTAGGTCAGCTTCTCGCGGACTTCCCATTCCTTTATACGATCCGAGTTGCCTCTTTTTATGAAATCTTAGCCCATGAAAAATTCTCGAGGGCTATTTATCAATTAAGTGGCGATTGTATTCGCCTAATGCTTGAGTTCGCGAACCGTGGTGCGTGCAAAGGATCTTTATACTCTAACTCGTCGGAAATCCCAAATTCGCAGACTTGGAGATAGCTGTTGAGAAATACACTGTGGAAAACTTTTTGAAAATTACTCAGTGATAACTATGGTGAATGCGAAATCTCGCTGGGGCATTCGCCTGAAGAAAAAGGATAATGTCTCTGAGGATAAACTACTCATGCAGGATATTGATTGGCACCCGGGTAATAATACTACTCCTCGCCACTCCAAAGATGAGAAATGGTGGGTTGTACCCTTGATTTTAAATGGTCCTTATATCGCGGGCCCGCACGTTCTTCCTGCGAATCTCGCAGCGTATCATCCTTGGGAATTCAAATGGCCTGAGAAGGAAAAAGAAGTATGTTTCCTACTCCAAATTTTTGCTTTCGCAACTTTCTTTTTACGATTGCTGAGTTTGTGAAATCTTTCAGATAACCAGGTTGAAAAGAAACTACAAAAGGGATCCGTCGGAGGATACCTTGACATTGCTTCGATAAACTTATGAGTGAAGTAAGAAGCATTCCCCTTACTTTTTTTTTTTTTTTTTTTTTTTTTTTTTTTTTTTTTAAAACAATACTATTGCCTCCGTTTCTCAACTTTACACATTTGCGAAGGCTGAAGTTGAAAAAGTTGTTGCTGCGAAAACTAGAAGTAAGGGTAGGACTGTCGCTCGCAAGGGTAAATCCTCCGCCCTTAACTAAGAAGCGAAAGGTCCAATCCTCTTCTCGCCTTAGCTCAAACTCGAGTCTTCGATGAAGATGACCATGATTCCAATCGCTCTCTCGCTACAAGGGCCCCGTTAACCAGTTCTTCTATGGGTCGGCTTGTCTAGTATCTTTCTCGATTCTTTCCAAGGAATGGGAGATGCTCCCCTAGCTTCTCTTTGCGGGACTCTCGCAAACGTGTGCAATGCCACTCTACCGGAGGGCAATGATTCTTTCAACGGAGTCTCTAGAACTATGTCTCCCGACTTCTTGAATGCGCTTGATCCTTGGTATGTATACAATCATATCTCCCGTTGGCTTTATATTGTTGAATATGTATTAACAGCCTTTTCTATCTTCTTTCATAGGTTGGAAGGTCTTCTTTTGTAGTTGCCTCGATCTTGAGAGAAGACGCAACAATCTTGAGAAGAAGAATTCGCAATTGAGCAAGAAGATTCGAGAATTGGAGACTGAAGCTGCGTTATCTCGCGATAAAGACGAGACGATTCAAAAGTTAAATACCGAACTTGACTCTCAAAAAGAGAGGGTATCCACCCTTCAAAATGCTAATCAAAGAACTTTATGGTATAATATTTGCCTTCTTTTATTATTTTTATTTTATTGGTCGTGTATTGCCACCTAACTTATTACTTTCGCAGACGTATATAATCTCTCCGATGAAGCTATTCTTCTCCATACATTTCCTGAACCTATGGATAATAACCTTCTTCTCGCTCATCTCAACACTTCTTTAAGTAGTTCTTCGAACAAAATTAACTCTCTTTCATTAGATGAACTTCAGACCAAATATCGCCTTTTAGAGATTGAACATAGATCCGGTTTAAGTGCGGCCAACCAATTTAAACAAATGTTTCTTGAGTCTCGTAAAGAAATCAAAATTTTGAGGAAGAAAATTAGTGATCACATAGATGACAAAGACCGCATTGCTAACAATGGTGCTCAAGCATTAGCAACATTTCAAAATCTCTTCTTGAGCTACAAATTGAGCGAGATGAATTGCTTTCAGAATTCCTTACTTAGTGAGCGAGAAGATCAGATTCGTTCGCTCCTTGTTATAAATAATGATGATGAATTCGCTGGGCTGCGAAAGTTTTAGATAACGCCGTAAATAACCTAGGTGTTGATGTTAGTCTTCACGCCGAGCATACTTCCTTGGTTAAAGATATGATATCCGAGAGAAGGTTGCTTATTATACCTTACTACTTCTTATTTCCGTAATATTGCTTGTAAATTGTTAACTTGTTGTTTCTTATTTGCGTAACCGAGAAGAGGCTTCAGGTTAGAATTAGAGAGCTTGAATCGAGAAGGAACAACTCACGGAATTTTCCAATGAGAATTGAAGAACTCGAAACTGAAAAACAACAACTCGCCAAGAATCTCTCCCTTCGTAATAACAAGTATTCCAAGTTAAAGAAACAATTTGAAACAACAGTGGAGAACTTTAATAATGATGCTGTTCGTTTTCGCAATGGAGCCATGGATTATGTTTGTAAACACCATTTAACATCCCTCCGCATACATATCCCCGGCTTCTTGAAAAGGTTCCTGAGAACTTGCCTGTCTCAGATGTTTCTGATAGTGAAGCTGGCGAAGAAGAAAATTCTGGCGACGAGAATAATAAAAGAAGAAGAATCACCCAAGATGTAATTCTTTTTGTTTTCTTTTGCTGCGTGTAATATCTGTACATTGCTGTATCTTTGTTATAGTGAACTCTTTTTTCATGAATTCAATCTTCACTCCCCTTTTTTTTGTTAGTTCTTCCTTGTAATATAATTGACTATCTTTATTGATGTATAACTCTTTCCTCGGAAGATGAATAACAATATTCCATCTTTTCCATTCCCATACTTGCCTCTGGTATTCATCTTCCGATGGAAGAAGTTAGTTATCCTCATGTATTTTGTTGAATAATAATTTTAGTGTTATTGAAATGTATAGCATATTTGGCAGGTCGCAGATATCTTTATGAATTGAGAATTCTATCTCCTCTTGCTGCGACAAGGTCGCAGGCCGCCTCTACACTTTCATGCAAAGGCCCATTGACCTTGCCTTATCATTTTGTGTGGTCTTCCAAGTTAGACCTCCCTAATTAGAGGTCCTCCCCTGCCACCTTTCATCGCGACAAAATCGCAGGACGTCTTTACACTTGCATGTAATGACCCATTGATCTTGCCTTATCATTTTTCAAGTATTTTTGCCTCTCGCAGATGTTTTTGTTTGCGACAATATGACAGGCCTAAACATTCTTTCGAATATAAAGCCCCATGACATTGATGATTGCCGTGCGACGAAATCGCAGGACGTCCGTACACTTTCATGTAAAGACCCATTGATCTCGCCTTACCCTCGTTAGTATTATTGCCTCTGCAGGATCATTGCACAAATATGATAAGCCTAAGTCTTCTTGAAAACAAAGCCTCATGACATTTGCGTCTGTTTTGGCACCCCCCTAATGGAGAGCACCGCCCTTATCATCTCCAGGTTGCCCCTTCAAGGAGGCGAAACATCGGCCATACAAGACTAGCTCCTCCCATCCGGTCTTAACAACAACCAGGTTGTTTTCGCAGCCTCTTATCCCTTATACCTATATGGTTTATGGTTACGAGACTGCACCCTAAGTGGAGTTTTCTTCGAGCGAGTGCAACGCATGCCAAGACTTGCCAAGAATGGCCAGGGTAGGTTCATCCATCCCGGCACTCGGCTCAACCGTGTACCTCGGCGCCTTGTGCATACATCGACTCCTAAGAAGAGACCCTCGGCCGCCCAACCAGGGTATAACCTACATATATAGTTGGGAATCCAAGGTACCTCTTAGGATAGGCTTTCATGGGCCCCAAATTTTCATGTTCAGGTTTTTCGGGAGCGGTGTAACCTTCCCCCGAACCACGGCGAGAGATACCCCTTATATGACGCACTTTAGGTCTTACATTTGCCTCTTACGAAATGTTATTCGCGAACTAGGGTGTACGCCATAAAGGTTCGTCCCATTCATTTGCGCATTTATATTTGTTAAATCATTCAATCATTCATGTTTCATTATTTGTCGATATTTGTTTGCGAAGTATTCGCATGCGATGCTTTCACTTGTTGTATTTCACTTTTCTTTCTTAGTCGAATTCTCATTTTTACTCTTCTGCGAGATTCTCGCATATCATTACTTCAATCGCTATTTTTTCTCCCGTTTTTGTTGCTTATTCATTTCTTATGCCTTTTGCTCCTCATATCCTTTGCTTCTTTATTACCATAATATTCTCCCGTCTCTTAGGCATTCACCTCGCGAGGTATGTTCAGTCCTTACTTCTATGGCATCCACCATCAGTTTTTCCTTTCTCTGCTCATCTCTCACATGCTGTTTCCACCCTTTTCTTTTGGCATTTCTTTCTTCGCAGCTTTCTACTTCTACTTCATGACATTGTTGCGACTCCTTCCAATCTCCCCCGTATAATACCAATGCCATTTGGATGTGGGAATTTAATACATTGATGATACGTTGACGCGACTCCCAAGATTTCATGAAGCCACGGCCTCCCAATCAGCCGCATTGTATGGAGATTCCACGTCAACCACACAAAATAAAATATCGATTTGATAATCCTTGTAGAGGTATTCTCATGTGAACCTCTCCCTTTGGTTTGTTTGCAGTGCCATTAAAGCCATATATCTTGTATGTCGAGGGGATCAAATCCTCATCCTTTCCTCCCATCGTCTTGTAAGTATGGTAGAAGAGAATATTCACCGAACTTCCAGTGTCGATTAAGATTCGGTTGATCGCCCAGCAAGCTTCTGGCTTCATCATCTTCTCCATCAACTGGTCTTGGGTTAATCTCTAGTTTCACCACCAACGGGCTATCATGTGTTTCTCTTCCTTTTGGTACTTCATCTCGCAGAGAAAGAAATAGTCTTCAATTGCCACTTTTCTAATCAAGGCGTTGACCTCGCCGTACTCATTATTTCTTTATCATTAGCGTCTCTCGCAAAGACTCTACCGAGCACGTTGTCATGAAAATCTTCGATGGTGCGATAAGAGTGGACGATAGAGTTGCAATTCAAATTCTTAGCTTTTGTTCCTACTTCTATCACAAATGTTTCCTTTCCTTTCGCTGACACTGTTCTATGCATCTCTGGTGGTGGTGGTAATGTCTGACCTATTTCTTCTCCCTTTAGAAAGTGATTCAGCTTCCCCTGATCAATCATCCTGAGAATAATTCTCTTTATATTTCTACAATCGTTTGTTTGATGCCCATGGAAGCGATGGTAAGAACAAAACTCATGGCTTCTATCGCCTGGTGGTGGTTCCATTCCAACATTCCAAGGTGCTGGTACATTTTCCATCACAAGTATAGCTTCCCAAATCTTTTCAACGCTAGCATTCAGTGGAGGCATCCTAACTGTTCCCATACTTGTTCTATGACTTCTCTCGCCCTCCACGGTTATTTTGCCTTCGTCCACCATAAGTTTCTTGCATGTGATCTAACCTCCGAATCTTATTATTGCATTACGGTTGTGGTAGTTTCTCTCTCGCTCAAACTCCTCTTGATCGTGGCTTCCCATGGCTACTATCTTCGCTGTCCCTCATCGCCTCTCCTTGCTCGCCGTCCTCGCGAAGTGCTCGCCACCGTATTTATGAATTGAGGCAACAAGCTTGCGTTCGCGGCGTTAGAACTTGTATTCACGATTGGATAAGAATTCATTTCATTTGTCTTTCTTCTAAAGCGATGTATTCTTCTTGTAATTCTTTGCAGCTTCGCCATCGTGATTGTATTTTTGATTCTAAAAATTTGAATATATAACAAGTTGGTCGCGAAGAGAGCATTCACAAATGAGAGTATGAGATATCTCTCCTCAACCCGTCCCGCCATTTCGCTACACATGGTCCTCCATCTTATTGTCAACCGTCTTAAGCTCTCGCCAATCCTTTGTTTCAACCCGAATACATCTTCAATACCTGGTCGCGAAGAGTTGTTACTTATGTATGCTCCCAGGAATGTGGCTTGCAAATGGTGAAATGATGTAATTGTATTCCTTGGTAGACTTTCAAACCACTTTAGTGCTTCTCCTATTAAGCTTGACGCGAAATATTTGCACAATATAGCATCATGGTTCTCCCATTGTAACATACATCTCATATAAGCCTTAATATGTTGTATCGCACAAAAGTTGTTCCATCAAAGATGTTGGTTAATGCAGTAGATTGCACTTAGGAGGTATTCCTCCCATTTGTACTTCTAACGTGAAGGGATTCTTCGCTTCTCGCGATGGCTTCGTCCAGTTGTCTCCTTCCTCCTTCTCTTCTATTGTTCAGTAATCCTCTCATTTCAGCTAGTTCTCTTAAGATTTGTTCATTTGCCTCGTAATTTGATTCTACTTGGTCTTTTTAGCTCGCTTCTCTCCTCCTTCGCTCGTGTCTATTTTGACCTTCTTGTTCGTTATTTTCTTCTCCTCTTTCCTCGCGACGCTCTTCTTCGTTTCTTTCGATAATTCGCACGCCATTATATCGGTTGTTTTCTCTTCTTGGTGGCCTCTCGGCTCTCATCATCCGCACCCTCTCATATTCTTCATTAATATTTCTATTGGTACGATTTTGTTCCCTTCTTCTCTCGCGGTTGTCATGGTTATTCTGCCGGATTGCTTCCTCCATCTCTTGATTTTCCATTTCGCTCTCATTCTTTCTCTTTCGCGAGCTAGTCGCGCTTGTTCTATGTAGTGTCTCTCAATGTCATCCTCGATTTCTGGTTTCTTCTCAATTCTTCTCTCCGTGCGGGGATTGTTCTTCCTTGCAGCTGGTCATTCGGCCCTTGGAGTTGCATGTTTTCTTGATTTTCCCTATTTCGCTCATTTTGAAGATTTTTGGCCGAGGAATATAACGATCTTCTATTTCTCTTCTTCTCTCGCCATGCTCGCGTCCTGGATCTTGTGTTTCTTCCTCGGTATTCTCCGTTGGTAAGACTCTTCTTCTTTCTTCTCTGCTCGATCTAGAACTTGATCTCACGCTACTTCTAGATCTCCTATTTTGTAACCTTATATTTTCCATCCTCAATTCATGATTCTCTCTTGTCAAGTTTGCTCGTTCCTCCGCGCTCTAGCCGTCTCTCCTCATGTATTGTTTGTCTCAATCTTTCTAACGCCGCCATTTCTTCGTTTCCCCGGGTTCATTTCTCCATTCATTCCTTGTTCTCCTTGTCCATTGTTCACCACCGCCGCTCCTCTTCTCTCTCGTCTTCGTAATCGATCTCCAAGTATGCACACTTACTCTATCATAATCCACATTCAGCGTTTGCTACTAGGGAGATTGGTGGCTGGTTTTGACCTTCTTCATCATTTCTCATGTTCATCCTTGATGATTCTCCCATTTCATTCCTCCTTTCTCCAAGAAGTCTCCCACTTCTTCTTACAATCGTTGGTTGCTCCCGTACGTTTCTTCTTCTAGCCATCTTTCTTTTTCAATGAATTCTTGAGTATCTTTTTCAAATCTCTTCTCTCGTTAATCCAAATTCTTTCCAATTTCTTCGTCAATCTTGCTCGTCCTCTGCTTTCTAGCGCATATGTAGTAGCAGGTTTTCCCACACTACACCCCTCACTATATTTCGATTAATTAGTCCATTGAAAGTTGCATAATTGAGAATGTTTATTGATTAATTTCATGAGTTCTACACAAGAAAAGTAGAATTACACTTAGCAAATAAAACACTCTTAAACTTTCTCTCTCCTAATGACTTGCCTAACAATTCTAAAAAGATTCTCCCCCACAACAGACTCACTCGACCCTTTATATAGGGTAATACATAGTGGATGACTTTAATTTTAAATCTAAGCTATCCTTTATTTTCTGGAATGTCTCGCAAGAAGAATGAAAAAGTGTCGCAATCAAGCCGAGTGTACAACTATTCAATCTCGCGACACTTCTTAACCCTCGCGTATCTCACGTCCTCTTTATGTCTACTTTTCGTTATTCTTTGCGTTGTTTATTTTAGTTTCTGCGATCGCCTCGCGACATCGTTGTTTATTAACTTCGCGAAAGTCGTTAAAGATATGTTCGTTGCGATATTATGGTCCTCACAGAGAAACAACAAGTATTCCAGGTTTAAGAAGCAAGAAGAATTACAAATTACTGATGGCAATTTCAATAATGACGCTTGTTCGTTTTCGCAATCAAACTATTGAGATAGTTTGTAATGACCATCACATTCCTCTTTCCTCATATCCTTGTCTTCTTGATGAAGTTCCTGAAAATATGCCTTCCTCAGATGTCTCTGATTGTGATGCAAGCGAAGAAGAGGAGTCCGATAAAGAGTCTGATGAAAAAGAAGAATGAACTGAGAGATATGTCCATTTCCCTTTTTCTCTTCTTGTGATATTTGTACATTCATCCTTCTAGATTTCCATTTTTGTAATCACTTACTGTAAATCTATCATATGAAAATAAATAACAAGTTTTTACTCTAATCATTCCCATACTTGCCTCTGTTATTTATTTTCACATGAGAGATTATATCGATAATCTTTAAGTAATAATACTTCTTATTTTTAGGTTGTTGTTGATAACCCTTCACAAATAAATGAAGAAATATAGCTGTTTTCGCAAGCTTATTTGCTTACTTGATTTCTTGTGTTGTCTTATCTTCATTTATGTTGAAATTCATCATTGCGACAAGATCGCAGGACGTCTTTACATTTTCATGTAACGACCCATTGATCTTGCCTTATCATTGCTCTTGTGTGGTCTTATTTTGCCTTCCTAGTTAAAGGTCTTATTTTGCCACCCCTCATTTTTGCGTCAATATGATAGGCCTAAATATTCTTGCGAACATAAAGCCCCATGACATTGCCGTCTTGCGACAAAATCGCAGGACGTCGTTACACTTTCATGTAATGACCCATTGATCCTGTCTTATCATTTCTTTAGTATTATTGCCTCTGCAGGATGTTTTTGTTGCGACAATATGACAGGCCTAAAAATTCTTGCGAACTTGAAGTCCCATGACATTGCCGTCTTGCGACGAAATCGCAGGACGTCTTTACACTTTCATGTAAAGACCCATTGATCTCGTCTTACCCTCACGTTAGTATTATTGCCTCTTCAGGATCATCGCACAAATATGACAAGCCTAAATTTTCTTTCAAAAATAGAGCCTCATGACATTTGCGTCTTTTGACACTTATCGCTCTCCCTAATGGAGGGTGCCGCCCTTATCATCTCCCCTGGTTGCCCCTTCAAGGAGGCGTACATCGGCCATACAAGACTAGCTCCTCCCATCCGGTCTTAACAACAACCGGTTGTTTTCGCAGCCTCTTATCCCTTATACCTATAGGGCTTATGGTTACGAGACCGCACCCTAAGTGGAGTTTTCTCGGGCCGAGTGCGGCATGTGCCAAGACTTGCCAAGAATGGCCGAGACACTTCAAATGCCTCGGGCACTCTTGGCTCAACCGTGTACCTCGGCGCCTTGGTCATACACTCGACTCCTTGGAAGAGACCCTCGGTCTTCCAACCAGGGTATAACCTTATATATATAGTTGGAAATCCAAGGTATCTCCCAGGATGGGCTTTATTGACCCCAAATTTTCGTGACTCGGAGTTCCGGGGCGGTGTAACCTTTTCCCGAGCCATGTCAAGAGATACCCCTTATATGACGCACTTTAGGTATTACATTTGCCTCTTGTGAAATATCATTCGCGAACTAGGGTGTACGCCATAAAGGTTCGTCCCATTCACTCATTCTTTCATTTCTGTCAATTCTTGTAATCATTCATTGATTTTTGATTATTTCTTCTCATCTTCTTTGTGAAATCTTCATATAATCTTGCTTCATTTGCTGTGATCTCGCTGTAATTATTTAACTAAACTTTCGTTATATTCATGAATCACGAGACTTTCGCGTACTCCTTCTTCGATCATCACATTCTTTGTATTTTTGACATGTTTTTGTCATTTTTTTTTTTTTACACAATTCTAAAATCAATTATTTACTTCTTACACTTCTTACTCCTACTGTTCTCTGTTTCTTCATTCAAATTTCCAGATATTTCCTTCCCTTTTGCGAGGCCATCGCAATTTCCCATTGTCTTCAAGCACTGATTTCACAATATATCTTCATTTCTCACTTCTAATGTGTCCACCATCAGTCTTTCTCTTCTTTGGTCTTCTTTGACATTCCTCTTCCAATTCTTCTTTTGAGCAGCCCTTTCCTCGCAAGACTCCACATCAACTTCATAGCACTTTTGCCCCTCAGCCCAATCTCCTTTTATAACTCCAATACCACCGGGATGAGGAAATTTGATGCACCGGTGGTAAGTTGATTCTACACCCAAGATCTCATGTGACCTGTGGTCGCCCAATTAATGCATTATAGGGGATTCCACATCGACTATGCAAAACAAGATTTCGATTGATAATCCTTTCAAAGTGGTATTCGCATACGAATTTCTCCTTTAGGTTTATTGGCAGTACCATTAAAACCATAAATCTTATAGGTTGAAGGTATCAAGTCTTCATCTTTCCCACCCATAGTCTTGTAAGTGTGGTAAAAAAGAATGTTTACAGAGCTTCCAGTATCAATTAAGATTTTATTTATAGCCCATGAATTTTCTGCCCCATCATCTTCATCATCACCGTATTTTGGGTTAATTTCCAATCTTACCACTAATGGACTGTCATGCATCTCGCCACCCTCAGGTACCTCTTCCGCGGTAAAAGAAATAATCTGCGTTTGCCATTCTTTTAGTGGCGATGTCTTCGCGATGTTCATTATTTCTCTATTGTCAGCATCTCTTGCGAAAACCCTACTGAGAACGCTATCATGGAAATCTTCAATTGTCCTGTACGAATGTACGATTGAGTTGCAGAACAAGTTTTTGGCCTTCGCTCCAACTTCCACTACAAATGTTTCTTTCCCTTTTATTGTATTTACTCTGTGAGTTTCTGGAGGTGTTGGTAATGGTTGAGTCTTCTCTTCACATTTTAAGAATTGATTTAATTTCCCTTGGTCTATCATTCTAAGGATGATTCTTTTGATATTCCCGCAATCATTCGTTTGGTGTCCATGAAAATGGTGGTAGGAACAGAATTCAGGACTTCTGTCACCTGGAGGTGGTTCATTCCCCATGTTCCATGGTGCGGGTATGTTTTCCATCAGGATTATAGCTTCCCATATCTTCTCCACGCTAGCGTTTAGTGGTGGCATCTTGATTTCTTCCCATACGACTCTATGACCTCGCTGCCCTCTATGATAATTCCCGCTCCGGCCTCCATAAGTCTCTTGCGGATTATGCCTCGACCTCCATAGGTTTCTTGCGGCCGATCAAGTCTTTGAATTTTATTATTTCCGCCACGGTTGTAGAAATTTCTTTCTCTTTCAAATTCTTCCTGATCGCGACTTCCCATGGCTACCAACTTTTGCTGACCATCATTTGGTATCCTCATTCCTTGTTGACATTGCGAGGTACTCGCCACAGTGTTTATCAATTTAGGTAACAAACTTGCATTCGCATCTCCTGAACTTGTATTCGCGACAGGGTATGATTCCATCTCATTTTTCTTTTCCTCTAAAGCAATATACACCTCCAGAAGCTCTCGCAACTCAGTCATTGTGATTGTATTCTTGACTCTAAAAATTTGAATATACAACAGATTTGTCGCGAACATAGCATTAATGAATGATAAGATGAGATATCTCTCCTCCACACGGCCATCCATTTCGCTACACATTGTCTTCCACCTCACAGTTAGATGCTTCAAACTTTCACCAACCCTTTGTTTCAACCCAAATACATCTTCAATACCTGGTCGCGAGGAATTATTACTTATATATTCCCCTAAAAATATAGCCTGCAGGTGATTGAAAGATGTTATTGTATTCTTTGGTAGCCCTTCAAACCATTTCAAAGCTTCTCCTGTCAGACTTGATGCAAAATATTTGCACAATATAGCATCATGATTCTCCCATTGTAACATACATCTCATATAAGCTTTGATATGCTGTATCGCACCAGTTGTTCCATCGAAAATGCTGGTTAATATCGGTAAGTTGCACTTCGGTGGTATTCCTCCTAATTGTATCTCTTGTGTGAACGGAGTTTTCGCAGCTTCTTCTATGGCTTCATCCAACTGTCTCTTTCCTCCTCCCCTTTTACTGTTCATCGTTCCTCTCATTTCTGCCAATTCTCTCAAAATTTGTTCATTTACATCAGAACTTGAATCTATTGGTCTTTTTAGTTCCGCCTCTCTTCTCCCCGCGTTCATGTCTGCTTTGACTTTCATCATTCTCTTCTCGTCTTTTCTGCGATCTTCTCCTTCACTTCTTTCACGAATTCGCACACCGTTATATCTATCAATCTCTTCTTTGTTGTCTATCAGCTCTCCTTTGTGCTCTTTCATATTCTTCATCAATATTATCATTGTTGCGATTTTGTTCTCGCCTTCTTTCTCGATTATCATGATTATTCTGTCGAATTGCCTCCTCCAACTCCTGTTCTTCCATTTTTGCTCTTAATCTTTCTCTCTCGCGAGCTAGACGTGCTTTTTCAACATAATGTCTTTCAATTTCATCCTCAATCTCTTTTTGCTTCCTCTGTGCTTCTCTCCCATGCAATATTCTTCTTCCTTCTTCTTGATTTTCTTCATCAATCGGATTATTTTGCCTCGACGCTGCCTATTTCCTTGATTTCCACTATTCTGCTCATTTTGAAGAGTCTCGGGATGTGGGATATAACGATCTTCCATCATTTCTCTTCTCTCGCAATGTTCTGTGCCTGGATTTTGTGCTTCTTCTCGGTTTTCTTCATCAACATTTTCTGTAGGTAAAATTCTCCTCCTTTCCTCTCTAACTGATCTTGAACTTGATCTTGTAGTGCTTCTCGACCTTCTATTTTGTAATCTGATATTTTTCATCCTCAATTCATGATTTTGTCTTGTTAAATTTGCACGTTCCTCTGCCTCTAATCGTCTTTCTTCATGTATTGTTTGTCTCAACGCCTCTAATGCTGCGATTTCTTCATTTCCATGAGTTATTTCTCCATTCCCTTCTCGGTCTCTCCCCTCTTGTCCATTGTTTACCAATTGTTGTTTTTCTTCCCCTTCGTCCACATAGTCTGATCTCCAAGTATGCACGCTTACCCTATCATAATCCACAGTTCTCTCCGCTACTGGTTGAATTGGTGATTGAATTTGATTTTCTTCATTATTCCTTATGTTCCTTCTTGAGGATTCTCCCATTTCATTTCTCCCTTCTCCGGCAAGTCTCATACTCCTTCTAACAGTTGTTGGTTGCTCGGATGCATTTCTCCTTCTAGTCTTAATTTTGGTAAACTGTTGAAAATTATATGAAACTCCTTCCCTTCTACTCCAAATTCTTTCAAATCACGATGTCAATCCTTACTCTCTCCCTGTTTCTAGCGCCAATATGTAGTTGCAGGAAATCCTACACTACACCCCTCACTAAATTCCACACAACTAAGCCATTTGAAGATGAATAACTATGATTTTTTATTGATTAATTCCTTGAGTATTACAAGATAAAATGGAAAAGAGTTAAAGAAAATACAATCACTCAAACTTTCTCTCTCCTAATGACTTGCCTAACACTCGGAAAAAGATCTCTCCATAACAGGCTTATTCGACTCTTTATATAGGGTAGTATACAATGGATGACAGCTAAGTTGTCCTTTATTTTCGGGAATGACTTGCGAAATATCGCAAGTGTACAAGTATACAATCTCGCGACACTCATAAACTTCGCTAGATCTTCACATCTTTCTCGTGTTTTGGCTGTCGTCATTCATTGCGTCATTTATATTACTCTTCTGCGACGCCTTCGCGATGTTGTCGTTTACTAATCTCGCGAGATATTGATGTTGCGATATTCTGATCCTACAGATCTCATAGATGACAAAGATCGCATTGCTAGTCAAGGTGCTCAAGCATTAGCGAAATTCCAAAAAACTCTTCTTGAGGTTCAAATTGAACGGGATGAATCCATCCGCAAAAATGCTATTCTTAGCGAAAGAGAGAATCAAATTCGCTTCCTTATTCTCATAAACAATGACGATGAATTCGCTTGGGCTGCCAAGGTTCTAGATGATGCCAAAAATAATTTAGGTGTTAACGTTAGTCTTCAAACTGAGCATACGGCCTTGATTAGGGATATGATTTCTGACAAAGAAGGTTGTTAATTATTCTTCTTTATTTAACTGTTTGTTTTTTATGAAGTTGTCATTAAGTTGCTAATTCATTGTCATATGTTCGCAGAGGTCAAGAGAGATTTCGCAAAAGAATTGAAGAACTTGAATCTGAGAAGGAGCAGCTCGCAAAGGATTTTCTTCTCGAAATGACAAATATTCTAGATTGAAGATGCAACTACAAATTACGGTTGCGAATTTCAAGAATGATGCTACTCTTTTTCGCAATCAGACTATTAAGATGGTCTGCGATGACAACATCATTCCTCATTCTTCATACCCTTGCCTCCTTGATGAAATCCCTAAGAATGTGCCTTCTTTGGATATCTCTCGATAAATGAGGCTAGCGAAGAAGAGGAATCAATGAAGATGAAGAAGTAGAAGGATCCGATGAAGATGAAGAAAATGAAGAAGAAGAATCAAACAAGAAATAGTTCTGTTTTCTTCTTTCTCTTTTTGTAATATCTGTACATGCATTCTTTTAATCTTCTATTTTTGTAATCTTTTGCTGCGATTTCTTGGATCTTCAGATACTAGCTTTACCTTTGTTGTTCCATTCTGCACATATTAAAAGAACAATTCTTTTTTGCAATACAGTTAATCAATATATTATCAACCTTTCATTTTATGAGCGCATAAATCTATCATATGAAGACAAATAACATGTTTTTATTCTATACATTCCCATACTTGCCTCTGTTATTTGCATTCAAATGAGAGATTAAGCAAGTTATTTTCGAATAGTGATATGTGTTCATGCCTCAATCTCGCAGCTGTTGCTGCTAAATTTCCACAAGTAAGGAAATCTTGGTTTCTTCCAAGATTTCCTTTTTCTTTTTCTCTTATGTGGTCTTATTTTGCCTTCCTAGTTAAAGGTCTTACTGTGCCACCCCTTGTCATTACGACAAAATCGCAGGACGTGTAATTTATTGACTTTCTTTAATATGTAATGACCCATTGATTTTGCCTTATCATTTCTTTAATATTGTTGCCTTTCATGTACTCGACCCATTGATATCTTTTTTGTATTATTGCCTCTTCAAGACAATATGACAAACCTAAAAATTCTTGCGTCTTAAGAATAAAGCCCCCTAATGACATCTTGCCGTTCTCAAGGAGACGTACGAAATCGCAGAAATCCCACAATACGTCTCACTAAATTTTGTTTAACTAATCCATTCAAAAGATAATAGATGAACAATTATGAATGTTTATTAATAACTTTCTTGAAATCTTTAGGAAGATGGAATTGCCTTAAGAATTTGATCTCGTCTACAACAAATTATCTTTGTCATAGTGAATTTTGTCCTTTATTTTATTGCCAAATATTCTTCAAGATTATCGCACAAATATTTGACAAACCTAAATTTCCATTGTCTTCGCGAAGAAAATAAATCCTCATCTTGATTGCTTGAAGAGCGATCTTTAAGAAAAATACGTTGTTGTAGTCGATTTTTATTGAGAACGAGCGAAAGAATACTGGACTTGAAAAGTACTACTTGCCTCTATTCCAAGTTTTTAGAAGTATGTATGAAATATCATGCCTCATGGGTTATGGAAAATAATGGATCTTGCAATCTCTTCTCGCGAGTTAGGAAAATAATTGAATCTCATATGATAAGAAAATATGTTGTGCAATACCCGAATACTACATTTTCTCGCTTCTCCTTATGTCTCTTCCACGTGTTTAAAACCATCCTTTTACCGTACATTTAATGTTATCCGGTCATAACACTTTTTCTTGCCTATTTATAGGAGAGGTCTTTTATGAAGAACATTTCTTTCCTTCTATTTCATCTCCTTTATCGTCTGCAATCGTTCGTTCTTCGTTATTCTTCTTCACCATCGTCTTCATCATCCTTCTACTATTTCTTATCTCGCTATTACTTCCATGGCATCCAGGTTTGTTAATCTTGCTAGATTCGATTGATTCTATGATTGATTGATTTTTTGTCGCCATTTTTGTTTTAGCAAGAATTGCAAATCGAAACCCCCTTGACAATAATCCTATGTCTCAACTCCTCATAAATCAAGTTCCTCTTAATAGTCCTACTACAAATGAACTTATTCCTTCTCCTACCATCAATGTCCCTGTCATTCCTCCCATCACTACCTTTCCTGAAATCTCCTCTTCTCATGATGTTCCTTTGGCGAAGAATGATTCGTCTCTTCCTTCTTTACCCGAGCAAATTCCTCTTACTGCAGAAAATTTGGAAGGAATAGACGTGGCTTTCAAAGTTCTCTCGGACCTTGTGAATGATGCCAAGAAGACTTCTGTCGATCCTGTCAAGTCCGATGTCTGCGAGATTTTAAGTAAACATCTCGGTCCTGATAGGATCTCGCAAGCATCCTTAGTTCAAGAAATTAATGTGTTGAAAAGTGATCTTCAAGCTATGACTGCTAAATGCAATAATCTTCATCTTGAAAATCAAAAATTTCACAACCTCTCACTAGATCGTGATAATCTTCGCAAGAAGAATGAAGAGTTAAAAGGTATACTCTTTCCCCTTAAGTTTTTTTTTTTTTTTTTTTTTTTTTTACGACTCAAACTCTTGTTCGCCCTTCAAGCTCTAAACCAGAAACGAATAATGGAGATATATCAGTTGGAATCAATTGTTGAAGAAGTTCGAGTTGAAAGAGATGCTTGGATGGAGCAATATAACTTCTTAAATAATCTTCATACATATGTTGTTGATCAAATAGATAATTTGTCTAAAGAAAACTTTGATTTAGTTCAAAGAAAGCAAGACTCATTAAGTAAAGACTTATCTCGCCTTTCTTACTCTTTGACTAAGGCTAATTTGGAGTTGGAAACTTTATCGATGAGAATGGGACTCTTTCTCGGGATAGCGATCTCGCTAAACAAGGTCGCGACTTATTCGCAAGAATATGATGCTTGTCAAAAATTACGTGAAGAACAAGAACAATCTATTCACACTTTGAAAAACCAACTTGAAGAAATTATCACGAGAGAGATAAACTTATTCGGGGTAGAATAACCTTGAGTCTAAAAGCAAACCAATTCAAGGATCAATGTTCCAAATTAGAAAAATCCAACTCTACCCTTGTGATTGAGAATTCTATACTTGTTTCGAATGAAAAAGCTTGAGCTCGATTGAAAGGCCTAGCTGGAGATACATTTGATGATGCCATGGACTGTTTGGGGAATAATTTTGCAGCTTTAATTCAGCATCTTACTTCTCAGAAGGAAGGTAGTCATATTATTTGACTATCTTAATTCATTAATTTATTCCAAAAAAAATCTTTAATTATCCTGAAAATTCCAAAAATATTCTCGTAAGAGTTTTCTTTAATCTTGTGCACTTGTTATGCAGACTCTGAGAGAAAACTTCGCTCGTTATCTCCACCCTCGATCGATTACTCAAGATTCGCAAAGAAAATGGGTTACTCGCGTCGCTTCTCTTGCTCGTTCTCGCTAAGACGTGCAGAACGAAGATTTGATTATATGTCCATCAAAGACATAGATAGTAAGAATCGTCAAAAGACGTTGTTTCGTCAATTCCCTCAAAGTCAAGTCCTTGTGAATGAGATTTTATTGTCTAAGTCCCTTGATCCTATTCATGTTGATCCTTTGGAAGTAAGTGATGATGAAGTCCCCGATTCTCCCGACGGTGATTATGACTATGAAAGCGGCGAAGATATCGCTAATATTGAAGTTGTCAACAAAGATCCGATGAAAAAAATTTCGATGAAAATCCACGGTGGCGAAAATGAAGGTCTTGAAATCATTTCGATGAAAATCCACCAACCGTGAAGGTGAAGCCGATAAATGGGAAAGATCTCAACCATCCTCTGTGGTTGATAATATTGATGTAGAGAATTAAACTTTCTTTGTAATTTATCAAAACTTCTTTTGTTTGTAAGGATTAAGTCTTTGATCGAGTAATCCCCTTATTTCTCCTTTTTCTCTTATTTAAGATGCTTGAACATAATCTCGCGAGCATGTTCTCTTACTGAATCTTTTATTAAGTAAAACCATCCCAATTAAGAATTTCGCTTTATTTCTTCTCATTGCGACAAGATCACAGGCCGCCTTTACATTTTCATGTAATGACCCATTGATCCTGCCTTATCATTTTTGATGGTCTTCTAAGTTTGACCTTCCTATTTAAAGGTCTTACTCGCACCCTTTATTGCTATTGTCGCAGGACGTCCTTTACATTTGCATGTAAAAACCCATTGACCTTGTCTTATCATTTTTCAAGTATTTTTGTCTCTGCAGGATATTTTGCTTGCGACAATATGACAGCCTAAACTTTCTTGCGAAAGTAAAGCCCCATGACCTTGGACGTCTTTACACTTGCATGTAAGGACCCATTGATCTCGTCTTACCCTCGCGTTAGTATTATTGCCTCTGCAGGATCATTGCACAAATATGACAAGCCTAAGTTTCCTTGCAAAAACAAAGCCTCGTGACATTTGCGTCTTTGGCACTTATCAGCTCCCTAATGGAGGGTGCCGCCCTTATCATCTCCCCGGTTGCCCCGTCAAGGAGGCGCGACATCGCCATACAAGGCTAGCTCCTCCCATCCGGTCTTAACAACAACCGGTTGTTTTCGCAGCCTCTTATCCCTTATACCTATAGAGTTTATGGTTACAAGGCTGCACCCTAAGTGGAGTTTTCTTCGGGCCGAGTGCAAGCATGCGCCAAGACTTGTCAAGAGTGGTAAGGAAGTTCCATGCTCCCCGCACTCTTGAATCAACCGTGTACCTCGGCGCCTTGATCATACGCCGACTCCTTGAAAGAGACCCTCGGTCGCCGCCCAACCAGGGTATAACCTACATATATAGTTGGGAATCCAAGGTACCTCCTCCGATCTTGCATGACCCAGGTTCCAGGGGGTGTAACCTTTTCCCCGGGCCATGTTAAGAGATTCCCCTTATATGAACTTTAGGTCTTACATTTGCCTCTTACGAAGTATAATTCGTGAACTAGGTGTTGTCCCATTCATTCAATCATGTTTATTCATTCATTCATTCGTTATGTCTTGCCATTGTCGCGAGACATTCGCCGATATCTTGTCTGTATTTTATTGAATTTTGCAAATATATTGCATTAAAGTACTTCATCTACCCCATTTTTACGGGTAGTATTTCTTTAGATATAACTGTTCCACTTACCGCCTAATCTTTGTCCCATATCTTTGCCTTCGTGGATCCATCAATCTATAAGCCCCTGTACCAACTACTTCTTTGATAATATAAGGTCCATCCCATTTTCTCGCCAGCTTGCCTCCATTTTCTCGCTTGATATATTGGTGTCTCTCGCAGCACCAAGTCTCCCGGTTGAAATTCACGTATCTTCACACGCTTGTTATAGCCAATCTTCGTTGATAATTCTCCATGTGTCGTAACGCCTTCTCCCTTTTGTCTATTTCCGATTTGTGACAAGCTATCGATGGATCTATACCAGGCATATCATCCATGTTCCACGCGAAGATATCCTTATAATCTCGCAAAGAAAATCCTTTTTCCTCATTCGCTTCCATACCGGTCCCAATCTTCAACATCCTGGGGCTCTTCATTAGTTCCGACATTCACTTCTTTCGTTTTCTGCCGCGACATAACTAGCTTGCGATTCTCCCATAGGGGTTGGTCCTTTCAACTCTTTCGCGAGTTCATTTTCTTCTCCCGAGATCTCCTAGGTATCCCTTTTCCTTCCTTTGTTCTTATCATGTAAACTCTAAATTCTTCGCTTTCTCTGCGATACTTTCTCTTTGCTTGCTCTTCATGATATTTTATTTCAATTTGATAACATATTCTTCCTTTATCCACATCTCCTCTAATCTCGCCGATTCCAGCTTGGTGTGGGAAATTTGATACATTGATGAAATGTTGATGCTCTTTTATTGCGTGTACCCATGGTCTCCCTAGCAATACGTTGTATATTCCATGTCCACTACACACAAGGTTACTTGTGTCTCGATATCTCCCAACAATTCGTATTTTTACTTCTCCTTTAACCTTTGTTATGGATTTACCAAAACCATGGATATTGTAGGCCGTGGGAATCATTTCTTTATCTTTATATCCCATTTTCTTGTAAGCATGATAAAAATGATATTCACCAAGCTTCCCCGTATCGATTAAAGTTCTATTTACCGTCACGTTTGCGCTTGCCTTTACTAATTCTTCTCCTTTGCACGCATTTATTGTGATTACCGGTGGAGATGTGTGATTCAAATGTTCTTTAGATATGAATGTTATCCTTTGCTTTTCCCATTCTTCTAAAGGCAATGTCACCTCTCTATCCGTGATTTTCTTTCCTTCAAAATCCCGCTTGTGTATTCTTCCTTTGATATTTTCATGAAACTCATCAATCATTGTCTTTGTGCCCGAACTGTACTCCATATCTTTCTCCTTTGCCTCGTCTGATGTAATATTTTCTTTCATTTTCTTGATTTGAATGATTCTGATTGCCTTCTTCTTTTCTTCACCCCTCCTTCTAGCGCCAATATGTAGTTGCAGGAAATCCCACAATACACCCCTCACTAAATTTTGTTTAACTAATCCATTCAAAAGATAAAGGAACAATTATGAAGCTCCTCCCATCCTGTTTCTCTCCTAATGTCTTCCAAAAAGACAACAAAACTCATCTCTTTATAGGGTAATACATAGTGAATGACAACTAAGTTGTCCTTTATTTTCTGGGAATGTCGTAGCCTCAAATATTTATCCCTTCTTTTGCGATTTCTCGTCATAGGTGGTCAATGTTATTTATCCATTGTCTTCGCGAAGTGTTGTTGTCGCGATATTCTGATCCTACACATATAAGGCTAGCTCCTCCCATCCGGTCTTGACAACAACCAGTTGTTTTCGTAGCCTCTTATCCCTTTTGCCTATAGGTCTTATGGTTACGAGACTGCACCCTAAGCCAAGTGCAGCATAAGCCAAGACTTGCCAAGAATGGCCGAGACACTTTAAATGCCCCAGGCACTCTTGGCTCAACCGTGTACCTCGGCGCCTTGGTCAAATGCTAACTCCTTAGAAGAGACCCTCGGTCGTCCAATCTAAGTCATAAGCTTAGATTGAAAATCCAAGGTACCTCCCCTGGATGGGCTTTATTGACCCCAATTCTCCATGACTCAGGTTCCAGGGGCGGTGTAACCTTTTTCCTGATCCATGCAATAGGTACCCCCTTCTATGACGCACTTTAGGTCTTACATTTGCCTCTTGCGAAATTTTGATTTCGCGAACTAGGGTGTACGCCATAGTTGTTTCGCCTCTGTCTGATTAATTTGTTGATTCTTTTTCATATAAATTCTTTTGTAATTTTGCAATCGTATCTTTATATTTCATAAAATATATTCTCTTCTTCTGCATATCAACTTCCTTTCGCAACCTCATCTCTGCTATTCATAAGAAAGATTTTCATAATCATAATCATTTTTTTTTCTTAAGATCAAACCCACCATACATTTTCTTTCACCTCCCAATTTCTTCTTCGGCAATCAACAAGTACATTCATTCTTTAAGTCTCTTATTTCTGCTACTTTCTGCCTCTGTATTTTTGATTTTTCCTGTCATTTTCTGTCTGTTGCGAAGCCTTCGCCACTTCTTATCTTCATCATATATTGGTTTCGCAGCATTTCTTCCTCTCTCTGTTCTATTACATCTACCATCAATCTTTCACCTTTTGTTTTTCTTTGATGTTGTGTTTCCAATTCTTCTTCTTTGCAGCTCTTTCTTCGCAAGATTCTATATCAATTTCATAATACTTCTTTCCTTCAACCCAATCTCCCTTTATGATGCTAACACCAGTGGGATGAGGGAACTTGATACATTGATGGAAAGTCGATGCCACACCTAAAATCTCATGTAACCAAGATCGTCCAATCAGTGCATTGTATGGTGATTCCACATCAACTACACAGAATAAAATTTCAGAAGATAATCCTTTCAGTGGAATTCGCATATGAACTTCTCCTTTTGGCTTATTTGCAAGACCAGTTAAAACCATAGATTTTGTACGTTGAAGGTATTAGATCTTCATCTTTCCCTCCCATAGTTTTATAAGTATGATAAAAAAGAATATTCACGGAACTTCCAGTTCGATCAAAATTCTGTTGATTGCCCATGAATTCTCAGCTCCATCATCTTCATCCTCGCTAGGTTTTGGGTTAATCTCCAATATTACCACCAATGGGTTGTCGTGCATTTCTCCACCCTTAGGTACTTCTTCTGCGGTAAAGGATATAGTCTGCTTTTGCCATTCTTCCAGTGACGATGTCTTCGCAATATTCATTATTTCTCTATCATCGGCATCTCTTGCGAAAACCCTGCTAAGAGTGTTATCGTGAAAATCTTCAATCGTCTTGTATGAGTGTATGATAGAGTTACAAAACAGATTCTTTACCTTTGCGCCAACTTCAATCACAAATGTTTCTCTTTCTTTTGCTGTGTTTGGCTTGTGAATATCTAGTGTTGAGAATGATCTGGAGGAGGTGGTAATGCTTGAATTTGCGTTTGTCCCACTAGAAAATGATTTAATTTTCCCTGATCTATCATCCTGAGAATGATTCTCTTTATATTTCTGCAGTCATTTGTTGTATGTCCATGGAAATGATGATAAGAGCAAAATTCATTACTTCTGTAGCTTTGAGGTGGTTCAATCCCCATGTTCCATGGTGCGGGTATGTTTTCCATTAAGATTATAGCTTCCCATATCTTCTCCACACTAGCATTCAAAGGTGGCATTTTGATTTCTTCCCATATTATCTTATGACTTCGCTGTCCTCTGTGATAGTTTTGCCTCTGACCTCCATAAGTTCCTTGCGGCTGATGACATCCATAAGTTTCTTGCGGCTGATCAAGTCTTTGGATTTTGTTATTTCCTCCACGGCTATAGAAGTTTCTCTCTCTCTCGAATTCTTCTTGATCATGACTCCCCATAGCTAATAGCTTTTGCTGACTATCTCCCATTATCCTCTCTTGTTGCCCTTGCAAGGTGCTCGCCACTGTATTTATTAACTTGGGTAATAAGCTTGCATTCACTGCTCTTGAACTTGTGTTCGCAATGGGGTATGATTCCATATCATTTTGCTTTTCCTCAAGAGCAATATACTCCTCCTGAAGTTCTCGTAACTTAGTCATTGTGATTGTATTCTTGATTCTGAAAATTTGAATGTATAACAGGTTGGTTGCGAACATAGCATTGATGAATGACAGAATGAGATATCTCTCGTCAACACGACCAGCCATATCACTACACATTGTCTTCCACCTCACAGTTAGATGCTTCAAACTTTCGCCAACCCTTTGCTTCAACCCAAATACATCTTCAATGCTATGTTCGCGAGAATTGTTACTTATATATGCCCCTAAAAATATAGCTTGCAAGTGGTTGAAAGATGTTATAGTATTCTTTGGAAAACCTTCAAACCATTTTAACGCCTCTCATGTTAAACTTGATGCGAAACACTTGCATAATATTGCATCATGGTTCTCCCATTGTAGCATACATCTCACATAAGCTTTGATGTGTTGGATCGCACAAGTTGTTCCATCAAAAATCTTTGGTTAACGCAGTAAATTGCATTTTGGGGGTATTCCTCCTAATTGTACTTCTTGTGTGAATGGAGTTTTCGCAGCTTCCTCTATGGCTTCATCCAATTGTCTCTTACCTTCTTCTCTTTTATTATTTATCATTCCTCTCATTTTCGCTAACTCTCTCAAAATCTGTTCATTTATATCAGAATTTGGATCCATTGGTCTTTTCAACTCCGCCTCTCTTCTCCTGCGTTCATTTCTGTTTTGACTTTCTTGTTCATCATTTTCCTCTCGTCTTTCTCTGCGATCTTCTCTTTCACTTCTTTCATTAATTCGCACACCGTTATATCTCTCATTTTCTCCTCTTTGACGCCTTTTAGTTCTTCTTTGTACTCTATCATATTCTTCATTGATATTAGCATTATTGCGATTTCGATCACGCCTCCTTTCTCGACTATCATGGTTATTCTGTCGAATTGCCTCTTGTAGCTCTTGTTCTTCCACTTCTGCTCTTAGTCTTTCTCTCTCGCGAGCTAAATTTGTTTGTTCAATATAGTGTCTTTCAATTTCATCTTCAATTACTCGTTCATTTCTTTGTATTTCTCTCCCAGTAATATCCTCCTTCCTTCTTCCTGATTTTCTTCGCCATCTTGATTATTTCGCCCCTGACGGTGTCTATTTCCCTGAATTCTATCATTTTGCCCTTTTGAAGAATTTCAGCACGTTGAATATAACGATCTTCCAATATTTATCTTCCTTTGCGACGTTCTTCGCCTGGATTTTGTATTCCCTCTCGAGTTTCTTCATTAGCATTTTCCATAGGCAAATTTTGTCTTATTTCTTCTCTAACTGATCTTGAACTTGATCTTGTAGTGCTTCTTGACCTTCTATTTTGTAATCTCATATTTTCCATCCTCAATTCATGGTTTTGCCTTGTAAAATTCGCACGTTCTTCTGCTTCTAACCACCTTTCTTCATGTATTGTTTTCCTCAATGCCTCTAATGCTGCAATCTCTTCATTTTCATGAATTATTCCTCCAATTACTTCTTGGTCTCTCTCCTCTTGTCCATTGCCTCCTAATTACTGCTCTTCTCCCATTTCATCTGCAGAATCTGATCGCCAAGTATGTACACTCACTCTGTCATAATCCACAGCTCTATTTTGTATCGGTGGTGTACGTTGAATTTGCGGTTGAATTTGATTTTTTCTATTGTTCCTTGTATTCATTCTTGAAGGTTCCCCCATCTCGTCTCTCCTTTCTCCAACAAGTCTCCTACTCCTTCTAACAATTGTTGGTTGTTTTGATGCATGTCTTCTTCTAGCCATTTTTCAATCTTAATGAATTGTTGAAAATTATTTGAAATTCCTTCCCTATTACTCCAAATTCTTTCAAATCACAATATCAATCTTCAATCAGTCCCTGTTTCTGGCGCCATATGTAGTAGCAGGAAATCCCACACTACACCCCTCACAAGAATTCACACAATCAAGTCATTTTAAGATGAACAATTATAGTTTTTATTGATTAAACTCACAAATGTTGCAAGATGGAAAGGAAATAAGCTAAAGAATTTACAACCACTATAAACTTTCTCTCTCTTAATAACTTGCCCAACACTCGAAAAAGATCTCTCCCTCTCATAAGCCTACTCGGTCATTTATATAGGACATTACATAGTGGGTGTGACTATTTCGTCCTTTATTTTCGGATCTGGCTTGCGACACGCTCGCAAGTATTCAAATGTAAAATCTCGCAATGCTCCTAAATCTCGCCAGGTCTTCACATCTTTCTCGTGTTCAGGCTGTCTTCATCCGTTGCGTTATTTATGTTACTTATCTGCGATATCTTCGCAGTGTGTCATTTATGGATTTCGCAAGGGTCTTGGTGTTGCGATATTTTGATCTTACAAGTTTGTTTATGCTTGAGAATCTTCTCTTCTGATATAAGATTCACTCAAACTAGTTCAGAGTTTTGACAGGGATCTTTAGACTGTTGTTAGTTCTAAAGACGATCTTGTGATAATCCATTGCTAACAGACTCCGTTCTGTGCGTGATTGATCACAAGAGATTCAAGTGATTGTGTGCAGGTTTTTATTGAAGATTTAAGAAGATTTGGAGACAAAGAATATATTGAAGATTTGACTTGGGTTTATAATCTTTGGTGTGCACAATACTTGTTTCGGTAAAAGAGGGTCCAATTAATAATTGGTTTATCCTTGTGGTAGATTGGATTGATTAATTGAGTAGATCGGTATCAACACAATTCTTTGGATTAAGAGTGTTGTTGGCTTAATCTTAAACGATTACTTCGGTAAATTAACATAAGATAGATCTAAGGACCTGACGAAGGAGTTTATGTTAAGATAAACGGAAGAGCCTTTGTCCGACTCATATCCCTTGGTTGAAGAGAGTTGATACCAAACAAATTTGTTGTTCCTTTACTGTTTGGAATACGAAGCAAAGGAATTGTTCTAAGTACGTGACTTATTTATAAGTTGGAGGCATGGGAATACATATGGAACTGGGTGAACTATAGGTTTAGTTGTTTGGTCTCAACTATACGAAGTTAGGTGTAATTTTGTGTAACGGCTTAATCCTGAGAGTATTCAATTCTGGACAAGGTCCCGGGGTTTTTCTGCATTTGCGGTTTCCTCGTTAACAAAATCTTGCTGTGTCATTTACTTTATATTTCCGCATTATAATTGTTTTACTATAATTAAAGTAAATTACACAAACGTTAATTCTTATTTACTTGATAAGTGAATCCAATTGTGTTTGGTTAAGTCTGAACCTTTTTTATCAAGTAACATACTTCGTTGTTGTATTGTCTCGATCTCATATCTATAGACGATCACACGAAGTGTGAACCAATTAGTTGTATTGTCTCGACTCAGTCCATAGACAATCACTTTCGGAGAAAGGACTTATAGGTAGGAAAAGTTTTAGCTTGAGGTATATTTGGGTACCCTCGCCTTTTTAGTAATTCTATTATGTTTGGTTAAGTCTGAACCTTTTATCAAGTAAACATACTTCGTTGTTGTATTGTCTCGATCTTGTATCCATAGTCAATCACACAAGTTATCTTGTTGTCGTATTGTCTCGATCTCGTATCCATAGACGATTACCCGAAGTGTGAACTGATTAGTTGTATTGTCTCTGTAGGATCAGAATATCGCAATATTAATATCTTTGCGAAATCTTTGAACAACACACTACGAAGATATCGCAGATTGGTAATAAAAATGACGCAACGGATGACGACAGCTTGAACACGAGAAAGTGTGAGGACCTAGCGAGATTTAAGAGCATTGCGAGATTTAACATTTGAATACGTGCGAGAATGTCGCAAGCCGGATCCAAAAATAAAGGACAGCTTAGCTGTCATCCAATATGTAATGTCCTATATAAAGGGCCGAGTAGGCCTAAGAAGAGGGGAGAGATATTTTTAGAGTGGAGGGAAAGTTTTAAGGAGAGAGAAAGTCAAGAGCGATAGTTGTATTCTTGATTTCATTTCCCCTATGTAAAATTCTTTAACTCAATAAAAAGTGTGATTGTTGATCTTAAAGATGAGTTGATTATTATGAATTCTTGTGAGGGATGTATTGTAGGATTTCCTGCAATCACATAATGGCGCTAGAAACATGGATTGAAGATTGATATTGTGATTTGAAAGAATTTGGAGTAGTAGGAAAGGAATTTCATATAATTTTCAACAACTTGGTAAGATTGAAAAATGGCTAGAAGAAGACATGCATCAAAACAACCAATAACTGTTAGAAGGAGTAGGAGACTTGCTGGAAAAGGGAGAGATGAAATGGAGGAATCTTCAAGAGTGAACACAATAAACGATGGAAAAAATCAAGTTCAACCGCCAATTCAACGTACACCAATACAAAATAGAACTGTGGATTATGATATGGTGAGTGTACATACTTGGCGATCAGATTCTATGGATAAAATGGGAGAAGAGCAGCAATTAGGAAGCAATGGACGAGAGGAGAGAGACCAAGAGGTAATTGGGGGAATAATTCATGGAAATGAAGAGATTGCAGCATTAGAGGTATAAGGCAAAGGATACATGAAGAAAGGAGATTAGAAGCAGAAGAGCGTGCAAATCTGACAAGGCAAAATCATGAGTTAAGGATGGAAAACATGAGATTACAAAGTAGAAGGTCAAGAAGCACTACAAGATCAAGTTCAAGATCAGTTAGAGAAGAAATGAGACGAAATTCGCCTGTAGAAAATGCTAATGAAGAAACTCGAGAGGAAGTACGAAATCCAGACGAAGAACGTTGCGAAAGAAGAGAAGTAATGGAAGATCGTTATATCCAACGTGGTGAAATTCTCCAAAATGATAGAAATCATGGAAATAGACGGTTGAAAGATATTAGCTTGGATAAATCAGGTTTTTCATCTAACGGTGATTATTTAATGCTTTGTTACCAAGGTAACTGACGACGTCAGGGGCAAAATAATCAAGATGGCGAAGAAAATCAGGAAGAAGGAAGGAGAATATTATATGGGAGAGAAGTTCAAAGAAATCGACAAATAATTGAAGATGAAATCGAAAGACATTACACTGAACAAGCACGTCTAGCTTGCGAGAGGGAAAGACTGAGAGCAGAAGTGGAAGAACAAGAGTTACAAGAGGCAATTCGCCAGAACAATCATGATAATCGAGAGAGAAGGCGTGAACAAAATGGCAATAATGATAATATCAATGAAGAATATGATAAAGTACAAACGAGAGCTGAAAGGCGGCAAAGAAGAGAAAATGAGAAATATAACGGTGTGCGAATTCATGAAAGGAATGAAAGAGAAAAAGATGAACGAGAAAATGAAAACAGATATGAACGCGGAAGAAGAGAGGCGGAGTTAAAAAGACCAATGGATCCAAATTCTGGTGTAAATGAACAAATTTTGAGAGAATTAACGGAAATGAGAGGGATGTTAAATAACAAAAGAGAAGGAGGAAGGAGACAACTGGATGAAGCCATAAAAGAAGCTGCGAAAACCCCATTCACACAAGAAGTACAATTAGGAGGAATACCCCCAAAGTGCAATTTACCTGCGTTAAATAGCATTTTTGACGGCACAACTTGTGCGGTACAACACATCAAAGCTTATGTGAGATGTATGCTGCAATGGGACAACCATGATGCTGTATTGTGCAAATATTTTGCATCAAGTTTAACAGGAGAGGCCTTGAAATGGTTTGAAGGTTTGCCAAAGAATACTATAACATCTTTCAACCGTTTGCAAGCTACATTTTTAGGGGCGTATATGAGTAATAATTCCTCGCGACTCGGCATTGAATATGTATTTGGGTTAAAACAAAGGGTTGGCGAAAGTCTGAAACATCTAACCATGAGGTGGAAGACAATGTGTAGTGATATGGCTGGTCGTGTGGATGATAGATACCTCATTCTATCATTCATCAACGCTATGTTCGCAACCAATCTGTTATACATTCAAATTTTCAGAGTTAAGAATACGATCACAATGACTGAGTTACGAGAATTACAGGAGGAGTATATTGCTCTTGAGGAAAAGCTGAATGAAATGGAATCATACCAAGTTGCGAACACAAGTTCAAAAGCAGCGAATGCAAGTTTGTTACCTAAGTTAATAAATACAGTGGCGAGCACTTCGCAAGGACAACAAGGAAGGATAATGGAAGATAGTAAGCAGAAGCTAGTAGCTATGGGAAGTCGTGACCAAGAAGAATTTGAGAGAGAAAGAAACTTCTATAGCCGTGGTGGAAATAACAAAATTCAAAGAATTGATCACCCACAAGAAACTTATGGAGGTCAGAGGCAAAACCATCACAGAGGACGGGGAAGTCATAAGATAATATGGGAACAAATCAAAATGCCACCAATGAATGTTAGTGTGGAAAAAATATGGGAAGCTATAATCTTGATGGAAAACATACCTGCGCCATGGAACATGGGGAGTGAACCACCTCCAAGCGACAAAAGTCATGAATTTTGCTCTTATCACCATTTTCACGGACACTCAACAAATGATTGCAGGAATATAAAAAGAATCATTCTCAGAATGATAGATCAAGGGAAACTAAACCATTTTCTAAAAAACCAAACTCAGTCTCAACCATTACCACCACCGCCAGAAATTCGCAGGGTAAATACAACAAAAGGAGGAGAAACATTTGTAATAGAAGTTGGAGCAAAGGCAAAGAATTTGTTTTGTCACTCTTTTGTACATTCGTATAAAACAATTGAAGACTTTCCTGATAACACTCTCAGCAGGGTTTTCGCAAGAGATGTTGATGATAAAGAAATAATGAACATAACGAAAGCATCGCCACTGAAAGAATGGCAAAAGCAGATTATTTCCTTCACCGCAGAAGAAGTACCTGAGGATGGCAAGATGCACGATAACCCATTAGTGGTAAGATTAGAGATTAACCCAAAACCTAATGATGATGAAGATGATGAAGCTGAGAATACATGGGCAATCAACAGAATTTTAATCGATACTGCAGGTTCCGTGGATATCCTTTTTTATCATACTTATAAAACTAGGGGTGGAAAAGATGAAGATCTAATACCTTCAACTTACAAGATCTATGGTTTTAATGGTACTACCAATAAACCTAAAGGAGAAGTCAGCATGCGAATTTCACTGAAAGGATTGTCCTCTGAAATTCTGTTCTGTGTAGTCGATGTGGAATCACCATACAACGCATTGATTGGACGACCTTGGTTACATGGTATTCTAGGTGTAGCATCGACTTTCCATCAATGTATCAAGTTCCCTCATCCCAGTGGTATCGGCATAGTAAAAAGAGATTGGATTGAAGGAAAGAAATGTTATGAAATTGATATAGAATCTTGCGAAGAAAGAGCTTCGAAAAAAAAAGAATTGGAAACACAACATCAAAGAAAAACAAAAAAGTGAAAGATTGATGGTAGATGCAATAGAACAGAGAGAAGAAGAAACGCTGCGAAGCCAATGCATGTTGAAGATACGAAGCGGCGAACATTTCGCAATAGATAAGAAATAACAGTAAAATTCAAAAATGCAGAGGCAGAAAGTAGCAGAAGTAAGAGAATTAAAGAATGAATGTACTTGTTGACTGCCAAAGTAAAAGTTGGGAGGAGAAAGAATAATGTATGGTTGATTCGTTGCCAAAAAAAAAAAAAAAAAAAAAAAAAAAAAAAAAAAAAGAGATTGCGAAAGCGCTGATATGCAGAAGAAGAATGTATATTTTATGAATGATAAAGATGAGATTGCGAAGTTACAAAAGAGCTTATATGAAGAAGAATCAACAAAATAATCAGACAGAGGCGAACCTACTATGGCGTACACCCTAGTTCGCGAAATCAAAATTTTGCAAGAGGCAAATGTAAGACCTAAAGTGCGTCATAGAAGGGGTACCTATTGCATGGCTCAGATGAAAAGGTTACACCCCCGGAACCAGTCATGGAGATTTGGGGTCAATAAAGCCCACCCAGGAGAGGTACCTTGGATTTCCAACCTAAGCCAATGACTTACGTTGGACGACTGAGGGTCTCTTCTAAGGAGTGCAGCATCTGATCAAGGCGCCGAGGTACACGGTTGAGCCAAGAGTGGCCGGGGCATCTGGAACTACCGTAGCCATTCTTGGCAAGTCTTGACGTATGCTGCACTCGGCCCGAAGAAAACCCCACTTAGGGTGCAGTCTCGTAACCATAAGCCCTATAGGCAAAAGGGATAAGAGGCTGCGAAAACAACTGGTTGTTGTTAAGACCGGATGGGAGGAGCCAACCTTGTATGGTACATGTACGCCTCCTTGAAGGGGCAACCAGGGGGGGAGATAAGGGAGGCACCCTCCATTAGGGAGCTGATAAGTGTCTTAAGACGCAAATGTCATGAGGCTTTATTTTCGCAAGAAAATTTAGGATTGTCATATTTGTGCGACAATCCTGAAGAGGCAATAATACAAAAGAGAAAGATAAGACGAGATCAATGGGTCAGTACATGAAAGTGTAAAGATATCCTGCGATTTCGTCGCAAGACGGCAATGTCATGGGGCTTTATGTTCGCAAGAATATTTAGGCCTGTCATATTGTCGCATGAAAAAAATCCTGCAGAGGAAACAATACTAGAGAAATGATAAGACAAGATCAATGGGTTTTTGCATGCAAGTGCAAAGATGTCCTGCGATTTTATCGCAATGACAAGAGGTGGCACAATAAGACCTTTAACTAAGAAGGCAAAATAAGACCACATAAGAGAAAAAAAAAAATCTTGGAAGCAACCAAGAAATACCTACTTGCGAAAATTCAGCAGAAACAGCTGCGAGACTGAGGCATGAATACATGTCGTTATTCGAAAATAACTTGCTTAATCTTTCATTTGAATGCAAATAACAGAGGCAAGTATGGGAATGTATAAAATAAGAACATGTTATTTGTCTTCATATGATAGATTTACGCACTCATAAAATGAAAGGTTGATAATATATTGATCAATTATATTGCAAAAAAGAATTGTTTTTTTAACGTGTGCAGAAAGGAACAACAAAGGTAGAACTTGTGTTTAAAAACTCAGGAAATTCGCAGCAAAAGATTACAAGGATAGGAAATTAAAAGAATGAATGTACAGATATTACAAAAAGAGAAAGAAGGAAACATAATTATTTCTTGTTTGATTCTTCTTCTTCATCATCTTCATCAAATCCTTCTTCTTCTTCATCTCCATCAGATTCCTCTTCTTCACTAGCATCACTATCAGAGATATCTAGAGGAGGCACATTCTTGGGGATTTCTTCTAGGAGGCAAGGATATGCAGAATGAGGGATATTGTTATCATCGCAGACCGTCTTAATAGTTTGATTGCGAAAAAAAATAGCATCATTCTTAAAATTAGCAACTGTAATCTTTAGTTGGCTCTTCAGTCTAGAATATTTATCATCTCGAGAAGAAAGATTCTTTGCGAGTTGCTCCTTCTCAGACTCAAGTTCTTCAATCCTTTTGAGAAATCTCTCTTCAGCTCCTGTGAACATGTGACAGTGAATTAGCAACTTGATGACAATTTTATGAAAGACAAACAGTTAAATAAAGAAGAACAATTAACAGCCTTCTCTGTCAGAAATCATATCCCTAACCAAGGCCGTATGCTCAGCTTGAAGACTAACATTAACACCTAAGTTATTTCTGGCGTCATCCAGAATTTTCGCAGCCCAAGCAAATTCATCATTATTTATGAGAAGAAGGGAGCGAATTTGATTCTCTCTTTCGCTAAGAACAACATTTTTGCGGTTAGATTCATCTCGTTCAATTTGAACCTCAAGAAGAGTCTTTTGGAATTTCGCTAACGCTTGAGCACCTTTTCTAGCGATGCGATCTTTATCATCTATGAGATCACTGATCTTGGTTCTTAAAACGTTAATTTCCTCTTTAGAATTAAGATAGAAACGCTTAAATTGGTTGGCTAAACCCAAGCTGGATCTATGGTCAATTTCTAAGAGGCGAAGTTTGGATCTGAGTTCATTTATGGGAAGAGAGTTTATCTTGTTATTTGAAAAACTATTTAAGGTGTTCAAGGAGGGTATTATTATCCATAGAATTAGGGAATGTGTGAAGAAGAATGGCTTCATCAGAAAGATTATAGACGTCTGCGAAAATGATAAGTTAGGTGAGGGGGGTTAATGATAAAATAAAATAAAGGAAAAATGAAAAATTTCATACCATAAAGTTGCTTATTGGCATCCTGAAGACTAGATATTTTGTTCTTCTGAGAAGAAGAATCAATTTCTAATTGTTTGTTCTTCTCGCGAAGATCCACAGCTTCAGCTTCTAGTCCTTCAATTCTTTGGCGAAATTGAAGATTCTTCTTTTCAAGGATCTTACGTCTTTTCTCCAAATCTGAGGCAACAACGAAAGAAGCCTTCCCAGTCTGCGAAAGAATTGAAGAAATTGTCAAGATATAATTTTAAATCATAACTATGAAAAGATAGAGAAATGAAGGCATACCAAAATACCAAGTGAATTCAGAAAGCTAGGAGTCACCGATCTGGAGACTCCATGAAGAGAATCATCACCATCCAGTAGAGGGGCATCACAGATATTCGCAAGAGCTCTACATGTTCTAGTAAGATGATCATCCCCAATTCCTTGCATAGAGTCAGAGAAGATGCTAGACAATTGTGCCATTGAAGATTCAGGTGGAAAATCTTCCCTTGCGAAAGAACTATCATTATTATCATCATCATCCTAACTTTCGCTAGGCTGAAGATTTGAAGGAGAAGGAGAATGAACTTTTCGTTTCTTTGAAGTTGGAGCAACAGATTTCTCCTTGCGAAGAGAACCTTTACCTTTACCTTTGGTCTTCGCAATTTTAGAGCTTTCTTCTTCTTCAACAGTTACAACACCAACCTTCGCACACACATGAAGATAAGACACAGAGGCAACAATATTGTTACAAATATAAAGATATTTCTTACTTCATCTGTGATGGAGCGCAGAGCAGATAAAGTGCTAGCCTTCCCGGTTCTCTTATAGCTCGATCTCAGCTTTTTAATCTAAAATTTTCGCAAGAGTTAGAGAACAATAAAATATCAATAAATGAAAGATTATGAAGTGAACAAGATTTGAAGACATACCTCTTTTGCTTTCTCGGGCCAATTAAATACCCAAGGTTGATAAGTGGCGAGATTCGCAGGAAGCACATTTGAACCTGAAATATAAGGTCCTTTCAAAACTAGTGGAAAGACGCACCATCTGTCGTCTTTAGAGTGACGAGGAATATTATTCTTGCCAGAATGCCAATCAATGTCTTGCATAAGTACTCTATCGCTGGCAACATTTTCTTTTCTCTTCAAGCGAACACCCCAGCGAGTTTTATCATTTTTCATGTTTATTACTTCATAATTTTCAAAGAAACTCTCCACGGTGTATTTTTCAGCAAGTATTTCTAAATCCTCATATTCAGGATCCCTAACTTCTTTTGGATAAAGAGATCCTTTACCAGCACCGTGGTTGGCGAATTCAAGCATTAAGCGAATACAATCCCCACTTAATTGATAGATAGCTCGCGAAAATTTCGCATGAGCAAGAATTTCATAAAATAATGGAAGATCAGGATCATAGAGAGGAATGGGAAGGCCAGCGAGAATCTGACCAAGCGAAATTATGATTTCCTTATCATCACAATGATGATCAGAAAATAATTTGGCAGAGAGAATGGATTTAGATTCTTGATTGGGAATGGTGGTTAATGTGAAACCATTCTCTTCGAAATCTTTCTGAACTCTTTCCAGAGAAGTTTCATATTTACGACCAACTGGAGGCATTTTCAGTATGGGAATGAAGAAAAATTGAAGATCAAAAGAAGTAAAAAGAAGAAGATTTACAGCAGAAGAAATGGAAGTTACGGAGAAACGTTGAAGAAAAATTGCAGAAAATATAATAAGGAAAGTAAAAAAGAAGAAGAGAAGAGTGAGAAGAATATATATAGAGAGAGGAGTTCTCGAGAAGATAAACACATTTAATGCGAAGAGTAGACGTGAATGGTTGAGAAATAGTGGTTGAAAAAGACGTGCCAAGAAATGGATGGAAGAAGAGATACGTGTAATAAATTCTGAGTAAAAGTACAAAATCGCGTCAATACAAAAGAATATGGAAAAATGAACAGCTGCGGCATTTTGAAAGTACTAGTTCTCATGACATTCTCTCCTTCGCAGAGAAGACATGAGAAGAGGCAAGATGTAGGATCATAATATCGCAACATTAATATCTTTGCAAAATCTTTGAACAACACACTGCGAAGATATCGCAGATTGGTAATAAAAATGACGCAACGGATGACGACAGCTTGAACACGAGAAAGGTGTGAGGACCTAGCGAGATTTAAGAGCATTGCGAGATTTAACAATTAATACTTGCGAGAATGTCGCAAGCCAGATCCGAAAATAAAGGACATCTTAGCTGTCATCCAATATGTAATGTCCTATATAAAGGGCCGAGTAGGCCTAAGAAGAGGGGAGAGATCTTTTTAGAGTGGAGGGAAAGTTTTAAGGAGAGAGAAAGTCGAGAGCGATAGTTGTATTCTTGATTTCATTTCCCCTATGTAAAATTCTTTAACTCAATTAATAAAAAGTGTGATTGTTGATCTTAAAGATGAGTTGATTATTATAAATTCATGTGAGGGATGTATTGTAGGATTTCCTGCAATCACAGTCTCGACTCAATCCATAAACAATCACTTTCGGAGAAATGACTTATACGTGGAAAAGTTTTAGATTGAGGTATATTTGGGTACCCTCGTCTTTTCACTATTGTTGAACCAACTAAGTGTAGGTACGGTTACCTTTATCTAAATGTTGGTACATTTCATTTGTGTATAACAAGCTAATTTCAATCTAATGGTTGAAAAATATTAGCTTGTATCTAGTCAGGTTTTCATCTAACGGTGAATATTGAATGCTTTGTTACCAAGGTAGCATTGATTGCAAACCCTGATTTGGAGACTATATAAAGGAGAACTCTAGCAACTGGGAAACCTAATCCCCACACCTCATGTGGGATACTAGGTGTGACTAGAGTCGATTCTCCTTTAACCTTAGGTTTTTCTAAAACCCTGTAGGTTAACGACTTAAAGATTTCATTAGGATTGTGAAGCCAGACCCAACTATTTCTCTGGAGTTGCTTGTTCTGATCTTGTTGTTTTCTATCATGATTGAGTACTATCTTCTTTAAGATTTGCAGGGGATTTATTCTCCGATAGGCAAGCTTGAAAAGTAGTCACAAACATCTTCGTCTCATCGTTTGTGATTCCACAATATCTTGATTCGTTAATCGATTAAGATTATTGTGAGGTGATTGATATTTTTAGGCTGTTCTTCGGGAATATAAGTCCGGTATATCAATTGGTTCATGTTCACCTTGATATATCAAAAGAAGGAACAAAACTCATAGGTATATCTATGGGAGACAGATTTATCTATTCAATAGACTTTTCTGTGTGATACAGATTTGTTTATCAAGTCTTCGACTTTGGGTCGTAGCAACTCTTAGTTGTGGGTGAGATCAGCTAAGGGAATCAAGTGCGCAGAATCCGGCGTGGTTCAAGAGGCATAAGGAACGCAGCTGTACCTTGATCAGTGTGAGATTGATTAGGGCTCAACTACATTCTATACCTAAGTTAGCTTGGTAGTAGGCTAGTTTCTGTAGCGGCTTAATACAACGTGGTGTTCAAATCTGGACTAGGTCCCGGGGTTTTTCTGCATTTGCGGTTTCCTCGTTAACAAAACTTCTGATGTCTGTGTTATTTATTTTCCGCATTATATTTGTTTATATAATTGAAATATCACAGGTTGTGCGTAAGATCAATCAATTAGGAATCCAACCTTTGGTTGTTGTTTTATATTGATTGACACTTGAACATTGGTCTTTGGTAGCGTTCAAGTTGTTTCACATAATAATCAGGCTCACGGATTTATATCTGTCTGATTTGCTGATTACATTGTGAAATAGAGATACGAACTCTTTGATATACTTTTTTGAGATTGAGTCTGATTGTATAGTTGATTCTCTCGAAAGTATATTGGAGTTTGTCCATACAGATTGCTAAGCGAAATATTGGGTGTGTTTGTTAGACCCCAGCTTTTTCAATTGGTATCAGAGCAGGCAAATGTCATGTGGTTGCCTTGTAAGAGGGGTGTACTTAACTTAACGTTGGGTGCCCTTATAATTACTACCTTATCTTTGTTATAGCGGCTAGGATCCAGACACGTGTCGAGTTGGGATTACTCCTTGCTAATTAGGGCTTAGCCTATTAATGTGTAAGAAGCAGCCGTTTTGTAAGCAAATAATTATTATTATTCAAGAACTTAAGTTCTCAGGCTGATTTGCGAATCAGAGTTACCATTTCCGGTTATTTGATTGTTTCAATTTGTTCACTATAGAACAATTGGCATCAGAGCCGTACGATCCTGTCACCATGGGAGGACAAGGAGCTCAAACTAATAAGGATTTACAGGATACTCAGAAGAAGCAACAAACCCAGATTGATAAAACTAATCAAGATGTGTTGGAAATGAAGGAACAGCTGAATCAAATTCTTCTACAATTACAGAATCTAAATAACAAAGATAGTAATCAAGAGGAATCGTTTGTTGACCAGCAGAGGGAAGTACTGTACCAGCTGTTAATCAACTCACTGAGAATCGAAGTTTCAACAATTACAATCGATTTCCTAAGCTAGACTTTCCTAGATTCGACGATACCAATCCTAAAGAGTGGATTCAAAAGTGTGAAAGATTTTTTCTCCTTCACAATATCAGAGAGGAGACTCAAAAAGTACAGGTGGCAGCGATGCACATGGATGGCAAAGCTGAGAGGTGGATTTCTAACTTACAAACTTGTAGATCTATCTTGTGTTGGTTTGAATTAGCTGAGCATGCCTGTTTTAGTTTTGAAAACCCATCTAATGACAACATCGTGGGTATGTTTAATAAATTAGCTCACACAACTACAATAGATGAGTTTTTTGATGAGTTTGAGGTTGCTAGATCTTTAATGATGACCATACACCCTGAATTTCCTGAAAGCTATTATGTGATGAGTTTCATTGGAGCTCTTAAGGAGGAAATCAAACATAATGTGCTAATGTTCAACCCCACTACCCTCATGAGAGCTTTTGCTCTAGCAAGATTGCAGGAACAATCCTTACTTAACCAACAAAAACAGTCAAAACCCACACCAAAATTTTTTTCCAACTCTTTTTCCATGGGAAAGCAGAATTACCAGTCTAGTTTTCCACCAAAGCCCTTATCCATCCCTGCTTCCATTCCCAAACCACCTATTCCACCTCTTACTCCTAAGACAAGCCCTACCCACCCTCCCATTAAAAGACTTACCCCTGAACAACTCAAAATCAGAAAATCTCAAGGACTTTGCTATAATTGTGATGAGATGTATAGACAGGGTCATGTCTGTAAGAAACAACATCTTTTCTGGATAGTTGCAGAGGAAGGAGTTGATGAATCACCTACAGAAGATGATATTTCACAGGAAGAAGAGCCTGCCTCTCCAGTGGACAGTCATATTGAGATTTCTCTACATGCTCTTACTGGTACTCATTCTAGTGCAACAATTAGAATCCCTGGTGTGCTTAACAAACATTTTATTTCTATTCTTATAGACACTGGTAGTACCCACAGTTTTATTGACACTTCTTTGGCTCAGAAATTAAACTGCAATGTACAACCTACTTCTCAGATGGCTGTCACTGTAGCTAATGGTGACAAAACAGTCAGTTCAGGCATTTGCAAGTCATTAAACTGGTTCATGCAGGGTCATTCATTCTCTGCAGATTTGAGGTTACTACCTTTGGGTGGCTGTGATATAGTTCTGGGTGCTGACTGGCTCAGACTTATGGGTAATGTGCTCTTCAATTTTACTACTCTGATAGTTTCCATATACATCAGGACACTGAAATCACTCTTACTGGTATTTCTAATTCTCCACTGCTTAAGCCCATTAGTAACAAGGAGGTCCATAAGTTCTTTAAAAAAAAATCCACATGAACTTTGTGCATAGTTATCCTCCATTTCTGATGCACCCTCTCCCTCACCACCTCCACCTGAAGTTACAGCTTTATTGCAAGACTTTCAAGATGTTTTTGAAGAACCTTCAACAGTGCCACCTCATAGGAGTCTTGACCACACTATTCCTCTCAAACCCAATTCCACTCCAGTTAACCAAAGGCCTTACAAGTGCCCTTATGTTCAAAAATCTATCATTGAGGGCTTGATCCAAGACATGTTACATCAAGGCATCATTCAGCCAAGCCACAGTCCATTTTCCTCTCCCATTTTATTGGTCAAGAAAAAGGACAACAACTGGAGATTTTGTGTTGACTATAGAAGATTAAATGATATCACCATTAAGGATAAGTTCCCCATTCCTATAATTGATGAACTTTTGGATGAGCTACATGGTGCTGCAGTTTTCACTAAGATTGATCTCAGGTCAGGGTACCACCAAATCAGATTTTTTCCACCTGATATACCAAAAACAACCTTTAGATCTCATTTAGGCCATTATGAATTTCTTGTCATGCCATTTGGCCTCACCAATGCCCCTGCCACCTTTCAAGCCCTAATGAATGATATCTTCAAACCTTTTTTGAGAAAAAAGGTTTTAGTCTTCTTTGATGACATTCTTGTTGTAGTAGCAGGAAATCCCACACTACACCCCTCACAAGAATTCACACAATCAAGTCATTTTAAGATGAACAATTATATTCTTTATTGATTAAAACTCACAAGTGTTACAAGATGGAAAGGAAATAAGCTAAAGAATTTACAACCGCTCTAAACTTTCTCTCTCTTGATAACTTGCTCCTCACTCGAAAAAGATCTCTCATCTCTTAAGCCTATTCAGCTCTTTATATAGGACATTACATAGTGGATGACAGCTAAGCTGTCCTTTATTTTCGGATCTGACTTGCGACATTCTCGCGAGTGTACAAATATTAAATATCACAACACTCCTAAATCTCGCTAGATCTTCACATATTTCTCGTGTTCAAGATGTCGTCATCCATTGCGTCATTTATATTATCCATCTGCGACATTTTCGCAATGTGTTGTTTACGAATTTCGCAAGAGTGCTGGTGATGCGATATTATGATCCTACATCTTGCCTCTTCTCATGTCTTCTCTGCGAAGGGGAGAATGTCATGAGAACTACCACTTTCAAAATGCCGCAGTTGTTCATTTCTTTCTGCCGACAAGATTCCGTGAATTAAGCATAACCGTTTACACGTGTTAAATTTTCCCCTATTCATCGGCACTTTAAATGCTAACCGGTCACCATTTTTTTGTCTATTTAAGAAGAGATCCATCGTAAAAATGTCTTCCTTCTTTTACTTCGTCTTCTTCATCTGTAAATCCTCTTTTTGTCGTCTGCAACTTTTTCACTGTTCATCTTTCTGTAAATCCTCTCCATCTTTCTCGCTCTTTGTTCTTATGGAGCCATCAAGGTTTGTTTATTTTCTTTGAAATTGATCTTCTTAAAATTGATTTTCTCTCTTGAAATTATTTTATTTGATATTGTTCATCTTTAGATAATTCCCATACATTTTTGTTTCAAAGAAACACTTCCAGCACCAAGTTTACGATCCAAAACCCTAATGTTCCCAAGAGTTCGCAGCAAAAACTTGTTGTGAACAAAAGGAAGCCTGCAAATAGCAAGGTATTAAGAAACACTTATTCTTTTAATAACAATATTGTTGCCTCTGTTTCTTATATGATTTGTGATTCGTAGGGTGATGCAAATGTCGAGAGGCCCCCCAAAAGACCTCGCCATCCTAAAAATGTTGAAACAGCTGTTCCATTTCCTTTGTTTAAGCTTTCAACACCTCCTGCGACATCTCCGCAGGAGGAATCTCCTCTTCTCATTTGCGAAAATGTCGCTGCAGATTCATCCCCTGTAACTAATCTTTCTATAAATGAAATTCCTCACAATAACCCTATTGCGAATGTATGATCCAAATATCGCAACAACTACACACTTGCGGAATCTTCATTAACAACGTCGCGAAACCGTCGCAAAGTGATTTCAGAAATGACATAACAAATGACGATAGCGTAAACATGAAGAAAGTGCGAAGATCTTGCGAAAACTAAAGTGTCTGCGAGACTTAATATTTATACTCCTGCGAAATGTCGCAAGGTAAATCCGAAATTAAGGGAAATATTAGTTGTACATGAGCTGTCATCCACTATGTAAACACTATATAAAGAAGAGAGCAGGAGAGAGAAAGAGAGGATATTTTTGGTAAGAGAGAGAGAGATATTTGGAGAGAGAGATTTATTTTCTTTATCATCTTCTTCCCCTAAAATTAGATCTAGAGCTCTACAAAATATCCACTAATGGAGATTGTAAATCTAATTCTTATGTAACCTCAAAAATCATAGTGAAGAACCATGGATGTAGATCACATTGATCGAACCATGTAAAAAATCCTTGTGTCAATTTATATTTCTAGCACTTATATTTGAAATTTAGGTGATTAATAAGATTTAGATCTACAAAATATTATGAGGGGTGTAGTGTGGGATTTCCTTCAACTACATATGCGCTAGAAACACAACCTGCTACCTGTTAGATTGAAGAAGATTCAAAGAAATAAACTATTGTTAGAGTTGGATTCAAAGAAATTAGCTATTGTTGGTGATGGATTCCACTGGATCTGTACGCACTAAGGGCAAAAGCGGAAGTTACAACCGAAGAGTTTACTACCAAACAACAAATCCAAGGAGAAGGCAATGAGAAAATAAGAGATGTGAATGAAGAACAGCAGCTGGAGATGAAAAACGCTACTTAAAAGATGAAATTAGACGAATCCGCAGCAATAACAAGAAAAACAAAATTTATTCTTTACTCCTGCGATTTTTTCTTCAGTTTCTAGATCCAGAAGTTTAAAAAAAAAAAAAAAAAAAAGAAAAAAGAAAAAAGAAAAGATTTGGGAAAATCACTCGTGTTTTCAACATAGATTTGATTTCCATGATAGGATCTGTATCCTAAACAAGTTTTCATCACAGATTTGCATTAACCAAGTCTTGTTTTAAAACCCATATAATCAATTTTTGAAAACATGAAATACAAAAATTTCAGCTCGATTTGGGATTTTCACCATTAGTTTGCAAATATTTGACAGATCATAAGAGCAAGAGCTAATCTAGTTTCTCTGTTGGCTCCTTGTAGTTTCGAATGCTGGTAATGGCAAAAGGAAAACTCAATAACTCCAGCGGAAATGGAAAAAGGATCGATAGATTACATCGCAAAGCAGGTAAAGAAAGAACAAGCTAAGACATCGCAGGGAAACTCAAAGACGAAAAGTGGACCAGGCGAAGATATATTCTTTGTTCCAACAAGTTGAAACAAAGAATAAGGTCGCGAAGGAATAGTCATCATTAACTAGCGCGAAGAAAATGCACAGGTGTAAACAAGAGATCAGATTTGGAGAAGAGAAATAAAGGAAACAAATGACAAAGATGAAATAAGGGAGAAAGAAATGGATATCTACAAAGGCGAAAGAGACGCACACGGTGGAATTACAATTAAAGAAGTGATGCTGCATAATGCATCTGGAGATATTAACGAAAAGCTTCGCAGAAAGCCATCAAACAAGGAACTCATCGTCAACTGAATCTCGACAAAGCAATTATCATAGTACCGTTGCCAGCAGCAAAGAGAGGATAGCTCATGCCGAAATACAGACAAAGACAAACAACGAAGACGCACAGGTATAGCGTGAAGATGTTCATTGTCAACACAGGGCAAATAAACTTCAAAGACGCACAAAGGATAAAGTCACATTATCAGGAACAAAGCCGCATGCTAGGAGAGAAAGAATAAAGTTAAGCGAAATAAACGCAAAGGAAATAAAAAGTTAAAAGAAGGAGCAAAGCCCCAGTAGCTAATCATGAGCCAAACTAACACACAGAGAATGAAATCAAAGCCAACAGGACATAAACGAGCAAGAGACGATTGATCAAGATTGACGAACAGATGACGTTGATGCCACAAAACTGGACCTCCAGCGAAGCAAAGAATCCAAATAGGTATGCAGATCAATACCAGACAACTAAAAAAGTGATGCTGCTCGCCGAGATGTATACAAGATGACATTCAAAGGTCAAACTCATCAACAGTAGTAGAAAGCACTTGACAGCAAAAGAGATGCAACCAATCTGCCGACTAACGAATGCAAAAGGCACACAATGAATCTAAGAACACTAATTGATGATACAAAAACAACGAGATGTATCTTAGAGAGAAATTAAAATTACAAACAAATGAAGAGGATAATGCCAAAAATGAATGATGGCGTTGATCCTGAAGCAAGAAGGGAAATGATATTCTAAAAGAAAGAAAGATGACCAAGGCAAACATCCTGGAAGATAATCAATTCCTTGGCTAGAATTGACGAGCAGGTACAGTTAAGAAGATTCACTCCGCTAAAGCAGCATCAGCAAACAATGACAGAACTAAAGATCTAGGAAAAAGATATAAAGACGAAGCAAACTCCTAATGGTTATGCAAAGAGCAATTACAAAAGAATAAATTACGTGAATCATTTCGCACAAACACAAATAGCTGCTCGCCCGGATGGTCATGAGTGAAAAGAAGAAGCTTGATGCCGCGAGTTCGATTCTCATCATACTCATATTTTTGTCATCTTTTTCATTGAGTACACAAAGGGAGGTAATATGCTAATAAGTAGCGAATAACACCAATCCTTCACAAATCATGGCCTGCACAGATGGTCGTTTGCGAAGTGAACAAGCTTGGGGTTGCGAGTTAGATTCCCACCTTCTGCATATTTTTGAACTTCCAAGTGCGAATAAATGGAATAAAGATATAGCATTATGTGTTTCCTTCGCAAGCAGCAAGTAGCCCAGATGGTTAAGGGAATATTGAAAGAGATTGGAGTTGCGAGATCGAACCTCACCTCACTCTTTATTTTCAACATATTTTTTACTAGGCCACTAAGGGAGAAAATAATAATAAGAAGATAGCAATATAGCTTGCTTTGCAAATGTAAACCGGCACAGAGATGGTCGGGGATTAGGAGTATGGGTTAGAGCTCACGTGATCAATTCTCGCAAAGCTCAATATTTTTCACACTTTTTGGAACTGCTGAAAAGAAAGGAAGAATAATAGGGTGACAATATGTGTTTCTTTCACAAACAGCAGCTAGCACAATTGGTCACTGGCGAAGAGTATAAACATAAGGTCGCGGGTTCGAGTCTTCCCCTTCGCATAGAATTTTTGTCAACTTTTTTCTTGAGTATCAAAGGGTGAATGTAAATCATGTATTAGCATTCTGCGATCCTTTCGCACAAGAGGGATAGCACAATTGGTCACGAGCGAACATGTGGAGCTTAAGGTCGCGGGTTCGAATCTTCTTCCTCGCAAAGAATTTTTTGCTTCGCAAAGAGGGGAAAAAATGGATAATTTCGCAAGGTTGTTTCATTCTTTCGCAAACAAGAGGCAGCATAGTTGGTCACCTGCGAAATTAATGAGTTCATGGTCGCGAGTTCAAATCTCAACGAACGTGTATTTTTCGCATGGATTTTTCGCAAGTATATTTCGCAAGAAGAAAGTAAGTGATTATTTCGCAAAAACATTTTGCAGAGGCAGGGCTAGCACAGTTGGTTAGGAGGCATGAATGCAAGAGGCAGATCAAGGGTTCAAATCTCATTTCTCCTATTTCTTTTTGCTGCGAGATAATTATATTTTGTGCGACGTTTCTACATTTCAAGGATGCTAGCTTCGCAAGCAAATCATATACTTCGCAAGAGACAACAACAGCAGCAAACCACAAAAGTTAAGTACCACTTTCCTTGAACATTTTACTTCTACAGAAGATAAAAGATTTTTGATTTGATGTAAAAAAAAAAAAAAAAAAAAAAAAAAAGTTATTTCAAAATAACGAATTTGGCGCGGTCAAGAAGCGAATCCCTGTCCAGTTTACTTTATCTGTTAGAGACTCTATGTTATGGCAGTGTAACCAGATCAAGCATGCTCAGGACTATCTCTTGGCTATCCCGGTTAGTGGTCTTGGTCAGTGCCTTGGCCCCCGACAGTTCAGGGCTGTAGTTTGCTATCGTCTTGGTATTCCTATGTTCGTCGAAGGGGGGTTATGCTCTTGTTGTAATAAACCTATGGATATCTTTGGCGATCACGCGCTTCATTGTGCTAAAGATGTTGGGATTAAGTTTCGTCATGACTTAGTTCGTGACTTAGATACTGATATCTGCTACAAAGCCTGTGTACCTGCACGTAAGGAAGCGAACTGGGTATTTTATCGATGATAACAAGGATTTAAGGCCAGCCGATATCCTTGTGCTCAATTGGGAGAACGGGCAGGATGTGTGTATGGATGTCACAGGAGTCTCTCCCTTCACCGGTGACGGTGTTCGAGCCTTTATTCCGGGGCAGGCTATTTCGAAGGCAATCGCGCGCAAGCGCACCAAATATTTGTCTGATTGTGTTGCACATGGCTATGGTTTGGGTGTTTTAGCTTTTACTACTCTAGGAGAGCTTAGTGATGATTTTATTTCTTTCTTCAAGCGTCTAAAGAATTGTTTGGTTAGCAATGACGCTGGTAGTGGTTTAGGTAGCTTTATTTTTCATAGGTTGGGTGTAGTTATTCAGAAAGGAGTTGGAGCTCAGCTTGTTGCTCGGCTACCAACCACAGGTGCTGTAATTTGATTAAAATTCTGGTATTATTTATAAAAAAATCAGTTTTCAAAATTATAAAGAATTAAAAAGATTTCAAAGATTCGAGAAAATTCTCGCAGATTGATTTATATATTTCTCTTGAATATTTGCTTTACTTCAAATGATATGATATTATGAGAATGAATGAAAGAAATGACAGAAATGAAAGAATAAGTGAAGGAAATGACAGAAATGAAGGAATGAATGAAAGGATGAATGAAAGGATGAAGACATGCGATAATTTCGCAGAGATAATGGAGAAGAGATAATCAAAAAATGAATGATTGAACGAATTGACAAAAATGAATGAGTGAGTGAATGGGACGAACCTTTATGGCGTACACCCTAGTTCGCGAATGATATTTCGTAAGAGGCAAATGTAAGACCTAAAGTGCGTCATATAAGGGGGTATCTCTTGACATGGCTCGGGGAAAGGTTACACCGCTCCGGAACCCGAGTCATGGAGATTTGGGGACCATGAAAGCCTATCCTAGGAGAGATACCTTGGATTTCCAACTATATATGGTTATACCCTGGTTGGACGCCCGAGGGTCTCTTTCAAGGAGTCAGTGTATGCTCAAGGCGCCGGGGTACACGGTTGAGCCAAGAGTGCCTGGGGCATTTGAAGTGTCTCGGCCATTCTTGGCAAGTCTTAGTATATCCGCACTCGGCCCGAAGAAAACTCCACTTAGGGTGCAGTCTCGTAACCATAAACCATATAGGTATAAGGGATAAGAGGCTGCGAAAACAACTGGTTGTTGTTAAGACCGGATGGGAGGAGCTAGTCTTGTATGGCCGATGTACGCCTCCTTGAAGGGGCAACCAGGGAGAAGATAAGGGCGGCACCCTCCATTAGGGAGCTGATAAGTGTCAAAAGACGCAAATGTCATGAGGCTTTATTTTCGCAAGAAAATTTAGGCTTGTCATATTTGTGCGATGATCCTGAAGAGGCAATAATACAAAAGACAAAGATAAGGCGAGATCAATGGGTCTTTACATGAAAGTGTAAAGACGTCCTGCGATTTCGTCGCAAGACGGCAATGTCATGGGGCTTTATGTTCGCAAGAATATTTAGGCCTGTCATATTGTCACAATAATGAGGGGTGGCAAAATAAGACCTTTAACTAGGAAGGTGAAATAAGACCACACAAGAAAACTGATAAGGCGAGACCAATGGGTGATTACATGAAAATGTAAAGACGTCCTGCGATCTTGTCGCAATGACAAAATTCAACATAAACATTTTGAATGAAAGTAACAGAGATCTTAATCGCAAAAAATATTACATGATAAGCTTGCAAGCTTGATAAAATGATTAAATGATAAACTTGCAAACATAATAATGAGACTGAGGCAATGCAAATGCCACACACTTGATATTATGATCATATTATTATGCGATACTAATAGTGCAGGAATAAGAAAAGATGAAGCACAAGTAAGAACTTGCAAGAAAACAATAAATACGCAAAGAGGAATGCATATACTAAAGACAAAATCAGAGAAATGAAGAATGGAAGCGATTTAAAGCTACATCAATTTTAGAGCGGCAAAATGAGCTAAGTAACACAAACATTAGCTATACATTGCAGTAGATAAACATTCTCATCATACAAGCAACATACTCGCATCATGAAAGCATCGCATAAGCATTTCATGGCATAAACATCGCATACACATTTCATAACATAATCATTACATAAATATTATATTCGCACAAGTATTTTACAAAACTTCGCAGAGTTATTCAAAATTTCGCGAGAATTATTCAAAACTTCGCAGAGATATTCGAATTTTCGAGAATTATTAAGAATCTCGCAGAATGTGATTATTTTACAAGATAAGATAAGCAACTTGAAGATATTATACTATCGCATGAGCGCAAAGCATGAGACAGAGGCAAGATAAGAATGAAAAAACAACTCGTTCATTCTTAAGGATTCTACCCTCATAGATAAAGAACAGAGGCAACTATGGATTACCAAGAAAACATTTTATGTTCTTTATCTTCTCGGCAAGAATCATTTCCAAAGAAGATGTTCACCGATGAACAACAAGAATTCTCACCAAAAATGGAGTAATAATTTCGCATGAATAGAGGCAATACTTACTACTCTCATTAAAGGATAAATACTTCTTATATTCCGAGGATTAATACTTCTAATATTTCATACTTCTAATTTCGCATGATTAGTTCGCAATACTTCTTATTCACTTCGCAAAGCTTCAGAACTTCAAAAAAAAAATAAAAATAAATAAATAAATAAATAAAAAAAAATAGAGCATAGCATGAGGCAAAGAACATGGAGCGAGAGTTTCGCATGATGGATTCGCAATACTTATTATATTTAGAGGACTAAGTACTCATACTTCTTATACTTCGAGGATACTTCATACTTCTTATACTTCAAGGATACTTCATACTTCGCGTACTTCAAGAGTTGATACTTCTTATTTAATTCGCAAAGCTTCGGAACTTCGCAAAAGAATAGAGGCAAGTACGTACTTTTCAAGTCCAGTATTCTTTCGCTCGTTCCTTCATCAACAAAGATCAAAGACACTACAACAACGGATTTTTTCTTAAAGATTGCTCTTCAAGCAATATTCAAGAAAAAAGAGGCAAGATGTATGATCCAAATATCGCAACAACTACACACTTGCGGAATCTTCATTAACAACTGTTAAGTGCATATTTTGCATATATTTTGTGTCGAATCCATGCTAGTAATTGCTATATATTCTTGCGAATTATTGTATATTACTCTTGTTTTGTTTTATTTGTGTTTTGCTAGGTGAATCATCCAAACGAAGTGAAATTGCACATAATTGTGCAAAGAAAGAAGTTAGCCGCAAGCGGAGAAGGGCCAAAGACCAAGTGAAACTCATACAAATTGAGGAGTTCTTGCTATCATTTCGAAGAGAACGAAAATACGAAGCAACCGGCGAAAGAACGAACTCATTCCGACATCGTATGAGGAAGCTAAGAGCAAAAGAAGAGTAAACTAAGAATTGCACTGTCAGTCTTGCAAGACTGACAGTTGAAAGGGTAAACTGTTAACGGCACCAGGTTATTTTACTCGGGGCTACCTATATCTTCTACCCTACTTCACATGCACAAAACAACGATTCTGATGACCATGGAAACGATCAGTGGATTTTGATCAACCACAGGAGAGAACGAATGTGTTGTTGCAATGGCAGTGCCGAAAGCTGAACTGCTATGAGACAGGAAAGATAGAGGCATGTTGTGCGGTCGCTGGTAAAGAGAACTGACTGAGCTCGAGAAGATTATGAAGAGTAAACTCGGGTCTGTGATTGATGTTATGATGGTTCGACTCATGAATTGGAGATAGCTGCTGTGAAACAGAATCAGGGAGTTAAGAAGAAAGAGAGTTCGTGCTAGTTTGAGCTATAGCTGGAATCTGCCATTGCTTCGGTTGATGTTCGAAGTTGGACAGGGGAGAAAATACAGAGAAGATGGAACTGTTGCTGTTATTGAGAATAGCTTGAGAGAGAGAAAACATGGAATGGCATTGATGGTGACTGAAAGATGATGGAGAAGCTCGAGTTAATGGCAGGGATAAAGAGAACTCGATCTTGGTATGCTGTTGCCATGACTGATGTTGACGCCGGTTTTGGAGGTGACTGCCATGATGACAACGAATACTGGGAAACTAATGGCAGCAATGAGGAGAGAATGATGTTGAGTTCGTGTGGTTAATACCATTGACAGCAATGGCAATCGTAGAGCTGGAAGTACGTTGCAGCCATTGGCGTTTGTGAGATGAGCATGGCAAGAGTGACGTTGCTATTGGAGACGTAGTTCGATTCCGGGAGCGAGAGTTTGAAGACTAAACAAGGATGAAAGAGAGGAAGTAATGATCTTTGCTTCCATTGCAGCGTATGGCTGAGGATCTTTAAAGGCAGAGCTGATAGTATGGCTGTCTCATGAGATATCAGAGCTCGAGATAACACAGCTGGGAGTCTGAGTCTAGCTGTTGATCGATATAGATAATGGCAGTGATGAGAAGCAAAACAGGGATGAAGAGAAGCTTGCGAATGCCATGGTTCTGCTGTAATGATAGTGGAAAGTCTGTTCATACCATGTCAGTGACGAGACTGTATGCTGGTAGTGATAGAAGAATGGGGCTCGCTGTAAAAATCTCAGAGAAGAGGAGTTGAGCTGGCTTTAGTTTGCCGTCGATGGAGCTTGGCAGATGTGCTCGTAATGATGATAAAGCTCGAGAAGATGGAGAACTGGGAAGTAGGCAGAGATGACGAGAGAAACTAGTGAGTTGCAGCTGAGATGGAGTTCGAGTTCCAGAGGAAAATAATTCTCACGGAGACCCTGGTATACGCGGAAGTTATAGGTTAGATAAGAAAATCTCAGATGAAAAAGGTTTTCACGATTACCAGACTGTACGTGAATGGCCGGAGTAAAAAGGAAAATCCAGGGAGTTTAAGTTTTCACGGAGGGATGTATATACGCGGTGAAACAATAGAATTCAGGGAACTATAAAACTCACGGCGAGGTGAGCATCCGTGATTCTGGCGGAGTAATTTGAAAATCCAGTGGAAAATATTTTTCACGGCCATGTGACTATCCGAGAATATGACGAAGGTAACTACAGAATTCAGGGGAAAATTATTTCCACGGACATATGAGTGTTCGAGAAAAGGTTTGCACTGTCAGTCCCTTGGAATTGACAGGCCATTGAAAATTGAGAAGAGTAGAGAACCTGGGCTGGACTGTATGGTTCATGTTTAAGCCCATTAAGCCTGTCGGATGTGGGTCAATTTGTGCACATGAGCTCAGCACCTTGGCAGCGTTTTGGTGCTCTTTCAGCAAGCTTAGAAACCATTCGACCGGGATTCGGTGCACGGGCACAACTACAATTGGGATACCTATTTAAGAGAACTTCTAATAAAAAATCAAATAATCTTTTATCAAGTTTTGGAGAGGAGAACTCAAGAGAAGAAAAGCTAGGGTTTGGATCTATTTCCATCACCGTAATTATTTCTTTTCTATTTTATCATATGAAACTCATGGGTTTTGTTAGTACCATGAGTAGCTAAACTTCTTAGTGATTGGGGATGAATTCTAAGTTCTATACATGATTTGAGTTATTATATAAATCTATTTCGAAGTTCTTCACATGATTATTGATTGTTTATACTAATTAGAATATTTATGATTGATTGATAGATTGTTTAGATGGCCAACTAAATTAATTCGTTGATACAATCAAATGCTAGTATTGAGTTAGGAGATAAGTAATAGTCAAATAATTCATACAAAAGTAGAGAACACAAGACCTTGCAGAGGGATTCTATATAGCGATTGTGTGTATAAACAACACTAGAAAGTGGACCTTGAGCTAAGAGTCTAACTACTAGGATCAATCTATAATTCACAAAAGATAAAGCATTCGGACAAATTACACCTTGAGTGAGCTACTACTAGGTGGTTTCGAAGAATAGAATCTGGTATTGGAGAGCTTCTGTACCCAGTGATTTAAGGAATTTAGGGGATAGCACTGAGCTAGATGTTATTCCACGGTTGGTAATAATTTGTGATTAATTGTATTAATGGATGAATATAATAACTTGATGACGGTTTAGTAACGAAGAAGGATTCCCTGATCATATTTCTCTCCATTGCTTGCAACTTAATTATTTTCAATTGCTTTGTTATTTACTTTGAATCAAAAATAAACCCCATTGTGACACTTTTTGACAACTAAATCTCCCTGCTCTTCGTGGGAACGAACTTGACTTCCATTATATTATTTTTAATTGAGTGGAAATAAGATATTAATTTGATTGCACCTACGACACGCATCAAATTTTGCGCGCCGCCGCCGGGAGAAGCGATCGGTAGCTTTAGTTGTTATTTCTTTTTGTTTTTAGTCTTATTTTTAGTTTTTGATTTAGCTTTTTGAGAATTTTGTTTGGTACTTAATCGGCATCAAAGGATTGGAATTACCCAAGGTGCGGAATTCAAACTCGCAAGGGAACGGTACTACAAGCACGTCCACGGTCGCGGCAAGAACCCTCTCTGAAGAGATGGTTAATACGAGACGACGAGAGAGATCCTCCACCTCCGGAGAGGAATTTAAGAGACTTGACATCTCCATGCTTAGATTCGCAACCACTGTGCATTGCAATCACTAACCCCGGTGGAGTCGAAGTCGAATCTACTTCATCATCTACCAAAGTTCAAGGGACATCCAGGTGAAAATCCAAATCGACACCTTCAACGGTTCCGTAACACAATGACAAGTCCGAGGCATGTAACCGCAGCAGAGATATGGCTATGCTACAAGCCTTCCCATTCTCATTGATAGACTTAGCAGAAGAATGGTTGTATTGTCTTCCTCCAGGGAGTGTTACAACATGGACTCAGATGAAAAAGCTATTTCTGGAGAAATATTTTCCTGCTTCCAAAGCGGCATCCGTTCGGAAGGAGATTAGTGGCATTCTACGGATGTCTGGGGAGTCTCTATATGAATATTGGGAGAGGTATAAGAAGTTGTTGGCAAGCTGCCCCCACCATAATATATCCTCAATACTTATCATTCAATACTTCTACGAAGGATTACTTCCAGAACAGAGGAATTTGATTGATGCGCTGCTAGGTGGTTCACTTACTGAGAAGACAATCTCGCAGGCAACCAGTTTGATTGAGAGTATGGCTTCCAATGCTCAACAATTCTATTCCAGAAACAACTCTAATGTCAGAAGAGTTAGTGAGATGGGAGAGTCTGCACAGTCAGAGCAACGGATGAACAACATAGAGAAGGTAGTACAACGAATGGCAGCAGTGATTATTCCTTCTTATGAAGAAGAGTCTGAACAGTGAATCTTTGTGTTCCCTAATCAGAGGCCAAGGTATGATCCCTACTCTAATACTTATAATACAGGTTGGAAAGATCACCCAAATTTCAGTTATGCAAATCAGCAAGCTGCAGCTCCTAATCCTTATGGGCGACAGAATGGTTTTCAACAACCACAGTTCCGACCACAACCTCCACCTCGGCCTCAACGAGACTCAAAATTCCAGTTTAGAGGAGATGATGAAAATGATGATGCAAAAGCAAGATGCCAATGCTCAGCGTCAAGATACAATCCTGCAGAAACAAGACATGGCTATAAAGGACTTGCAACTTCAAATGGGACAATTGGCTACAGACATGAATGAAATAAAAGCACAGAATTCAGCAAAGTTGCCATCACAACCTTTTGTGAATCCAAGAGCGAACGTCAATGCTGTGACTCTAAGAAGTGGGAAGCAAACTGAAGAGCCAAAACAACAAGAAAAGGTTAGTCACGACTTGGAAGAGGAAGTAGAGGTGGAAACCGTTCCAAAGGAAAAGCCAACCTCAATTGGCCAACCTAAGGACACAGTTCCTACTTTTACCACACCACCTCCTTTTCCTAGCCGTTTTGCCAAGTCAAAGAAGCAAGCTCTAGACAAGGAAATTATGGATATTTTCAGCAAGGTGCATATCAACATTCCATTTATTGAGGCCATCAGAACGGTACCCAGGTATGCCAAAGTTCTGAAGGATTTGTGTACAAGGAAGGAGAGGTTGATTGCTAACGAGATCACTCAGGTGGGCGAAAGTGCTTCAGCTATGTTGCTAAAGAAGATGCCTGCAAAGTGTAAAGATCTGGTGGTTTTACGGTGCGATTACTATTGGTGAAAAACGGTTCGAGCGTGCTTTACTCGATTTGGGAGCTTCCATAAGCGTGATGTCAGCCGATGTTTATGATTCATTGAATCTCGGACCTTTAAAGGAGACAGGGATTATCATTCAATTAGCTAATAAGTCTAACATATATCCTAAGGGACTCGTGGAAGACGTGTTGGTGCAAGTGAATGAACTAATCTTTCCGGTTGATTTCTTTGTTGTGGATATGCAGAATGGGGACAATTGTTCGTCTACTTCATTACTTCTTGGGAGACCATTTATGAAGACTGCTAAGACGAAGATTGATTGTGATCTTTGGAACACTCACTATGGAGTTTGACAAAGAGGTTATACGCTTCAATATTTTTGAAGCCATCGTTATCCAAGTGATATCCATTCCGCATTTTTGTTGATGTTATTAGTTCGTTAGCACAACAGATGTTTGATTTGAATAGAGAAGATGAACTTGAATCTGTGCTACAAAATAGCATTGATTTGGACGTCCATGGCATGCCTAACTTGGATGTTAATATTTCCAAGGAGTTTGTTGAGACATGTGGTGCTTTAACAGCATCACAAGGAGTTAGAAGAGGTAATATTTCATATATCTCTTTACTCGAATCGATGAAGTTCCTTTACCTTCACATTGTGCAGGCACCTAAATTAGAGCTTAAACCTCTACCTGATCACTTAAAGTACGCTTACTTGGGTGATGGGGAAGAGCTTCCAGTCATTATTGCAAAGAATCTCACAACAATACAGGAAGAACGCCTCCTTAGGGTTCTGAAAGAGCACAAAACGGCTATTGGTTGGACAATTGCTGACATCAAAGGCATTAGTCCAGCCATGTGCATGCATAGAATCCTTATGGAAGATGATATCAAGCCAGTACGTGATGCTCAGCGTAGGCTTAACCCCCAATGATGGAGGTCGTGAAGAAAGAGATCCTTAAATTACTAAGTGTGGGGGTGATTTACCCAATTTCTGACAGCAAATGGGTTAGTCCGGTGCAAGTGGTGCCTAAGAAATCAGGTGTCACTGTTGTTAGAAATCAAGATGATGAACTTGTTCCTACAAGAGTTCAAACAGGATGGCGAGTGTGCATAGACTACAGAAAGCTCAATTCGGCAACCCGCAAGGATCACTTTCCTTTGCCTTTCATTGATCGATGTTAGAGAGGTTAGCGGGACATTCATATTATTGCTTTTTGGATGGTTATTCGGGCTACAATCAAATTGTTATTGCACCGGAGGATCAAGAGAAGACTACTTTCACTTGTCCTTTCGGTACATTCGCATATAGAAGAATGCCATTTGGTCTTTGCAATGCGCCTGCCACTTTTCGAGAGATGTATGGTTAGTATATTTTACGATTACGTGGAAAACATCATTGAGGTATTTATGGACGACTTTAGTGTTTATGGTGATTCATTTGATATTTGTTTAAATAATCTTGAACTTGTGCTTAAAAGATGCATAGACACTAATCTTGTTTTAAACTCGGGAGAAATGCCACTTTATGGTAGACCATGGAATTGTACTTGGCCACATCGTGTCCTCTCAAGGACTCGAGGTAGACAAGGCAAAGATAGACTTGATTAGGAACTTACAATACCCCACTTCGGTGAGGGGAATTCGCTCATTTCTTGGTCATGCAGGTTTTTATAGGAGGTTTATCAAAGATTTCTCCAAAATCTCAATGCCAATGTGTAAATTGTTGCAAAAGGAGGTTGCCTTTAACTTCGACCAGGAGTGCAAGGATGCCTTTAATAAATTGAAGGAATTGTTGACTACTGCACCCATTATTAAGTCACCTGACTGGAGTTTGCCGTTCGAGTTAATGTGTGATGCAAGTGATTATGCAGTCGGAGCTGTTTTGGGTCAAAAAGTAGACAAGAGGTCACATGTGATTTATTATGCATCAAGGACCCTAAATGATGCTCAAATCAACTATTCCACTACTGAGAGAAAGAGTTGTTGGCTATAGTATTTGCATTAGAAAAATTTAGAGCTTATTTGGTGGGTACTAATGTGATTGTATATTCGATCATGCAAAGACACTACGATATCTATTGAAAAAGAAGGAGGCTAAGCCAAGACTCATACGTTGGATTCTTTTCTTGTAAGAATTCAATATGGAAATCAGAGATAAGAAAGGTGTTGAGAATACGGTTGCCGATCATCTTAGTAGACTAGTTGTTTCCGAAGAAGAACTCCCTTACAGGATCGTTTTCCGACGAACAACTTTTCTCAATTGAAGATTCAACACCTTGGTACGCTGATATCGTGAACTATTTGGTTACAAGGCAAGTACCTAGTACAATGTCTACTTTTCAAAAGCTAAAGATTAAGAAAATAGCCAAGCAGTATGTGTGGGATGAGCCCTACTTGTGGAAATATGGTGCTGATCAAATTATCCGCAGGTGCGTACCAAACTCTGAATTTCAGTCAATTCTATCTTTTTGTCATTCTTATGCTTGTGGTGGTCACTTTGGTGCAAAACGTACCGCTCTCAAAGTCCTTGAGAGTGGCTTTTATTGGCCTACCCTATTTGAGGATGCATATGCTTTTTGCAAATCTTGTGATAGATGTCAACGAACAGGAAATCTAGGTGCTCGAAATCAAATGCCACTCAATCCTATTCTCACTGTCGAGATTTTTGATGTGTGGGGCATTGATTTTATGGGTCCTTTTGTTAATTCGAATGGAAAATTTTATATACTTCTTGCTGTGGATTATGTTTCTAAATGGGTGGAAGCTAAAGCCACCCCTACTAATGATTCTCAAGTTGTTTGTGAGTTTGTGAAGGAATATATTTTCTCTAGACATGGTACACCAAGAGTGGTTATCAGTGATGGAGGCTCGCACTTCAAGAAATCCTTCCATGCTCTCCTCAAGAAGTACAACATTACACACAAGATTGGTACGCCGTATCACCCACAAACTAGTGGGCAAGCTGAAATTTCTAATCGTGAGATTAATTCCATCCTTGAGAAAACCGTTAATGCTACACGGAAGGATTGGAGTTATAGACTCAACGATGCACTTTGGGCGTATAGAACAGCATACAAGACACCGATTGGTATGTCTCCATATCGGTTGGTTTATGGAAAAGCTTGTCATCTCCCAGTTGAACTTGAGCATAAGGCTTTATGGGCGGTAAAGATGTGCAACATGGAGTATGACAAAGCGGGGAAACATAGGCAACTACAAATCAATGAGCTAGAGGAGATACGTAATGATGCTTACGAGAGTTCTCGTATATATAAGGAAAAGACTAAGCTTTTCCATGACAAGATGATTTCTCGGAAGAATTTTGTTGTGGGACAGAAAGTTCTTTTATTTCATTCTCGTCTTAAGTTATTTCCTGGTAAGCTAAGGTCCAGATGGATTGGACCATATGTTGTTACTAATGTTTATTCTCATGGTGCAGTTGATATCACTAGTCTTAGAGATGGGACTACTTCTAAGGTCAACGGCCATAGATTGAAGCCATACTATGAAAACATCGCTTATGTGAATGTGGACGAGATAGAGCTTAAAGATTTACTCCCTCTGGAGGAGTAGTAAGGAGAATGCCAAGTCGGGCTGACGACTTTAAACCAAGCGCTAAATGGGAGGCAACCCATAGGTTTTGTATCTTAAACCCTTTTATTTTTTGTTTTTCATATCATATTTGCATCCCCATGTTTAATTTCATTGAGTCCGGAATCTATTTTAGAAGAAATTATGGACGAATACTTTTTCGTCAGAAAACTTCAGACTGCGCGTAGTTCAGTCCAGAGACCATAACTGTCAGACCGTTTATCGAAACACTGTGCCCTTTTGACACTTTGTAGAAAACACGTAGATGAACAACTTTTGTGAAATGGAGTTTTTCCAAATTCCTTACCAATTTGCACAGTTTTTGCGTTTTATCTGCTGTTACGTTAGAATTCAGAACTTTCGGTTTTACACATTGAGGACAATGTGAAGTTTAAGTGTGGGGGAGCATTTATATGTTTGTATAGTTTGTTTTAGTTTGTTTTATGCCTTTTAAAAAATAAAAATCAGAAAAATAGAAAAAACCAAGAAAAATTGTGTTTTTTTTTGAACTCTGAAATCTAGAAACTTGTGCCTTTAGGATGACACCATTAGTGGATTGAACCATTTTGAATGCAGGAGTTGAGGAACCAATTAACTAAAAGGGACGAACACATAGCTCAGAAATCACAAATAACATGATAGTTGTTACCATATCTCGGAATATCACCATATCACATTCTATTTTTATTTTTCCATATTTATCTATTGTTCTCTAAGTGCTTTGGTGGGTCACTAAACATCGACGTGTTATTACTGCTAAGATGAAATAGAGTGATTGAGTTGCTAAAAAAAAAAAAAAAAAAAAAAAAAAAAAAAAGAAAAAAAGAAAAAAAAAGAAAAAAAGAAAAAGAAAAGAGACCGACCAATTAGACCAAACGGAATAAGAATGACACTTGGGAATAACAGGTATGTGTGAAACGTAGTCCCCGTCTCCGTCGCCTAAACAAGCGTGGAATGCGGGATCCAAGGCAACTATCACGTACTTGCCGACAAGAAGCATGCGCTTGGATCCAAAAGATCTAATCATGCCGTCTAAAAAAAAAAAAAAGAAAAAAAAAAAAAGTGAAAAAGAAAAGAAAAAGAAAAGAAAGTAATATATTTGGTGAATAAAGTCACTCCGGTTCCCTTGTATATGCCGGTGAGTTGATGTAGAAGTAAGTTGTTGGCCTTTGGTTCCCTTGTATATGCCCGGTGTGTTGACGCTAGAGTTGACCAAGAGCTCAATCCAATAGCATAGGTTCATCTTGGCAGTGACCTTCAGACGAGATATGGGAAACATTGATCACTTGTGAACATTCGCCAACAACTACATCTATATTCATCTTCTTAATCTTTTCATTGTGATTGTGGTTTGTTAGTTTCCGAGTATTGTGGCTTGTTCGACTATCTAATTAGAGCTTTAATAACTTGAATATGAACTGAATTTGCGCAAGGTACCTCCTCCTGTAGTCATTTTGGATTCGTTCATGAATTTGTCACGAATAGACGGAGTTGGAAATATAGGTTTTGTAGGTAGACCTCTTGTAAACCTTCACGAGACTATAACTCGTCCACTAGGGACACCTAGGGGTTTAAAGGCCTGTTATTCATGCTAAGAGTAACCGTATCCTCGCCGACATGGAGTTGTTGTATTTTAGATAGTTTGCTCGAGGACTAGCAAAAGCCAAGTGTGGGGGAATTTGTTAAGTGCATATTTTGCATATATTTTGTGTCGAATCCATGCTAGTAATTGCTATATATTCTTGCGAATTATTGTATATTACTCTTGTTTTGTTTTATTTGTGTTTTGCTAGGTGAATCATCCAAACGAAGTGAAATTGCACATAATTGTGCAAAGAAAGAAGTTAGCCGCAAGCGGAGAAGGGCCAAAGACCAAGTGAAACTCATACAAATTGAGGAGTTCTTGCTATCATTTGAAGAGAACGAAAATACGAAGCAACCGGCGAAAGAACGAACTCATTCCGACATCGTATGAGGAAGCTAAGAGCAAAAGAAGAGTAAACTAAGAATTGCACTGTCAGTCTTGCAAGACTGACAGTTGAAAGGGTAAACTGTTAACGGCACCAGGTTATTTTACTCGGGGCTACCTATATCTTCTACCCTACTTCACATGCACAAAACAGCGATTCTGATGACCATGGAAACGATCAGTGGATTTTGATCAACCACAGGAGAGAACGAATGTGTTGTTGCAATGGCAGTGCCGAAAGCTGAACTGCTATGAGACAGGAAAGATAGAGGCATGTTGTGCGGTCGCTGGTAAAGAGAACTGACTGAGCTCGAGAAGATTATGAAGAGTAAACTCGGGTCTGTGATTGATGTTATGATGGTTCGACTCATGAATTGGAGATAGCTGCTGTGAAACAGAATCAGGGAGTTAAGAAGAAAGAGAGTTCGTGCTAGTTTGAGCTATAGCTGGAGTCCGCCATTGCTTCGGTTGATGTTCGAAGTTGGACGGGGGAGAAAATACGAGAGAAGATGGAACTGTTCTTTGTTATTGAGAATAGCTTGAGAGAGAGAAAACATGGAATGGCATTGATGGTGACTGAAATATGATGGAGAAGCTCGAGTTAATGGCAGGGATAAAGAGAACTCGATCTTGGTATGCTGTTGCCATGACTGATGTTGACGCCGGTTTTGGAGGTGACTGCCATGATGACAACGAATACTGGGAAACTAATGGCAGCAATGAGGAGAGAATGATGCTGAGTTCGTGTGGTTAATACCATTGACAGCAGTGGCAATCGTAGAGCTGGAAGTACGTTGCAGCCATTGGCGTTTGACGGAGATGAGCATGGCAGTAGTGACGTTGCTATTGGAGACGTAGTTCAGTTCTGGGAGCGAGAGTTTGAAGACTAAACAAGGATGAAAGAGAGGAAGTAATGTTGCTGCTTCCATTGCAGCGTATGGCTGAGGATCTTTAAAGGCAGAGCTGATAGTATGGCTGTCTCATGAGATATCAGAGCTCGAGATAACACAGCTGGGAGTCTGAGTCTAGCTGTTGATCGATATAGATAATGGCAGTGATGAGAAGCAAAACAGGGATGAAGAGAAGCTTGCGAATGCCATGGTTCTGTTGTAATGATAGTGGAAAGTCTGTTCATACCATGTCGTGTGAGATCAGTATGCTGGCAGTGATAGAAGAATGGGGCTCGCTGTAAAAATCTCAGAGAAGAGGAGTTGAGCTGGCTTTAGTTTGCCGTCGATGGAGCTTGGCAGATGTGCTCGTAATGATGATAAAGCTCGAGAAGATGGAGAACTGGGAAGTAGGCAGAGATGACGAGAGAAACTAGTGAGTTGCAGCTGAGATGGAGTTCGAGTTCCAGAGGAAAATAATTCTCACGGAGACCCTGGTATACGCGGAAGTTATAGGTTAGATAAGAAAATCTCAGATGAAAAAGGTTTTCACGATTACCATAGATCGTACGTGAATGGCGGAGTAAAAAGGAAAATCCAGGGGAGTTTAAGTTTTCACGGAGGGATGTATATACGCGGTGAAACAATAGAATTCAGGGAACTATAAAACTCACGGCGAGGTGAGCATCCGTGATTATGGCGGAGTAATTTGAAAATCCAGTGGAAAATATTTTCACGGCCATGTGACTATCCGAGAATATGACGAAGGTAACTACAGAATTCGGGGAAAATTATTTCCACGGACATATGAGTGTTCGAGAAAAGGTTTGCCTTTGTCGGTCCCTTGGAATTGTGAGGCCATTGAAAATTGAGAAGAGTAGAGAACCTGGGCTGGACTGTATGGTTCATGTTTAAGCCCATTAAGCCTGTCGGATGTGGGTCAATTTGTGCACATGAGCTCAGCACCTTGGCAACGTTTTGGTGCTCTTTCAGCAAGCTTAGAAACCATTTGACGGGATTCGGTGCACGGGCACAACTACAATTGGGATACCTATTTAAGAGAACTTCTAATAAAAAATCAAATAATCTTTTATCAAGTTTTGGAGAGGAGAACTCAAGAGAAGAAAAGCTAGGGTTTGGATCTATTTCCATCACCGTAATTATTTCTTTTCTATTTTATCATATGAAACTCATGGGTTTTGTTAGTACCATGAGTAGCTAAACTTCTTAGTGATTGGGGATGAATTCTAAGTTCTAGACATGATTTGAGTTATTATATAAATCTATTTCGAAGTTCTTCACATGATTATTGATTGTTTATACTAATTAGAATATTTATGATTGATTGATAGATTGTTTAGATGGCCAACTGAATTAATTCGTTGATACAATCAAATGCTAGTATTGAGTTAGGAGATAAGTAATAGTCAAATAATTCATACAAAAGTAGAGAACACAAGACCTTGCAGAGGGATTCTATATAGCGATTGTGTGTATAAACAACACTAGAAAGTGGACCTTGAGCTAAGAGTCTAACTACTAGGATCAATCTATAATTCACAAAAGATAAAGCATTCGGACAAATTACACCTTGAGTGAGCTACTACTAGGTGGTTTCGAAGAATAGAATGCGGTATTGGAGAGCTTCCGTACCCGAGTGATTTAAGGAATTTAGGGGATAGCGAATTTGAGCTAGTTGTTATTCCACGGTTGGTAATAATTTGTGATTAATTGTATTAATGGATGAATATAATAACTTGATGACGGTTTAGTAACGAAGAAGGATTCCCGATCATATTTCTCTCCATTGCTTGCAACTTAATTATTTTCAATTGCTTTGTTATTTACTTTGAATCAAAAACAAAACCCCATTGTGACACTTTTTGACAACTAAATCTCCCTGCTCTTCGTGGGAACGAACTTGACTTCCATTATATTATTTTTAATTGAGTGGAAATAAGATATTAATTTGATTGCACCTACGACACGCATCAACAACGTCGCGAAACCGTCGCAAAGTGATTTCAGAAATGACATAACAAATGACGATAGCGTAAACATGAAGAAAGTGCGAAGATCTTGCGAAAACTAAAGTGTCTGCGAGACTTAATATTTATACTCCTGCGAAATGTCGCAAGGTAAATCCGAAATTAAGGGAAATATTAGTTGTACATGAGCTGTCATCCACTATGTAAACACTATATAAAGAAGAGAGCAGGAGAGAGAAAGAGAGGATATTTTTGGTAAGAGAGAGAGAGAGAGATATTTGGAGAGAGATTTATTTTCTTTATCATCTTCTTCCCCTAAAATTAGATCTAGAGCTCTACAAAATATCCATTAATGGAGATTGTAAATCTAATTCTTATGTAACCTCAAAAATCATAGTGAAGAACCATGGATGTAGATCACATTGATCGAACCATGTAAAAAATCCTTGTGTCAATTTATATTTCTAGCACTTATATTTGAAATTTAGGTGATTAATAAGATTTAGATCTACAAAATATTATGAGGGGTGTAGTGTGGGATTTCCTGCAACTACAGCGAATGAACCCTTCTCTTCTTCTACTGTCAATGCCTCTTCTCTTAACATTGCCTCAACCCCAGTCATTAACCTTCAACAAATCTCGTCTTCCGATGACATACCTATGGCGAAAGATGATTCAATTCTCCCACCTTCTGCCATCATCGCTTCATCATCTGAATCTCTCCCTTTTAATAAAGAAAATTTGGAAGGGATGGATATTGCTTTCAAGGTTTTATCCAACCTTCTAGATGATGTCAAGAAAGCTTCCACTGATCCTATCAGATTTGGTGTTTGCGAGGTTTTAAGTAAATATTTTGGCTCTGACAGAATGGTTTCGCAAACATCCTTAGAGAAGGAAGTTGAAGCTTTGAAAAGTAACCTCCAAGCTATGACCTTGAAATGTGACACTCTTCATCTTGAGAATCAAAAACTTCAAAATGTTTCGCTGGATCGTGATAATCTTCGCAGGAAGAATGAGGAACTAAAAGGTAAAAATCTTTTTTTTTTTAATCTCTATTCCCCTTTTAAGCTCTAAACCAGAAACGAAAAATGGAGATATATCAATTTGAATCCGTCGCCGAAGAAGCCCGAATGGATAGAGATGCTTGGATGGATCAATATAACCAATTAGATAATCTTCATACGTACTCTGTTGATCAAATAGATAACCTTACCAAGGAGAATGCTCAATTAGTCCAAAAGAAAAATTTATTAAGTAATGAATTGTCTCGCCTCTCTTACTTTTTGACTAAATCTAATCTGGAGTTGGAAACTTTATCAGATGAGAATCAAACCCTATCTCAGGAGAAACGAGTTCTTTTGAATAAGGTGGCGATATCTTCCCAAGAACTTAACATTTGCCAAAAAGTATGTAATGATCAAGAAAGATCTCTCAGCTCATTGAGAAATAAACTCAAAGAAGTAACAGAATCATCTTCTGCGGAGAGAGATAAAGTTATTCAAGGTAGAATAGCTTTAAGCATAAAAGCAAGTCAACTCAAAGATCAATATTCCAAGTTAGAAGAATCCTACACCTCTCTTGCGAAGCAAAACACCTTACTTATTTCTAATGAAAAAAGTTTACGATCTCGGCTGAAAGGCTTGGTTGGTGATATGTTTGATAATGCCATGGATCACTTGGAGAATAGTTGCTTGGCTTTAACTCAATATCTTATCTCGCAAAAGGAAGGTAGTCATAAAATTTGACTGCCTCAACCAATTTTTATTTGTTAAGTCTTTTTATTATGCCTTCCTTGCGAATCTTTCGCCTATATGATTTTCTTTATTCTTTGTTTTAGCAGAATCGAGAAAGATCTTCGCTCTTCCCTTTCTACTTTGGAATCTAACTATGCCAAGATTCGCAAAGAAAATGCATTACTTGCTACTTGTCTTGCTCGTTCTCGCGATCGGGAAGAAAGAAGACTTGATTATCTCTCTTACTCCAAAGATATCCAAAGTAGGAATCACCAGAAGGAACTTGTTCACCAAGTTCATCTTAAGGCTGAAGTTATTGTGAATGAAATTTTATTATCCAAATCTCTCTCCCATGTATCCATCGAACCTTTGGAAGTAGATGATGATGAAGTCCCTGGTACTTCGGACAACGATTATCAATATGAAAGTGGCGAAGATTTCGCAAATGAAGAAGAGATTCCTCTAAATGATAAAGGTGTTGATAATAATCCAGATGGAGGAGAAATTGAAACAAACCAAAATGAAGGAATAACTGGCGGCTTAGAAAGCTAGCGAGATCGAGAAAACTAGCGAGAGTGATAAAATTAATGAAGGATGTCCATTATCTCCTTCTTGTGAAAAAGTTGATGTTGAGAGTTGAACCTCTTTTGTAATTTTATTTCTTTGAACCTCTTCACCTATATAACTTCTTGCATATGATGTATTTCAGTCCTCTCTGAGGTGCACCTATTTCTTTATTATTGTGTTTATTTGCGAGAAAGATAATTTCCATTGTTGAATAATTCCCATACTGCCTCTCATTATCTTTCTTGCGATGGATGACCTGCATAAATGATAATTAGTTTTTATAAATCTTTTATTGAATCATGTGGTCTTATTTTGCCTTCCTAGTTAAAGGTCTTATTGCGCCACCTCTTGTCATTGCGACAAAATCGCAGGACGTCTTTGCATGTAGGATCAGAATATCGCGACATCAATACCTCGCGAGATCAATAAACGACAGCATTGCGAAGGTATCGCAGACGAGTAATATAAATGACGCAATGAATGACGATAGCCAAAACACGAGAAAGATGTGAAGACCTAGCGAGATCTAGGGGAGTTGCGAGATTATATATTTGTACACTTGCGATATTTCGCAAGTTATTCCCGAAAATAAAGGACAACTTAGCTGTCATCCATTATGTAATACCCTATATAAGGAGCCGAGCATGCCCATTGTAAGGGATCTTTTTCGAGTGTTGGGCAAGTCATTAAGAGAGAGCAAGTTTAGAGTGATTGTAATTCTTTAACTGATTTCCATTTCATCTTGTAAACATTTTGAGAGTTTAATCAATAAAAATTACAATTGTTCATTCTAAAAATGATTTGATTGTATAGATTCTTATGAGGGGTGTAGTGTAGGATTTCCTGCAACTACATATTGGCGCTAGAAACAGGGAGAGAGTATGGTTTGACATCGTGATTTGAAAGAATTTGGAGTAATAGGGAAGGAATTTCATATAATTTTCAACAATTTATTGAAACTGAGAAATGGCTAGAAGAAGACATGCATCAGAACAACCAACATGATTAGAAGAAGTAGGAGACATGCTGGAGAAGGGAGAAATGAAATGGGGGAATCCTCAAGAATGAATACAAGAGGTAATGAAGAAAATCAAATTCAACCAATACAAGAAAATCAAATACAAGAGGTAATTCCATCACCAATTCAACCAGTACTGAATAGAACTGTGGATTATGATAGAGTAAGCGTGCATACTTGGAGATCAGACTCTGTGGACGAAAGGGGAAAAGAACAACAATTGGTAAACAATGGACAAGGGGAGAGAGACCGAGAAGGGATTGGAGAAATAATTCATGGAAATGAAGAGATCGCAGCATTAGAGGCATTGAGACAAACAATACATGAAGAAAGGCGATTAGAGGCAGAGGAACGTGCAAATTTGACAAGACAAAATCATGAGTTGAGGATGGAAAATATGAGATTACAAAACAGAAGGTCGAGAAGTACTATAAGGTCAAGCTCAAGATCAGTTAGAGAGGAAATAAGGAGAACTTTACCTATAGAAAATGCTGATGAAGAAAATCGAGAGGAAGCGCAAAATCCAACCGTAGAACATTGCGAGAGAAGAAAAATGATGAAAGATCGTTATATCCCACGTCCCGAGGCTCTTTAAAATGGGCGAAATGATGGAAATCAAGGAAATAGGCAGCGACAGGGGCGGAATAATCCAAATGACGAAGAAAATCAGGAAGAAAGGAGAAGAATATTGCATGGGAGAGAAGCATAGAGGAAGCAAAAAGAGATTGAAGATGAAATTGAAAGACACTATTTCGAACAAGCACGTCTAGCTTGCGAGAGGGAAAGATTAAGAAAGAAATGGAAGAACAGAATTGGAAGAAGCATTTTCGAGAATAATCATGATAATCGAGAAAGAAGGCGAGAACAAAATCGCAACAATGGTAATATCAATGAAGAATATGAAAGAGTACAAAGGAGAACCGATAGGCAGCAAAGGAGAGAAAATGATAGATATAACGATGTGCGAATTCGTGAAAGAGATGAAGGAGAACATCGCATAGAAAGACGAGAAGGGAATGATGAACAAGAAAGTCAAAGCAGACATGAACGCAAGAGAAGAGAGGCGGAACTAAAAAGACCAGTGGATCCAAATTCTAATGAACAAATCCTGAGAGAATTGGCAGAAATGAGAGGAATGCTGAACAGTAAAAGGGGAGGAGGAAAGAGACAATTGGATGAGGCCATCGAAGAAGCTGAGAAAACTCAATTTACACAAGAAGTGCAACTAGGAGGAATACCCCCAAAGTGTAATTTACCTGCGTTAACCAGCATTTTTGATGGAACAACTTGTGCAATACAACACATCAAAGCTTATGTGAGATGTGTGTTACAATGGGAAAATCATGATGCTATATTGTGCAAGTATTTTGCATCAAGTTTGACAGGAGAAGCATTAAAGTGGTTTGAAGGTTTACCAAGAAACACAATCACATCATTCAACCATTTACAAGCTATATTTTTAGGGGCGTACATAAGTAATAATTCCTCGCGATCGGGTATTGAAGATGTATTTGGGTTAAAACAAAGGGTTGGTGAAAGTTTGAAACATCTGACCGTGAGGTGGAAGACAATGTGTAGCGATATGGCTGGTCGTGTGGATGAGAGATATCTCATTTTATCATTCATTAATGCTATGTTCGCAACCAATCTGTTATACATTCAGGTTTTTAGAATTAAGAATACAATCACAATGACCGAGTTGCGAGAACTTCAGGAGGAGTACATTGCTCTAGAGGAAAAGCAAAATGAGATGGAATCATATCCTGTTGCAAATGCAAGTTCAAGAGCTGCGAATGCAAGTTTGTTACCTAAATTGATAAACACAGTGGCGAGCACCTCGCAGGGTCAACAAGAAATGATAACGAATGATGGTCAGCAAAAATTAGTAGCCATGGGAAGTCGCGATCAGGAAGAATTTGAAAGAGAGAGAAACTTCTATAACCGTGGAGGAAATAACAAAATTCAAAGACTTGATCAGCCGCAAGAGACTTATGGAGGTCAGAGGCAGAATTATCATAGAGGGAAGCGAGGTCATAGGGTAGTATGGGAGGAAATCAAGATGCCCCCACTGAATGCTAGCGTAGAGAAAATATGGGAAGATATAATCCTGATGGAAAATATACCTGCACCCTGGAACATGGGGAATGAACCGCCTCCGGGTGATAGAAGTCATGAATTCTGTTCCTATCACCATTTTCATGGACATCTAACAAATGATTGCAGAAACATAAAAAGAATCATCCTCAGAATGATAGACCAAGGGAAGCTAAATCATTTCTTAAAATGTGAAGAAAAGACTCAACCATTACCACCACCACCAGAAATCCACAGAGTAAATACAACAAAAGGGAAAGAAACATTTGTAGTAGAAGTTGGAGCGAAAGCCAAAACTTGTTCTCGCAACTCTATCGTACATTAAATACAGGACAATTGAAGATTTTCATGATAGTGTTCTCGGTAGGGTTTTCGCAAGAGATGCCGACAATACGAAGTAATGAACATCGCGAAGACATCGCCACTAAAGGAATGGCAAACGCAGATTATTTCTTTTACCGCATGAGAAGAGGTACCGAGGGCGGAGAGATGCATGATGATCCATTAGTGGTAAGATTGGAGATTAACCCAAAACCCGTTGATGATGAAGATGATGAGGCGAGAAAATTCATGGGCAATCAATAGAATTTTAATTGATACCTGGAAGCTCTATAAACATCCTTTTTACCATACTTACAAGACTATGGGAGGGAAAGACGAAGATCTGATACCTTCAACTTATAAGATTTATGGTTTTAATGGTACTACCAATAAACCTAAAGGAGAAGCTCATATGCGAATACCACTGAAAGGATTATCAACTGAAATTTTGTTTTGCGTAGTCGATGTGGAGTCCCCCTATAATGCATTAATTGGGAGACCTTGGTTACATGAGATCTTGGGTGTAGCATCGACTTACCACCAGAGTATCAAATTTCCTCATCCCAGTGGTGTTGGAGTTATAAAAGGAGATTGGGCTGAGGGACAAAAGTGCTATGAAGTTGATGTGGAATCTTGCGAGGAAAGGGATGCTCAAAAGAAGAACTGGAAGCAAAACATCAAAGAAGAACAAAGAAGGGAAATACTGATGGTGGACGCAATAGAAGTGAGAGATGAAGATACATTGCGAAACCAATGCCTGAAGACAGTTGGAAATTGCGATGGTTTCGCAAATGGGAAGGAAATATCAGGAAATTTAAATGAAGAAGCAGAGAGTAACAGAAGTAAGAAGTGTAAGAAATGAATAATTGATTTTAGATTCGTGTAAAAAAAAAAAAATTGTTTTGAGTGAAAAAGACATGTCAAAAGTACAAAGAATATGACGATCGAAGAAGGAGTACGCGAAAGTCTCGCGAGACAGAATATATGAAAATCTAGTTATTACAGCGAGATCACAGCAAACAAAGCAAGACTATGCGATAATTTCACAAAGATAATGAGAAGAAATAATCAAAAATCAATGATATATACGAATGGGACGAACCTTTATGGCGTACACCCTAGTTCGCGAATGATATTTCACAAGAGGCAAATGTAAGACCTAAAGTGCGTCATATAAGGGGGGATCTCTTGACATGGCTCAGGGAAAAGGTTACACCGCCCCTGGAACCTGAGTCATGGAGATTTGGGGTCAATAAAGCCCATCCGGGAGAGATACCTTGGATTTCCAACTATATAAGGTTATACCCTGGTTGGAAGACCGAGGGTCTCTTCCAAGGATTTGATGTATGACCAAGGCGCCGAGGTACACGGTTGAGCCAAGAGTGCCAGGGCATTTGAAGTGTCTCGGCCATTCTTGGCAAGTCTTGGCACATCCGCACTCTGCCAAGAAGAAAACTCCACTTAGGGTGCAGTCTCGTAACCATAAGCCCTATAGGTATAAGGGATAAGAGGCTGCGAAAACAACTGGTTGTTGTTAAGACCGGATGGGAGGAGCTAGTCTTGTATGGCCGATGTACGCCTCCTTGAAGGGGAAACCGGGGAGATGATAAGGGCGGCACCCTCCATTAGGGAGAGTGATAAGTGTCTTAAGACGCAAATGTCATGGGGCTTTATTTTCGCAAGAAAATTTAGGCTTGTCATATTTGTGCGATGATCCTGAAGAGGAAATAATACTAACGCGAGGATAAGATAAGATCAATGGGTCTTTATATGAAAATGTAAAGACGTCCTGCGATTTCGTCGTAAGACGGCAATGTCATGGGGCTTTATTTTCGCAAGAAAATTTAGGCCTATCATATTGTCGCAATAAAATTATCCTGCAGAGGCAACAATACTAAAGACATGATAAGGCAAGATCAATGGGTCGTTACATGAAAATGTAAAGACGTCTTGCGATTTTGTCGCAATGATGAGGGGTGGCGCAATAAGACCTTTAACTAGGAAGGCAAAATAAGACCACATAAGAAAATGAGTAAGCAAATAAGCTTGCGAAAATGATTATATGCAAACAAATAAGTTTGCGAGTATACACATGGAAACAATCAGGAAAAATTTGCTTGCGAAGACTAAGCAGCAACAATTATGAAATTGAGGCATATTATTACTTAAAGGTTCTCGACTAAAATCTCTCATTTGAAAACAAATAACAGAGGCAAATACGGGAATGAATAAGATATAAACTTGTTATTTATTTTCATATGATAGATTTACGCACTCATAATATTGATTAACTGTATTGCAAGAAAGAATTGTTCTTTTAACATGTGCGGAAAAAGACAACAAAGTAGAACTTATATTTGAAGATCCAAGAGATTTACAGTAAGAAGTTACAAAAATGGAAGACTAAAAGGATAAATGTACAGATATTACAAGAAAAGAAAGAATAAAATGGAGCTATTTCTTAGTTTATTCTTCTTTTTCATTAGACTCTTCATCGGATTCCTCTTCTTCGCTAGCATCACTATCAGAGACATCCAAGGAAGGCATATTTTCAGGAATCTCATCAAGAAGACAAGGATATGATGAAAGAGGAATATTGTGGTCATCACAGACGGTCTTAATAGTTTGATTGCGAAAGCGAACATCATCATTCTCGAAATTCGCTACAGTAGTTTGCAGTTGCTTATTCAACTTGGAATACTTGTCATTGCGAAGAGAGAAGTCCTTTGCAAGTTGTGCTTTCTCAGATTCAAGTTCTTTAATTCTTGTCTGAAACCTCTTCTCAGCTCCTGCGAACATATGACAATGAATTAGTAACTTAATAGCAATTTCACAAAAAAGAAGCGGTAAAGTAAAGAAGAACAGTTAACAACCTTCTCTGTCAGAAATCATATCTTTAACCAAGGCAGTATGCTCAGCGTGAAGGCTAACGTTAACACCTAAGTTATTTCTGGCATTATCTAGAACTTTCGCAGCCCAAGCGAATTCATCGTCACTATTTATGAGAAGAAGAGAACGAATTTGATTCTCTCTCTCGCTAAGTATGGCATTTTGGCGAAGAGATTCATCCCGTTCAACTTGGACTTCAAGAAGAGTTTTTTGAAATCTCGCTAATGCTTGGGCACCTTGATTAGCAATGCGATCTTTTTCATCTATAAGGTTACTAATTTTCTTCCTTAAAATATTAGTTTTCTCGTGGGAACTAAGGTATATACGTTTAAATCAGTTGGCTAAACCTAAACTAGATCTATGATCAATTTCTAAGAGATGAAATTTGGTTTGAAGTTCGTTTAGTGGAAGAGATCTAATATTGTTATTCAAAGAACTGTTTAAAGATTCGTTGAGATGAGTAAGAAGAGCATCACTATCCATAGGCTCGGGAAATGAGTGAAGAAGGATGGCTTCATCAGAAAGATTATAAATGTCTGCGAAAATGATATGTCAGATAAAGAAAAATAAATGACATAATAAAAACAAGGAAAAAAAGAAGAATCTTATACCATAGAGTTGCTTTGATTAGCACTTTGAAGGCTAGATATTTTATTCTTACGTGTGGAAGATTCAGTTTCCAGTTGTTGAATCCTTTCGCGAAGAACCGCAGCTACACTTTCTAACTCTTCATTCTTCTTACTAAGTTGAAGATTTTTCTTGTGAAGAGTGTTGCGCCTTTTTTCAAGGTATGAGGCAACAACAAAGGAAGCTCTCCCAGACTACAAAGAAAGAAAAAGAAATTATCAAGATATGATTTAAAATCAAAATTATGAAGAAATAAAGAAATACAGACGTACCAAGGCACCAAGTGCATTTAAGAAGCTGGGAGTCACTGATCTGGAAACCCCCTAGAGAGAATTGTTATCCTCTAGCAAGGAAGCGTCACAGATACTTGCGAGAGCTTCGCATGTACTAGAGAGGCGATCATCTCCAATTCCTTGCATGAAATCTGAGAAGATATTAGACAGTAACGCCATAGGGGATTCGGTTAGATGATCCTCCTTCGCAAAAGAAATATCAACTTCGTCATCATCCTCATCAGAACTCTCGCTGGATAGAGGACTTGAGCGAGAAGAAGAGTGAATCTTCCGTTTTTTAGAAGGTGGAGCAGTGGATTTCCCCTTGCGAAGAGGACCTTTACCCTTTCCTTTGGCCTTCGCGGCTTCAGAAGTTTCTTCTCCGGCAACTTCAACACCAATCTTTACACACGAATGAAGATAAGAAACAGAGGCAACAATATTGTTAAAAATAGCAAAAGAAAGTATTTCTTACTTCATCCGTGATTGAACGGAGTATCGCCAGGGTACTCGCCTTTGGATTCCTTTCGTAACTACTTCTCAATTTGGTGATCTAAAAAGTTCGCAAGATTAGATATAAGAGGAAGTGAAGATTGCAAAGTAAGTGAAAGTTAGGAAATATACCTCTTTTGCTTTCCGGGCCAATTAAATACCCAAGGATGATAGTTCGCGAGATTCGCAGGAGTACATTGGGACTCGAAATGTAAGGTCCGTTCAAAAATAGCGGAAAGACGCACCACTTGTCGTCTTTGGAATGTCGAGGAACATTGTTCTTGCCGGAGTGCCAATCGATATCTTGCATGAGTATCTTGTCGCTGGGAATGTTCTCATTTCTTTTCAACCGTGCACCCCAGCGAGACCTATCGTTCTTCATATTTATCACTTCATAATTTTCAAAAAGTTTTCTCCGAATACTTTTCAAAGCAATTATCTCTAAGTTTGCGAATTTAGGATCTCTGACTTCATCAGGATATAGAGATCCCTTACCAGCGCCGCGATTGGCGAATTCAAGCATTAAACGGATGCAATCCCCACTTAATTGATAGATAGCTCGTGAGAACTTCTCATGAGAAAGAATTTCATAGAACAAGGGCAATTCGGGATTGTAGAGAGGAATGGGAAGACCTGTGAGGAGCTGACCTAGCGAAATTATGATTTTCTGATCATCACAATGATGATCAGTAAACAATTTTGCAGACAGAATAGATGAAGATTCTTGATTGGGAATGGTGGTTAAGGTGAAACCCTTCTCTTGTAAATTCTTTTGAGTCTCACCCAAAAGGGTTTCGTATCTACGACAGTGGAGCCATTCTCGAGAATATGGGAATGAATAGAGAATTGAAGATCAAGAGAAAGAAGAAAAGGAAGATTTACAGTAGCAGAAACGTAAATTGCGGAGGAGGAGAATTGAAGAAAAACTGCAGAGAGAAAGTAAAAAAGAAGAAGAGGAGGGTTAGAAAACTATATATAGAGAAGAGTCCTCAAGAAGATAAATGCATTTAATGCGAGAAGAGACGTGAATGGTCAAGAATAAACAGTTGAAAGAGACGTGTCAAGAAATGAGCGGAAGAAGAAACATGTGCAATAAATTCTGTGTAAAAGTACGGGGTCATATCAAAAACAGATAAAGATGAACAGTTGCGGCATTTCAAAAATACTAGTTCTCATGACATTCTCTTCTTCGCTGAGAAGACATGAGAAGAGGCAAGATGTAGGATCAGAATATCGCGACATCAATACCTCGCGATATCAATAAACGACAGCATTGCGAAGGTATCGCAGACGAGTAATATAAATAACGCAGTGAATGACGACATCCAAAACACGAGAAAGATGTGAAGACCTAGCGAGATCTAGGGGAGTTGCGAGATTATATATTTGTACACTTGCGATATTTCGCAAGTTATTCCCGAAAATAAAGGACAGCTTAGCTGTCATCCATTATGTAATACCCTATATAAGAAGCCGAGCAGGCCCATTGTAAGGGATCTTTTTCGAGTGTTGGGCAAGTCATTAAGAGAGAGAAAGTTTAGAGTGATTGTAATTCTTTAACTGATTTCCATTTCATCTTGTAAACATTTTGAGAGTTTAATCAATAAAAATTACAATTGTTCATTCTAAAAATGATTTGATTGTATAGATTCTTGTGAGGGGTATAGTGTTGGATTTCCTGCAACTACATTGCATTTGCATGAAAAAACCCATTGACCTTGCCTTAACCTTTTCTTTAAAATTTTTGTTGCGACAATATGACAGGCCTAAAAATTCTTGCGAAAATAAAGCCCCATGACATTGCCGTCTTACGACGAAATCGCAGGACGTCCTTACATTTTCATGTACCGACCCATTGATCTCGTCTTATCTTTATCTTTTTTATTGTTGCCTCTTTAGGATTGTCGCACAAATATGACAAGCCTAAATTTCCTTGCGAAAATAAAGCCTCATGACATTTGCGTCTTAAGACACTTATCATCTCCCTAATGGAGGGTGCCGCCCTTATCATCCCCCTGGTTGCCCCTTCAAGGAGGTGTACTTCTGCCATACAAGGCTAGCTCCCCCCATCCGGTCTTAACAACAACCAATTGTTTTCGCAGCCTCTTATCCCTTTTTCCTATAAGGCTTATGGTTACGAGACTGCACCCTAAGTGGAGTTTTCTTCGGGCCGAGTGCAGCATATGCCGAGACTTTCCAAGAATAGCCGAGACACTTCAAATGCCCCAGGCACTCTTGGCTCAACCGTGTACCTCGGCGCCTTGGTCATATGCCGACTCCTTAGAAGAGACCCTCGGTCATCCAACCTAATTCATAAGCTTAGATTGAAAATCCAAGGTACCTCTCCTGGATGGGCTTTATTGACCCCAATTCTCCATGACTTAGGTTCCAGGGGTGGTGTAACCTTTTCCCTGAGCCATGTTAACAGGTACCCCCTTTTATGACGTACTTTAGGTCTTACATTTGCCTCTTGCGAAATTTTGATTTCGCGAACTAGGGTGTACACCGGTGTAGTTAAAATCGCTCTCCAAGGCCGATTACTCGCCGAGTAATCGCTACAAGCTATATGACCGAGGCGATTTCCGATTCCAAGGCATCTCCGATTTTTAGCGATTAAGTCGGCCGATTTTGGCGATTTTGACCGATTTTTGGGCAAAACGAGTTCGCGATTTTTCCGAGTTGTTCTTGCACGTAACGAAATCATAAATTCGTAACCCCTCGGATGAGAGTTATTAAATGGTAAAACCTCTAAAAACGTTATAAATAGGTTCAATGTAACAATATTATACTTATTTATATGATAGTTTTAAACTTTTAATTTCAATTAGGTAGAAATATTGACTCATGAGCAGAAATCTATAAGTATCTAATAAATATGCTCCGAGTATTAGGCCGAGTTTTAGCGATTTCCAAGTCCGAACTTACTGCTCCTCGCTCCAAGCTTCCCAACCGAGTAGGACCGAGGAACGATTTCAACTACTTTGGTGTACGCCATAGCAGGTTCGCCCCTTTCTGATATGTCATTGATTTTTTATTATCTCTTGTCATTATCTGTGCGAGATTTTCGCATGTTCTTTCTTTATTTTGTACAATCTCGCAGTAATTCTTTCGCAAGATTTTCATATAAATTCATTTTGCTTCAATCATACATTATTTCGCAGTCTAATCTTTTCCCACAATCTTTTACGGGTAATATCTCTTCAAGTATAACCTATTCCATGGTCTATCCAATCGTGGCCCACGTCTTTACCCTCGGGATCCATCAATCTATATGCCCCTTTTCCAACTATATCCTTAATGATATAAGGTCCATCCCATTTTTCGCAAGCTTGCCACCACTTTCTCGCCGATATATTGGTGTTTCTCTCAGTACCAAATCACCTGGTTGAAATTCGCGTGTCTTAACACGTTTATTATATTCTCTGGCTAATCTTCGTTGGTAATTCTCCATATCTTGTAGAGATCTTTCTCTTTTTCTTCTAATTCATCTAGTTTGATTAAAATATTACCCGCACTAAGATTTTTCTCCCAAGCTTCTCTCTTTGTTGTTGGAATAATAACTTATGTTGGTAGTACACCTCAACTCCATATGTTAAACAGAAGGTGGCATTCCGTAGCTTCTCTTTGGTTGTATTGTAAGCCCATACTTGCATTATGCACTTGTTCACACCATGCTCTATTATGCCCTTCTAATTTCTTCTTCAATATATCTGCGATTGTTTTATTTGTTGCTTACGCTTGTCCGTTGGCTTTGAGGGTATAAAGGAGTTGACTTTCCACATTTTATCTTAAATGCATTAAGTAATGATTCTATATTATGTCCCTCAAATTATTTCCCATTGTCAGACACCAACTGTGCGGGGATTCCAAATCTGCATATGATATTCTCAAATATGAATGTAAAAATATCTTTGTCGCGAATGTTTTGTACTGCCTTTACTTCTGCCCATTTTGTGAAATAGTATGTAGCGACAATCAGATATCTTCTTTGCCCAGTTCCTGGTAAGAATGGTCCCACAATATCTAAACCCCATTTTCCAAAAGGCCATACACTTGTTGAAGATGTTAATGGTGCTCCTGGTGCATGTATTTTCTTTCCGTGCCTTTGGCAATCTTCGCAACGCCTTGATATTTGCTTCGCATCCTCGTGCATAAGTGGCCAATAATAACCTTGCATCTTCGCTTTGTATGCCAAATATCTTCCACCACTGTGATTGCCAGCATCCCCACTATGTAACATCTTTAGTACTTCTTCTCCTTCTTTCCGTGTTAAACATCTGAGTGAAGGTCCGTTAAAGGCTCTCCGGTACAATATTCCGTCCCTTAGTTCATAATTTGTCGCACGGATTTTTAATTTGTGTGCCTCCAATCTATTCCTTGGTGTTTCTCCTCTTTTTAGATATGCATGAAGTTCTGCTCTCCAATCTTCAATACTAGGTATTTGTTCTTCATCTTCTATTATCATTACATCTACCTCTTCTTCTTCTTCTTCTTCTTCTTCTTCTTCTTCTTCTTTATTGATTGATGGTTATAAAAGTGTTTGTATCTTTATGCATCTCGCAGCTGGGTCTGTCATCATACTTGATTTGAAAGCAAAAGCATCTGCGAGTCTGTTATCTTTTCTTGATATGTGTCTCCATTTAATTTTTGGGATTCTCGCTGACAACTCTTCAACAAGTTTTTTGTATTTCTTCATGGTTGATTCATTTGTAGGGTATTCTCCTTTTATTTGACAAATAACTAATTGTGAATCGCTGGTGATTCTTACATTTTCCAACTTCATTTCTATTGCGAACTTCAAGGCATGTATCACAGCCTCATATTCTGTCTCATTATTGGTGGATGCAAACTCCAATCTGAAGGAAAAAGCCATTTTGTTGCCTTCTGGCAAAATCAAAACAACTCCAACTCCATTACCTTCCCCATTTGATGATCCATCCACCAATATTTCCCATCTGTTTGGCTCTATTAATAGATCTCTTGGATTTCCATGCTCTTCTTCTATATCCATCATTTCTTCCACTGCTTCATCATCTTCTAAGGGAAATTCTGCTATGAAGTCTGCAGCAACTTGCGATTTTGGTGAAGATAGTATTTCATATTTGATTTTGAAATGTCCTATCTGTGCATTCCATCTCTCAACTCTGCCTGATCTTTTTGAATTTTTCATTACTGACTCGATTGGTATTTTTGTCAGTACCCTTATTTCATGCTTTGAAAATATATTCGAAGTTTAAATCTTTGCATAAACTAATGCCAAAATTAGTTTTTCAATCTTTGAATAATTTTTCTCTGCAGCATTGAAGGTTTTGCTGATGTAATAGATTGGGTTTTCAACTCCTGCGTCTACTCGCAATAACACAACACTTAACGCATGCGAAGTTGTCGCAAGATAGATTCATAATTCTTCTCCCGGTTCTGCCTTTTGCGAAATAGATATATTTGTCAGATGTTCTTTTATTCCTTGAAAAGCTTTCTCGCAATCATCTGTCCATCTAAACTTCGCCCCCTTTATGAGTATATTGAAAAAATGTTTACATTTATCTGATGATCGCGAAATGAACCTTCCCAGCGAAGCTAAGAGTCCATTTAACTTCTTTACATCTTTTACCGTCGCCGGTGTTGGCATGTCGCGAACTGCTCGTACTTTCTCTGGATCAACTTGTATTCCTTCTTTTGATACGATGTAACCTAAAAATTTTCCCGATGCAACCCCAAAAATACATTTTCTGGATTTACCTTGATGTTAAAATGTCTCATTTGTTCAAAAATTTCCCTCAGATCTTGGACATGATTTTTTGCTTCTTTACTTTTTATTAACATATCATCTACATATACTTCCAATGTTTTGTGTATCCACTTCGCAAACACTTTTTCTGTAGTAGCAGGATTTCCCACACTACACCCCTTACTCGATTTTGCTTAATTAATTCATTGAAAGATGTAAGATCAAGAATATTTATTGATTGAATTCATGAAATGTTTACATAGGAAAATAGAATTACACTTAGAAATTAAAGCATGCTTAAACTTTCTCTCTCCTAATGACTTGCCCAACAATTCCAAAAAGATCTCTCCCTTTTACAGACTCATTTAGCCCTTTATATAGGGTAATACATAGTGGATGACAGCTAAGCTACCCTTTATTTTCGGGAATGTCTCGCGAAGTGTCGCAGATGCACAAACATTCACTCGCGACACTTCTTAACCCTCGCCAGGTCTCACGTCTTCTTTATGTTTTGCCTGTCGTTATTCATTGCGTCGTTTATTTTAGTTCCCTGCGACTCCTTCGCGATGCTGTCGTTTATTAATCTCGCGAGCCTTGTTTGTTGCGATATTACGACCCTACATCTTGCCTCTTTTTCCTGGAATATTGCTTGACAAGCGATCTTTAAGGAAAAATCTATTGTGGTAGCGATCTTTGATTTTTGTTGATGAAGGAACGAGCAAAAGAATACTTTCCTTGAAAAGTACGTACTTGCCTCTATTCTTTTGCAAAGTTCCGAAGCTTCTTTGAGATATATACGAAGTATCGTCTCCTATCTCTCCTCATATTTCTCCTGCGAGGGGAAGAGTATCATGAGATTTTTACAATATTGTTTCCGCGACTGCTTATCTTTATCTGTTTCAGTTTTGTACTTTTACACGGATTTTGATTATTAATGTCTTTTCTTGACACGTCTCTTTCAACCCCTTATTCTTGACCATTCATGTCTCTTCGCATTAAATGACCTCGTTTTCTCGAGGATCTTTTTCCCTATATATAGTTTTCTTTTCCCCTCCTTTTCATCCTTTAGTTTCTTTCTCTGCAACTTTTCTTTGACTCTCTCCTTCCGCAATTTGCGCTCCCGCTACCGCAAATCTTTTCTTCGTCCTTTCTAGCGCCGATCCTAACCTTTAACCTCCCATCCATTCCCATACCGATAATGGCTTCCATTAGTCGTGCATACAAAGCTTCTTTTGATGAAGTTCAACGAAGTTGCTCGAGAAGGGTTTCACTCTATCAACCATTCCGATCAAGAATCTTCATCTATTCTTTCTGCAAAGTTATTTTCGATCATCAATGTGATGATCAAAAGATTATAGTCTCGCTAGGTCGCCTTCTCGCGGGACTTCCCATTCCCTTGTACAATCCTCGAGATGCCTTTATTTTATGAAATCTTGGCCCATGAAAAATTCTCTCGAGCCGTTTATCAATTGAGTGGCGATTGCATTCGCCTAATGCTTGAGTTCGCGAATCGTGGTGATGGCAAAGGATCTTTATACCCTACTACTGTTAGACACCCCGATTTCGCAGACTTGGAAATAACTGCTGAGAAGTACACTGTAGAGAGCTTTTTTGAAAACTATTCAGTGATAAAGATGATTAATGCGAAATCTCGCTGGGGCATTCGCCTGAAAAAAGAAGGATAATGTTCCTGAGGATAAATTGCTCATGCAGGATATTGATTGGCACCCGGGCAATAATACTACTCCTCGCCACTCCAAAGATGAGAAGTGGTGGGTTGTACCCTTGATTTTAAATGGGCCTTATATCGCGGGCTCGCACGTTCTTCATGCGAATCTCACAGGGTATCATCCTTGGGAATTCAAATGGCCTGATAAGGCAAATGAGGTATGTTTCCCATTTTAAATCTTGCCTTTGCAACTTTCTTTTTATATATGTTGAGTTTGTAAAATTTCTCAGATCGCCAAATTGAGAAGAAAGTACAAGGATAATCCGTTGGAGAGTACTCGACCATACTTCGATCGCTACGGATGAAGTAAGAAACATTTCCTTTGTCATTTGAAACAATATTGTTGCCTCTGTTTCTTATTTTTAACCGTATGCGAAGGTTGAGTCGAAGAAGTCAGAGCCGCGAAGATTAAAAGTAAGGGTAAAACTGTCGTTCGCAAGGGTAAATCTTCGCTCCATTAACTAAGAAGCGAAAGGTCCAATCTTCTTCTCGCCTTAGCTCAAGCTTTGAATCTTCTCGACGGGGATAACCATGACTCGAATCCTTCTCTCGCCAAGAAGATTCCGTCGACTCGCTTCTTCTATGGATCGCTTATCTAGCATCTTCGGATTGTTTCCAAGGAATGGGAGATGCTCCCTAGCTTCTCTTTGCGGTGCTCTCGCAAACGTGTGTAATGCTACTTTATTAGAGGGCAATAATTCTTTCAATGGAGCCTCTAGAATTGTGTCTCCTGACTTCTTGAATGCACTTGGATCTTTGGTACGTATGCAGTCATATTTCCCTGTTAATTTTAAATTTTTAAATATATATATATATATATTAATGATTTTTCTATCTTCTTTTATAGGTTGGAAGAACTTCTTTTGTAGTTGCCTCAGATCTCGAGAGAAGACGCAACAATCTTGAAAAGAAGAATTCACAATTGAACAAGAAGATTCGAGAATTAGAAATTGAAGCTGCGTCATCTCGCGATAAAGACGAGAGAATTCAAAAGTTAAATACCGAACTTGACTCCCAAAGGGATAGGGTGTCCACTCTTCAGAACGCTAATCAACAACTTTATGGTATAAGATTTTACTTCCTTTTATCATTTCTATTTTATCGGTTGCATATTGTCGCCTAACTTATTACCTTCGGCAGATGTATATAATCTCTCCGATGAGGCTATTCTTCTCCATACATTCCTGAACCTATGGATAATGATCTTCTTCTCGCTCACCTCAATCAATCTCTAAGTAGTTCCTCCAATAAAACTAACCTCCTTTCATTAAAGGATCTTCAATCCAAATATCATCTCTTGGAGATCGAACACAGATCTAGTTTAAATTTAACTAATCGCTTTAAACGAATGTACCTTGATTCCGAGAAGAAAATCAAGACTTTAAGGAAGAAAATTAGTGATCTCATAGATGAGAACGATCGCATTACTAACAGAGGTGCACAGGCATTAGCAGAATTCCACAAATCTCTTCTTGGTGTGCAAGTTGAACGAGATGAACTCCTTCATCAGAATACCATGCTTAAGCAGCGAGAAGAGCAAGTTCGTTCTCTTCTCGTTATTAGTAGTGATGATGAATTCGCCTGGGCTGCGAAGGTTTTAGATAATGCCAGGAATAACCTAGGTGTTGATGTTAGTCTTCATGCCGAGCATACTTCCTTGATTAAAGATATGATATCCGATAGAGAAGGTTACTTATTATACCTTATCGCTTCTTATTTCGTAGTATTGCTTGTAAATTGTTAACTTGTTGTTTCTTATTTGCGTAATCCGAGAAGAGGCTTCAAAGTTAGAATTAGAGAGCTTGAATCGAAAAAGAACAACTCGCCAGAATTTTCCAAGCGAGAATTGAAGAACTCGAAACCGAAAAAGAACATTTCGCAAAGAATCTCTCCCTTCGCGAGAATAAATATTCCAAGTTGAAGAAACAATTTCTAACGACAAGGTGGAGAACTTTAATAATGATCTTTTTCGTTTTCGTAATGGAGCCATGGAATATGTTTGTAAGGACCACAATATCCCTCTCGCATTCATATCCCTGGCTCCTTGAAAAGGTTCCCGAGAATCTCGCCCTGTCTCGGACGTTTCGATAGCGAGGTTGGCGAAGAAGAAAACTCGCGATGAGAATAATAGGTCTCGAAGAATCGATGAAGAAGAAGAATCGCCAAAGAGATAACTCTTTTTGTTTTCTTTTCTCGCTTGTAATATCTCGTACATTTTCGTATCCTTATTATAGTGTATTTCTGGATTTTTCCCCCGAATTCAATCTTCACTCCCCCTTTTTGGTAGTTCTTCCTTGTAATATAATTGGCTAACATTATTGATGTATAACTCTTTCATTTTAAGATGAATAACAATATTCCATCTTTTCCATTCCCATACTTGCCTCTGTTATTTATCTTCAGATGGAAGATTTTAGTTGTCATCATGTATGTGGTTGAATAATAATTTTATTGTTATTGAGATGTATTGTTGCGACGAGGTCGCAGGTATCTTCATAAATCAAAAATTCTACTTGCCTTGCCTTATCTTCATAAATGTATTTTATCTCTTCTCATTGCGACAAGGTCGCAAGCCGCCCTTACATTTTCAAGTAAGATCCCATTGACCCTGCCTTATCATTTTTGTGTGGTCTTCCGAGTTAGACCTCCCTAATTAGAGGTCTTCCCCTGCCACCTTATATTGCGACAAAATCGCAGGACGTCTTTACACTTGCATGTAAAGACCCATTGATCTTGCCTTATCATTTTCCAAGTATTTTTACCTCTGCAGGATGTTTTAGTCGCGACAATATGACAGGCCTATATATTCTTGCGAACATAAAGCCCCATGACATTGCCTTCGTGCGACGAAATCGCAGGACGTCCGTACACTTTCGTGTAAAGACCCATTGATCTCGCCTTACCCTCGCGTTAGTATTATTGCCTCTGCAGGATCATTGCACAAATATGACGAGCCTAAATTTTCTTGCGAAAACATAGCCTTATGACATTTGCGTCTGTTTTGACACCCCCCCTAATGGAGAGTGTCGCCCTTATCATCTCCCCGGTTGCCCCTTCAAGGAGGCGAAACATCGGCCATACAAGACTAGCTCCTCCCATCCGGTCTTAACAACAACCAGTTGTTTTCGCAGCCTCTTATCCCTTATACCTATATGGTTTATGGTTACGAGACTGCACCCTAAGTGGAGTTTTCTTCAAGCGAGTACAACATATGCCAAGACTTGCCAAGAATGGCCAGGGTAGGTTCATCCATCCGGGCACTGGCTCAACCGTGTACCTCGGCGCCTTGAGCATACACTGACTCCTTGGAAGAGACCCTCGGTCGCCCAACCAGGGTATAACCTTATATAGTTGGGAATCCAAAGTATCTCTCCCGGATAGGCTTTCATGGGCCCCAAATTTTCATGACTCAGGCTTCAGGAGCGGTTTAACCTTCCCCCTGAGCCATGTTGAGAGATACCCCCTTATATGACGCACTTTAGGTCTTACATTTGCCTCTTACGAAATGTTATTCGCGAACTAGGGTGTACGCCATAAAGGTTCGTCCCATTCTTTTACTCATTCATACTTGTTATACATTCAATCATTCATGTTTCATTATTTGCTGACATTTGTTTACGAAGTATTCGCAAAATTCTGTTTCATTTGTTGTATTTTCATTTTTCTTTCTTGATCAATTCCCATATACTCTTGGCTGCGAGATTCTACACAGCATTACTTTTTGTTGATTCTTCACTTCTTATGCCTTTTGTTCCTCATATCCTTTGCTTCATTATTACCATAATATTCGCCTGTCTCTAGGCACTCACCTCGCGAGGTATGTTCAGTCCTTACTTCTATGGCATCCACCATCAATTTTTCCTTTCTCTGCTCATCTCTCACATGTTGTTTCCAACCTTTTCTTTTGGCATTTCTTTCTTCGCAGCTTTCTACATCTACTTCATGACATTGTTGCGACTCCTTCCAGTCTCCCTGTATAATACCAATGCCATTTGGATGTGGAAATTTTATACATTGATGATATGTTGATGCGACTCCCAAGATTTCATGAAGCCATGGCCTCCCAATCAGCGCATTGTATGGAGATTCCACGTCAACCACACAGAATAAAATATCAGTTGATAATCCTTGTAGAGGTATTCTCATGCGAACCTCTCCCTTTGGTTTGTTTGCAGTGCCATTAAAGCCATATATCTTGTATGTAGAGGGGATCAAATCCTCATCTTTTCCTCCCATCGTCTTGTAAGTATGGTAGAAGAGAATATTCACCGAACTTCCGGTGTCGATTAAGATTCGGTTGATCGCCCAGCAAGCTTCTGCCTCATCATCTTCTCCATCAACTGGTTTCGGGTTAATCTCTAGTTTCACAACCAACGGGCTATCATGTGTTTCTCTTCCTTTTGGCACTTCATCTGCAGAGAAAGAAATGGTCTTCAGCTGCCACTTTTCTAACTGCGTCATTCTCGCCAGGCTCATTATTTCTTTATCATTAGCATCTCTCGCAAAGACTCTACTGAGCACGTTGTCATGAAAATCTTCGATTGTGCGATAGGAGTGCACGATAGAGTTGCAATTCAAATTTTTAGCTTTTGTTCCAACTTCTATAACAAATGTTTCCTTTCCTTTTGCTGACACTGTTCTATGCATCTCTGGTGGTGGTGGTAAAGTCTGGCCTGTTTCTTCTCCCTTTAGAAAGTGATTTAGCTTCCCCTGATCAATCATCCTGAGAATGATTCTCTTTATGTTTCTACAATCGTTTGTTTGATGCCCATGGAAGCGATGGTAAGAACAAAACTCATGACTTCTATCGCCTGGCGGTGGTTCCATTCCCACATTCCAAGGTGCTGGTACATTTTCCATCACAAGTATAGCTTCCCAGATCTTTTCCACACTAGCATTCAGTGGAGGCATCTTAATCTCTTCCCATACTATTCTGCGACTTCTCTGTCCTCCACGGTTATTTTGCCTTCGTCCACCATATGTTTCTTGCACATGATCTAGCCTCTGAATCTTATTATTGCCGTTACGGTTGTAATAGTTCCTTTCTCGTTCAAATTCCTCTTGATCGTGGCTTCCCATGGCTACCATCTTCTGGCTGTCCTCATCGCCTTTCCTTGCTTGCTGTCCTTGCGAAGTACTCGCCATCGTATTTATGAATTGAGGCAACAAACTTGCGTTCGCAGCATTCGAGCTTGTGTTCGCGATCGGATAAGAATTCATTTCATTCTCGTCTTTCTTCTAAGGCAATATATTCTTCCCGTAACTCTCATTTCGCCATCGTGATTGTATTTTTGATTCTAAAAATTTGAATGTACAACAAGTTAGTCGCAAAGAGAGCATTCACAAATGAGAGGATGAGATATCTTTCCTCAACCCGTCCCGCCATTTCGCTACACATGGTTCTCCATCTTATTGTCAATCGCCTTAAGCTCTCGCCAACCCTTTGTTTCAACCCGAATACATCTTCAATACCCGGTCGCGAAGAGTCGTTACTTATGTATGCTCCGGGAATGTGGCTTGTAAATGGTTAAATGATGTGATTGTGTTCCTTGGAAGACCTTCAAACCATTTTAGTGCTTCTCCTATTAGGCTTGATGCGAAATATTTGCATAGTATAGCATCATGATTCTCCCACCGTAACATACATCTCATATAAGCCTTGATATGTTGTACCGCATGTGTTGTTCCATCAAAGATGTTGGTTAACGCAGTAGATTGCACTTAGGAGGTATTCCTCCCATCTCGTACTTCTAGCGTGAAGGGATTCTTCGCGGCGTCTGCGATGGCTTCGTCTAACTGTCTCCTTCCTCCTTCCCTTCTACTATTCAAGTAATCCTCTCATTTCAAATGAGATTCTCTTAAGATTTGTTCATTTGCCTCGTAGTTTGATTCTACTGGTCTTTTTAACTCGCTTCTCTCCTTCTTCGCTCGTGCCTATTTTGACCTTCCCGCTCGTTATTTTCTCCTCTTCTTTCCTCGCGACGCTCTTCTTCGTTTCTTTCATCAATTCGCACACCGTTATATCGGTTGTTCTCTCTTCTTGGCTGTCTCTCGGCTCTCATCCGCACCCTTTCATATTCTTCATTAATATTTCTATTGGTACGATTTTGTTCCCTTCTTCTTTCGCGGTTGTCATGGTTATTCTCACGGATTGCCTCTTCCATCTCTTGATTTTCCATTTCTTCTCTTATCCTTTCTCTCTCGCGAGCTAGCCGCGCTTGTTCAATGTAGTGTCTCTCAATGTCATCCTCAATCTCTCGGTTTCTTCTCAGTTCTTCTCTCCCGCGCAAGATTATTCTCCCTTCAGCAGCTGGGTCATTTGGTTCTTGGAGTTGCATGTTTCCTTGATTTTCCCTATTCCGCTCATTTTGAAGATTTTCGGGTTGAGGGATATAACGATCTTCTATTTCCCCTCTTCTCTCGCCATGCTCTATACTCGGATTTTGTGTTTCTTCCTCGGTATTTTCTGTTGGTAAAACTCTCCTTCTTTCTTCCCTATTCGATCTTGAACTTGATCTCACGCTACTTCTAGATCTCCTATTTTGCAACCTCATATTTTCCATCCTCAATTCATGATTCTGTCTTGTCAAGTTTGCTCGTTCCTCTGCCTCTAGCCGTCTCTCTTCGTGTATTGTTTGTCTCAATCTTTCTAATGCTGCAATTTCTTCGTTTTCGTATTCATTTCTCCATTCATTCCTTGCTCCCCTTGTCCATTGTTCACCGCCTGCTGCTCCTCTTCCCTCTCGTCTTTAATCGACCTCCAAGTATGTACACTTACTCTATCATAATCCACAGCCGCGTTTGCTACCGGGGAGATCGGTGGTTGGTTTTGATCTTCTCCATCGTTTCTCATATTCATCCTTGACGATTCTCCTGTTTTCATTCCTCCTTTCTCCAAACAAGTCTCCCACTTCTTCTTACAATCGTTGGTTGCCCTTGTACATTTCTTCTTCTAGCCATTTTTCTTTTCCAATGAATTCTTGAGTATCTTCTCCAAATCTTTTCTCTCGTCAATCCAAATTCCTTCCAATTTCTACGTCAATCATCTTTCTGTCCCCTGTTTCTAGCGCATATGTAGTAGCAGGATTTCCCACACTACACCCCTTACTCGATTTTGCTTAATTAATTCATTGAAAGATGTAAGATCAAGAATATTTATTGATTGAATTCATGAAATGTTTACATAGGAAAATAGAATTATACTTAGAAATTAAAGCATGCTTAAACTTTCTCTCTCCTAATGACTTGACCAACAATTCCAAAAGATCTCTCCCTTTTACAGACTCATTTAGCCCTTTATATAGGGTAATACATAGTGGATGACAGCTAAGCTACCCTTTATTTTCGGGAATGTCTCGCGAAGTGTCGCAGATGCACAAACATTCACTCGCGACACTTCTTAACCCTCGCCGGGTCTCACGTCTTCTTTATGTTTTGCCCGTCGTTATTCATTGCGTCGTTTATTTTAGCTCCGCGACTCCTTCGCGATCTTTGTCGTTTATTAATCTCGCGAGCCTTGTTTGTTGCGATATTACGACCCTACATTTTCTACCATCCTTTTGTATGTTGCTCAAAGCATTTCGCAAACCAAATGTCATTTTTGTGTAACAATATAACCCTCTTGGAGCGAAAAAAGCAAGTATGCTCCCGATCTTCTTGGCGAGAGGAATTTGATTGTACCCTTTATATCCATCTAGAGAAGATATTCTATCATTTCGCCGCTGATTCGACCATTTATGGAATATCCAGGTAATGGAAAACTATCCTTCGGACAAGCTTTATTTAGATCAGTAAAATCTATACAAATTATTATCCCTTTTTTCTTCTTTGGAACTACGACCATATTTGCTATCCACTCTGGATATTTTGCTTGTCTTATAATCCCTGCATCAAGCATCTTCTGCAACTCTTCTTCTATTTGAGGATGATACGTTATCGCGATTTTTCTGATTCTTTGTTTGAATGGCCTTACATTTTTGTCAATTTCTAATCTATGACATGCCACATATGGGTCTATCCCAGGCACCTCATCCATGTTCCATGCGAAAATATCTTTAAATTCTCGCAACAGACCAATAGTTTTTTCTTCTTCATCTGCTTCCATCTTGGTCCCAATTTTTAGTATTTTGGGTTCTTCTTCGGTCCCAACATTCACTTCCTTCGTTGGTTCTGCCGCAGTGTAGCTGGCCTTAGGTTCTCCCATAGGTGTAGGTTCTTTTATCTCCTTCGCAAGCTCAGTTCCTTCTTTCAAAATTTCGTTGGGTATCCCTTTTCCCTCCTCTGCTCTTATCATATAATCTCTAAATTCCTCCTCTTTCTTTGCTTCCTTCACAATTTTTCTGCGATTTTTTCGTTTCTTTGCACGTCCTTCATATTGTTTCACTTCAATTTGATAGCATAATCTCGCTTTATCAGCTTCCCCTCTAATTTTACCAATCCCACTTGGCATAGGAAATTTGATGCATTGATGTAATGTTGATGCTAAAGCTTTAATCGCATGAATCCATGGCCTTCCCAACAGCATGTTGTATGGTGATTCCATATCCACTACGCATAATGCCATTTGTGTTTCAATCTCCTCCAGCAAAATTCGCGCCTCTGTTTCTCCTTTTGGTTTTGTCATAGATTTGCCAAAGCCATGAATATGATAAGTTGAAGGAGACATCTCTCCATCTTTGTATCCCATTCCTCTGTATGCATGGTAAAAGATTATATTCGCCGAACTCCCCGTATCAACTAGAGTTCTGTTTACCACCCATTCTTCTATAATTTTTGCTGATTTTTCTTTTTCTTTCTGTGTGGTTACTATGATTACCAAAGGAGATGTGTGGTTTAAGTTTTCTCTTGATATCTCTGCTGCTGTGAATGTAATCTTCTGTTTTTCCCAATCTTTCATGGGTGACGCTTTCTCCGTTGTTACGATTTTCTTTCCTTCAAAATCTCGTTTATGTATTCTCCCTCTGATATTTTCATGAAATTTATTAATCATTGTTTTTGTAATCAAACTGCATTCCAACTTTCTATTACGTTCCTTGATTTTGATTTTCTCTACTTTAACCGATTTATCAATTTGTTTCATCATCTTCTTAATTTGAACAATCTTAACAACAATCTCCAATGTTTAATCTTCAGTCCCTGTTTCTAGCGCCATATGTAGTAGCAGGAAATCCCACACTACACCCCTCAAAAGAATTCACACAATCAAGTCATTTTAAGATGAACAATTATATTCTTTATTGCTTATTAAAACTCACAAGTGTTACAAGATGGAAAGGAAATAAGCTAAAGAATTTATAACCGCTTTAAACTTTCTCTCTCTTGATAACTTGCTCCTCACTCGAAAAAGATCTCTCCTCTCTTAAGCCTATTCGGCTCTTTATATAGGACATTACATAGTGGATGACAGCTAAGATGTCCTTTATTTTCGGATCTGACTTGCGACATTCTCGCGAGTGTACAAATATTAAATCTCGCAACACTCCTAAATCTCGCTAGATCTTCACATCTTTCTCGTGTTCAAGCTGTCGTCATCCATTGCGTCATTTATATTATCCATCTGCGACATTTTCGCAATGTGTTGTTTACGAATTTCGCAAGAGTGTTGGTGATGCGATATTCTGATCCTACACTTGTTTATAGCCCTGACATGGCAACTCACCTTGAACACCTTCAACAAGTTCTTTCTGTGTTGAAACAACATCAGCTACATGCCAAACTCTCTAAGTGCTACTTTGCCCAAACTGAACGGGAGTATTTGGGCCACATCATCACAGCTCAAGGGGTTGTGGCTGATCCTTCCAAGATACATTATATGACTTCTTGGCCAATTCCTAAAATAATCAAGGAGCTGAGAGGATTTCTAGGTCTCACTGGCTACTACAGAAAGTTTGTTAAAGGCTATGGAACTATCAGCAAGCCCTTAACTGAATTATTGAAGAACAATGCTTTTGTATTGTTTGCAGCTGCCACTAATGCTTTCATTCAACTCAAACTGGCAATGACTACTACTCCAGTCTTAGCACTTCCAGATTTTCAAAAAAGTTCATCTTAGAAACAGATGCTTGTGATACTGTCATTGGTGTTGTTTTAATGCAAGAGGGTAGACCCATTGCTTTCCACAACAAGCCATTGGGCCCTAAAGCTGTGGGATTATCCACTTATGAGAAGGAATTAATGGCAGTAGGATCAGCTGTCACAAAATGGAGGCACTACCTACAAGGGCATCATTTCACAATCAAGACTGATCATGAAAGCATCAAGTTCTTCTTAGAACAAAAGATTACTACAGGGTTGCAACAAAAGTGGCTGATGAAGTTATTGGGATTTAACTATGACATCCAATATAAAAAAGGGGTTTATAATAAAGTTGCTGATGCTTTATCAAGGAGAGCACACCCTACTACTGCCTTACAAACCATCACTCTTTCCAAGCCTATCTGGATGCAATAAATTGCCAATAGCTATGCAAATGATCCCAAGGCTCAACAACTGATTTCTCAACTGCTGATTTCTCCTTATACAACACTTAATTTTTCCTACCAGCAAGAGATTCTCAGGTATAAATCCAGGTTATATATTGGTAATGGTAACAATGTCAGGTCTTCCATCTTATCTTCATTGCATTCCTCAGCCATTGATGGCCATTCTGGTATTCAAGCTACTTATAACAGGGCTAAACTTCATTTTTATTGGCCAAAAATGCAACAAGACATCATTTCTATGGTAACCTCTTGTGATGTCTGTCAGAGGAATAAGCATGAAAATTCTTTCCCTGCTGGTCTTCTCTGACCACTTCCTATTCTCGATCGGGCACGGAAGATATCTCAATGTATTTCATTGAGGGCCTTCCCAAAAGTGAGCACAAAGATGTTATCTTGGTGGTGGTTGATAGGCTAACAAAATACAGCCATTTCATTGGACTTCAGCACCCTTATACTGCAGTCATTGTGTCTAAAGCTTTCTTACATCACATTTTCAAGTTGCATGGTTTACCCTCCTCCATCACCACTGACAGGGACAAGGTCTTTACAAGTAATTTCTGGAAAGATCTTTTTCATTACCTAGGGACCAGCCTCAAACTTAGTACTGCATATCATCCTCAGACTGATGGTCAGATAGAGAGAGTTAATGCATGCTTAGAAAATTATTTAAGGTGCATGACTGGATTTCAACCTAAGAAATGGTTCAGCTGGCTGGCACTTTCTGAGTGGTGGTACAATACTAGTTATCATACTAGCATTAAAATGTCTCCTTTCAAGGCACTGTATGGTTATGATGCACCACACTTAGCTTTCCCAACTACTGTCACTACTTCTGTAGCTACAGTTGAGGAGTATCTTACTCACAGGAATGGTATGCTTGACATACTCAAGGAATCCCTGTCTGCTGCTCAAGCTAGAATGAAGTTCTTTGCAGATCAGAAAAGAACTGAAAGATCTTTTGAAGTGGGTGACATAGTCTACCTCAAGCTCCATCCCTACAGACAAGCATCTGTTTCCTTGGGGAAGAATTTCAAACTATCAGCTAAGTACTATGGTCCCTTTCCCATTCTTTACAAAGTTGGTAACTTAGCTTATAAACTGCAACTCCCAACAGAAGTTAGAGTGCATCCTGTTTTTCATGTCTCCCAGCTCAAACTGAAGATTGGTTCTACTCATATGCCATCCCCCACACTGCCACTAGTGGACCATGAAGGCCAAGTCATCATCACTCCTATTTCAGTTTTGGACTACCGAACTGTTACAAGAGGAGATCACACTGTTCAACAAGCTCTCATTCACTGGTCCAATGCTACTGCTGCAGAAGCTACATGGGAGGATACTGCTACAATTCTAGCTCACTTTCTAGCTTTTGTCCTTGAGGACAAGGACAATTTGAAGGGGTAGACAGTGTCATGTGGTTGCCTTGTAATAGGGGTGTACTTAACTTAACGTTGGGTGCCCTTATAATTACTACCTTATCTTTATTATAGCCGTTAGGATCCAGACACGTGTCGAGTTGGGAATACTCCTTTCTAATCATGGCTTAGCCTATTAATGTGTAAGAAGCGGCAGTTTTGTAAGCAGATAATTATTGTTATTCAAGAACTTAAGTTCTCAGGCTGATTTTCGAATCAGAGTTACCATTTCTGGTTATTTGATTGTTTCAATTTGTTCACTATAGAACAACAAACACTATAAACCTAATAAGTTTGTGTTTAATTGTTTCCTAAAGTCTGTCCCTATGGGAAACTTCATTAGGAAACTCGCTCTTGGCATCTGTAACGCATGCCAGAATTCCATTAGAGATTATTATCTATTAGACCTCTGGTCTCTTATGATAATATCGCTCCATCTAAGACTTTGGAAAACTTAGATGATGAGAAACAATCTAAAGGAAAAATTAAAAGTTCTTCTAAAAAGAGTCATTTGAAAAAACGTCGTCAGCGCTCAAAGATATGGAATCTCACTAGATTAACTCTTAATCTTTATGAGGAATACTATCATGATGGATCAATCGGCAAAGATCTATTTAGAGCCTTTGAAAGCGTTTTTAAATTCTTAGAAAAGCTTAATTCCTTTAAGAATTAGAATTTTTCTGATAAAAGTTATGTACCTGTCAAATCATGTATTCATGATGTACGAACTAGTCCTACTACCAACTCATGTGAAATTGAGATGTCTGGTGAGTTCGGTGTAGGTTCTAATTTTCGGAAAAAGTCTTTTCTTGGGTATAAGAAAAAGGATTCAAAAAATTCTATTAACCCGGATGTTGATGGTGGGTTTTCATTTGAGGTTAAAATTGTAAAATCCAAAAAAATTATGCGCTGACATCTTGTAAAAGATAAATCCATTAATAAGTGTTGGATACTCCCTCACTTAATTCACCAAGAATGGAGCATGTGGCAACAATCCCATTCTGTGAATACATGAAATTCCTCCCGGTTGGAGCATGTGGCAACAATCCCATCCTCGTGAATTTCTAATCAGCCTTGTATTTCAGTACTCATTATCGGTGTGGCATGACGACCGAGTGTTACTCTTACAGAGTAACACGAACCTCCAAGCACTATAATGAAACCATGTACGAAATACCCGCATGTGTGACTCTCGGTGTGTTATACTAGCCCGATTGAGCCCCTCTCGGTGTGTTATACTATCCCGATTGAGCATCCGGATTGACCGTATCGGTCGGATATGATCGCATGATCATCCAACTCCATAAGCATGATTGGATGACCCGGATCAATTCCATCACCCCCAAGCGGTATGGAATATCCATGCCGAACCAATGCGGAATCCGCACGGTCGGCCATTGGCCTAGCTTGCCAAAAACGTTCATACCAAGCATTATGGACGGAAAACCCTAAATTAGGGTTTGCGGCATATTACATGTGTCGCAAAACAGCCTCAACCATCCATCTTCGCAGGTATAGATAGAGGGTGTAGATGTAGATTCAAAGGGCCCAGAGCATGTCAACACGATCACCGTGGGCCCGCCTACACACTTGACCAATCGGTCAAGACCAACCATGTTTGGTCGTGACAAAATCGTCGCCCAAACAAGAGAAGACGCACGGCTTTGAAACCCAAAATTAGGGTTTTGAGCATCACGGCGTCCATCTTCTCCGGCATGAATGGAGGGTCCAAAATTAGATTAGCGAGTCCGGTCATACCAGCATGACCATCGTGGACCCATCTATTCCCTAACCCAATCGGCCAAGGCATATCATGCCTGGCTAATCCAAAACGCACGCTCAAACTAGCGTGGTCACACCTCCCAAACCGCAACCGATCTCGACCACTCAACTTTGCCTAGGACGATTTGGATGGCTCGGATCACGTTTTCATGGGATATTCAGGTATAGGCGTGGACATCAGCCTACCACCTTCACACCAGGCCAATCGGCCAAGACCGACCAAGATTGGTCGTCTTGGAACGTGCGCTGAAGAGGGCGTGACGTGCGGCCCTTGCGGCACTAGTTTTTTTGTCGCAAATCGATCTCGACCACTCGATTTCACCGGATGAATTGAGTGACCCGGATCATACTTTCATGAGGTAATGGGGTATAGGCGCCTACATCATCATGCCATCTGCACGCATGTATGGTCGGTTAGGCCAAAGTTGTATCCCATGCTTGGTTTCGACCAAGCTGAAGAGTGATGCCCGCGCACCTCTTCAAAACCCTAACTTCATCAACGGTCGCAGATGGGCGTCTCAAAGATCATCTCATCCGTCCGACTTCACCAGCTTGGTTATACAGCCCTGGTCAGGAGTTAATCGGTGAGTAAGGTGTCATTACTCATCACTTTACCACACCATGATGCAGTACCTGCATAAAATACACACGATACTTCACAAGTATCGACTTCCTGAATAACACAGTTATTCAATTCAGCATTACATGCTACCTATCGTGGATCCACGATACACACATTCCAGACATCAATCATGTCACAAGGCGGGGGATACATACGGGGTATTGTTCGCGGTTTACTGACGTGCAGCGTGCAACGCGCCATCACAAGAACGTGTTAGGAAGTCATGGACGGTTAGAGATGAACAGGAGAAGTGGGCAAGGCTGGTCATGTATCACCAACGCACAACTCCACTACTCCATCACTCCACTTCCTTCACTTCCCACGAGAGACGTGAATAAGACTCAATGACTTGTATAAATAGGTTCTCCGCCCTATTTCCAAACAACGGAGAAAAATAACAAGAAAACACCCATAGCCTGCTTACACTAACCGTAAGCTTGTTCATTTTCCTGTTGCAAGTCATAAGCAAGTCTACACCTTCACAATCTCAACACCTTCTTCGCTTCCCTCCCTAAGATCAACCCCATTTCCTTCACTTTGTGACCGAAACAAGTCTGGGAACGACCATTTCTTGGTTTAGGCCGGACTTGCACGGATTGATCTCTCGAATCTACAAGTACTCACCGCGCAGTGCATTTGTTTAAGGTTTAAATTCATTCCTCATCCACACTCCAAATTACCAAATTTGGCAGGAATATTTTTCTCCCATAAACAATTGGCGTCCACAGTGGGAGGTTGATCTCTCGGTTGCACAAAATTGAATTCTCAATTTTTCAGTTTCCATCTCGAAATGTATCCGGAAACCACATGTGGTTCAGATATCATGGGAAGTGTAGCTAGAATGCTGGAGGATGTCTTGGCAAACCAAGCCGGTATCACCAGAAGGCAGAGCGAGACATTTCGCCTTTTGAATGATATAGCAACACAATTACAAGAAGGGTCGGCAGGCATCTACTCAAGCAGTGCAAGAAACGCTGAATCCTTAGTCAGGAGTCACGCCTTTACCAGTGGAGAGGCAAAAAGAGCGCGTAACCGCAGGAGATTCAGGAAAGATGAACAACATGGTCCAGTCAACAATGAAGAACCGAGGCAACTCCACAGAGGAAAGGACTTGTCCGGAGTACTACAATGTCTACCAGATAAAGAAAGGGAGCCTGCAGCCTATGGAGCCCTGTTAGAAGATTTATATCTCAAAACTCTTGTTGAAGCCCTAAGATCGTCCAATCCGCATCGACCTTCCAACCAAGCGAAGAAATGCTTGAGGAAGGAGAGATCGATCGGGAAATACATGAATACGAGAGGATGGGAACGTTCAATTCGATCACTCGGCGGTGATATTACGACACCTTCCACATCCCTTTACCCAGGCAAGCGATCCGCGGATATGATGGCACTCGCAAATCTTCCAACTTCATCTCCGGAACGTGCTCCACATCAAAGCCACGTAGAGACATCACAACGCCCACTAACGCAGGAAAAGCTGGACTCGAAGTACCTACACTTTCCGTTCCCGATGGAAAAGATTTTGGAGTTGCTGGAGATGTGGGTACGAAATAGAGAGGTGGAACTACCTCCTGTATGGCGTCCACCAACCGATCAAGAAATAACGGACCCGAGGTACTGTCACTTCCACCGGTTCCTCCATCACCCCACCAGTGAATGCAACGCTTTGAAGCACATTGTTCAGGAAAAGCTTGGTCCAGAGCAATAGATCTGAGAGATTGGTGCGGAGGATTTTCTTAGAAAGGCTACTCCGGTCCGGTACAAGTGAGGCTTCAAAAGTAAGTAAGTTTTACTCAACAATTTTACAAGAAGGATAGTTTTAGAATTCACTGGGGACTTAACATCCCGCACGTGGAGAAAGAGGCTCAGTGGTCAAGCGTCACATTTATTTCCCTTCATATCTCCCTTTTATGAGACATTTGCAGTTTCATGTGATATGTGCAATCATTCACGACCAAGATGCAAATTCCATTTAAAATAACCTCTTTCGGAAAAAGTTATTCACAAAACTACCTCAATATACCAATTCAATTACCTATTAATTCAAAACCGGAAGTCAAATTACGAAAGGAAATCCTCACTATCACTCAAAAAGAAGAGCATCTAAAAGAAGAGGCAAGTATATAGCACGGATCCTTCAAGGAAAGTCCTTCAACAACAACTCGTCTTTCTGGGCAAGAGCGACTTTCATCCTTTGAAGTACAGCTTGCTTCAGCTTCAACTCCTCAGACAACTTTCCAACCTCTTCTTCCTGGCGAGCGACACATTCTGCAGAAGCATTGAAGTTGTACTGCACAAACACATCTCGATGGCACTTCCAGTCTTCAATCATCTCATCAGAAACCGTTCGACCAGTCGTGACGCTCATCCCATGGATAGAAAATAAAGCCTCCTGAACGCGGTTGACCAATGCAAGACGACTTTTGAGTTTCGTGGTGGTAGCAATGTGGCCGTGCTTCTCCCATATCATTGTGTACAACTCTTCGAACTGAACCAAGCACGCTGAATCCACCAACCAACACATGACCTGGATAAGGGACAGAAAAAGGAGGATCGAACAAAGCCCCAGGCTGCATCACCGGTAATCCACCAACCACAGGAGCCTGGTCAGTTGCAGGAGGCCTTTCGGAAGGAGTCACCACAATAGCCTTATTGACTGGAACTTGTTCAGAACGAACTTCAAGGGGAGCTGCCTCAAGCTATGTGGCAGAGACGCCCCTCTTATATTCCTTCCGGCATCTACCTTGCTATGGGTACTAATTTCCATCACGACCCCGTCAACAAGATCACTCAGGGAGGTGGCTTGTCCAACCGAGCTTGCATCATCTCTGTCATGGTCGGGAAAAGGAGCGGTCTCTCCAGACTTCTCAGCATGAAGGTCAGTACTTGCATCATCTCTGTCATGGTCGGAAAAATGAGCGGTTTCTCCAGACTTCTCAGCATGAATGTCAGTACCGCCAGACTTCTCAGCATGAAGATCAGTACCGCCAGACTTCTCAGCATGAAGGCCAACATTACCATCCTTCTCATTCTGAATGCGCGCCAACCTTGTGAAGACGTTCTCTTTCGGAATCCCCTGATTTCAAGCAAGAATTACTCTTAGAAAGATTCACCCTGGAGAAATAAAGGAACCAATGGGAAGAGATTTAAAATACCGCATATTGGAGGAGTTGAGGATCACCGAACCACATGCCTGCCTCTTGGATCTCTCTCTGGCAGGGACCGCAATCCTCGCCCGGTCCGTTTGGCTGGAAGTGGCTTCAACCGGAAATGCTTTTTCAAAACCTCAGAAGATGGTTCACCACGGGAACCTGTCACAACACTCTCCAAGAATTCCTGGAAAATCAACAGTTGCCTCCTCCAAAATTCCTTGTACTTATCGGTTACCACCGGGTTTCTCCCAATAGTCCAGAAGGGAAGGCTCACCCGTTCCAAAAACACGTCAGCATTAAGAATATTTGGGAGGAATTCTTTCGGAACCCCTGGTGGACGGATAAATGGGACACCCTGATCAAACCCCATTTAACGAGCCGCCCTGTCAATATTGTACGGAGTCATGATGCGTGTCGTAGGTGCAATCAAATTAATTCAATATTTCCACTCAATTAAAAATAATATAATGGAAGTCAAGTTCGTTCCCACGAGGAGCAAGTGATCTTTAGTTGTAAAAGTTGTCACGAAAGGGGGGTGTAAAAAGCAAAATAAAAATAAAGAAAGCAATTAAAATCAAAAGTTGAAAGATGAAAGCAATAAGAGAGAAACGATCAAGGAATCCTTCTTCGTTACGAAACAATGAATCAAGTTATGTTCTTTTCTACTTGTTATTAGTCACAAATTATCACCAACCGTAGGATAGCAGGTCCGCTTAGCTAGCCCCAAAATCCCTAATTTCACCGAGTAATAAGTCCGCTTAGTTATCGATTCTATTCAAAAGAACCACCCCGAGGTCCGCTTACAAGATGTAATTCCTAATGCATTAAGATTTATGAATTTAGGTTTAGTACTAGTAGTTAAACTCGGTTCGCTTGGTTCACTTTCTAGCGTTGTTTCTACACACAATTGCTCCACGGAATCCCTCCGCAAGGTCTCGTGTTTGCTACTTATGTAAAGAGTCAAGAAACGATTACTTATCTCCTAACTTTCACTAGCTTTAGATCAAATTAACAAATCAATTTAGTTGGCCACCTAAACAATCTATCAATCAATCATGAATGTCTTTAAGATCACTCCTATTAGTAAAAACAAACGATAATCATGTGAAAAACTTCAAGATAGAATTGAAACAAAAACTCAAATCATATGTTTAAAAACTAGGAATTCATCCTCAATCAATAAAATTAACTACTCATGTTAAAAGTTCACACAAAGAATAAGAAAAGAAAAGTATTGTGTGTGTAGAGATGTGTGTAGAAGTTGTAGAAAACTTCTCTATTTATAGGCTTCAATATTCTCCAAATCTCCCAAGGATTAGAATCCTTTTCCTTTTGCAATTCAATTTCCAAATCAAGCTTTTCTCAACTCTTCCACCTTCTCTTTCCAAATTTGAGTCCAATTCTCCATCCAATTCCAAGCCCAAGTCTTCACACCCATGAGAGAGGTCCATAGAAAATTCGGAATTTTGCTCACGGAAAACTGGGATTGTGGCGAATTTGGCGGAGAAAACGTCGCCGCCGGTTGCCTGAAAATTTTGTCGTCGAGAGAATATTCGACGGAATATTCCGTCCGGTCCTCCGTTAGGACTAACGGTCAAACGAGTCAAACTGTTAGTCAACAGTTAGTCAACAGGTCAAGGGGAGGAGTGAGTCAGACTCGAGTTAGCTTCTGACTCGCCTAAATCGGGCTTACTCGGATGAGTCGATTCATTGAATCAGTTTGCTAGCTCTACGCTGACTTAATCCTATTTCACCACCGGAATCGGTCATCGGGCTCGGTTGGGATCGGTCCGATTCAACTCGCGGAGGAGGAAAATTGGCCGAGTTTGATTTGATTTCGAACAATTTGCAAGCCATTTTCAGCCGATTCTTCTCCCCGTGAATCCTAGCATACATCTAAGCATTCTTATCATTTTCGTAAAGAGCCACACCTCATTCTATTCACGCAATCCCAACTATTCTTGACTAATTCATGGCGCGTAACCTCAACCATCTTCATCTGCACCCCTGAAATTTTCATCATTTTCTCATACCCATTGTTCCTCTGGATTCAAGCAACAACAAGCCCTCATTCTCGTTCGATTTCTCTTCTCTTTGTTCTCGATCTATGTTGTGTTCGATCACACCAACACGAGAACTTATCTCAATTTTCAAACAAGCCTACGACCCCTATTGATTCTTCTCATCCGTTGATTTCAACACGAACCCATCCATACTCGATTCGTCTCTACTTCATCACCAAAGCCACCGAGCTTCAAAAGCAGTGCCATCAAAACCATCTTCGATTCATCCGAGTCACGAACCCATTTCCAATCTCATTGTCGTTTCTTCCAATTTCTCCCGTCTTTGAGCAATCTCGCTTATTCTCGATCAACATCAACAATTCCAATCGAACCCTCGATTCCCCGAGATGCCGCTTTACCCTAATTTCTCCTCAACTCGCCACTTTAATTCATCTCCTCTAGCTTTGAGCATCATCGGTCTCTTGATTTGTTAGTAGCAACGAATGCTCGTTCTTGATTCCATCCAGATCGAACTCGTCTTCGATTTTCTCTCGAGCTCTTACAAGAAATATTTGTCTCTTTCATTTTTTTGATTTCAGGCACAAACAATGATTGAGAAATAAATCTCAATTTAGGGCTCAAGGTTATAATCACGGATCCGGGTCGGTTAGATGGATCGGAGCTTAGGTTAGGATGTGGGCTTTAGTATGGGTATGGGATGGGTCGACATGTGGGCCAATGGGTTTGGGTTTCAACATCCATGGACATAACCCATCCATTACCAGGTGATAGCAAAGACCCCGTTTGGATAAGGGCTACCCGGTTGTGCGGCCCCTTAACCTCAAATGGGCTCCATATATCAATCACCTGTAAAATGACCTTTTTGCCCTTTTGGCTCAAATTGGGTGATTTCTTCTTCTTTTCCTCCGTGTGACTCCAAAGTAGCTACAAAACTCAAAACAAGCGTAAAATACATAATTTACAAGAAAAATAGCAAAGAAAGCATAAACTACTAGATAGTAAATTAGGTGTATTCTACACCTATCAAATTCCCCACACTTAGACTTTGCTAGTCCTCGAGCAAATCAAACTAAAAACTCACAACTTCAAAGCGTTCAAGCGTCACAAGCATCCAAAGAGTTATGAGGACATAGAATTTCGCATGCTAGTAATAAGAAGTTAGAAATACCAAAGAACATATTCTCATTCTTAAATGTTGAGTGAGAAATAACCACACCATAATGAGAGAATGCGTGTTTGAGAAACAATCAATAAGCATTTCGCCTCGACTTCTGCCTTACCAAAAAGGATTTTATGATCATTGCACTCAAAAAGATAGCTTTTTTATGGTTCTCACATGTGTGCGGGGTAGGAATGAAAGAGAATTCTGCGACACGTTGAAAGGTGGGAAGGACAACTTCCGAAATATTTTTAAAAACCCACATCTTTTAATATTTTGAAAAACCATTTTTCTCGACGATCTCTAAGAAAGGAAATCAACCATTTATATTGAGGATGGGATTACTTACTCACCTTCACATCCGATCGCCAATTATGATAACACCACTCTCACGGCATCCAATAGAAACGTCTTCCGCTCCTCGTCTTTCTTCTTGGTCTTCGTCTTCGGTTTCAACTATTGATGATAAACCCTTGAATTTCATAAATCCTTAACAATTTATAACTCTTTACCTTGAAATCCTTGTTGCTTGAAACTTCCTTATATATTTTCCTTCCCCACGGCTTATACAAATATTTCTCTTGTTTTTCTCTCTTCTTTTTTATTATTTTTCTTTCCTTTTTTTTTCTTTTCTTTTTTTTTTTTTTTTTTTTTTTTTTTTTTTTTTTTTTTTTTTTTTTTAAACAAGAGAAATTAAATACAAAAATAAACCATGGCCGTGGAAGAAGTATTTTACCGCTTGATTCTTCACAACTTGTATCGCCTTGAAATCATAAACTTCAAAAAATTCTCACCTTTTAATTTTCTTCGCTTTCATGAATAATATTTGAAATTTGCTCCTTTTTCTAGTTCCGTTGCTTGTAAACCTTAAACTTTTCCAACTTTCCTTGTAGATTTTGATGTCGCTCCTTGTTGATGATGAGAGTGTTTCTATGGATCCGTTGTTGTCGAGAGAGAATGGTGCTAACTGCAAATCGAATTACAAGAAGGAAGCTTTCATCCATGGACGTCACCCTCATGATTGACAAAATTAGCACTCAAGAGATCAAAGAATAGTGCTTCTATTGGTGGGAGGTTGGGTAGCTCACCATTCTAGGAATTAACTTTACGGTGACACACACTCAAAAGAAGCTCTTTAGTAGATGGAAGATTCTGGTCGGTGCCTCTCATGATATGAATACGGGTAGTCTCCACTAATGATTGATCAGCAACTCTAATAACGCATTTCTCCCCGCACCAAATTCGCATCAAGGCATGATTAAATCCATTATTTAACACTCTAACAAACAAGAAATCCGAATGTAGTTCTCTAACACTTCCAAGTTCAATTATGTCGGTCAAAATCTCTATGTAAACATACCTAGAAATATGCTAGTGACTCTAAAATCTTTAAAAGTTGGAATTTTTAAGTAAAACTTTTTTTTTTTTTTTTTTCAAAATTTTTTAATTTTTTTGTAATTTTTGTTTTAAAAACACATGCTTAACCACTCCCCCACACTTAAACCTTACATTGTCCTCAATGTAATTGAATCCTCCTAGTAGAGTCAAGGTGGGAAATTTTAACATGATAAGAAACAAGAAAAAAAGAAATAACAAAAAGCAAAAAGATAAGAAATACAAAACCGATGGGTTGCCTCCCATTAAGCGCTTGTTTTAAAGTCGACGGCCCGACTTGGCTCTTGCATGATTCATTCCCCATATACTAACAATCGGAAAATTTGAGGATCCACCCATAATACCTGTTTTGCAAACAATAACTCCATACAAATATTAGCACAAGAAAACAATAGTGAAATTATCGCTCGATAGAAATTTCCCCCACACTTATTCTCGTCCACACTCGGAAGTGTATAAAGAACATAGAATTCGGGAACTTCCATGTATTCCTCTTGGCAAACCTGCATGGTGTTAGCATCAAGTGTTTCCAATGGTGGATATTTAGAAACAAAATCATCCAAAAATACTTTTGAAGCACATACATTCAAGCCAATAAGAGGTAAAGGAGAAGAATCAATAGGCAAAGGGTTAGACAAACCTTTCAAAAATTCTTGTATTATAGAATCCTCTTCATCCTTAAAAAATTCAAGTGAATTACTTACCTCTTGTATATCGTGGTCCTCTATTAAACCTTGCAACCATTCTTCGTCGTTTTCTACCTTAACCATAGTCTCGGTATCATCATAATCATTAGAAAGTTCAATTGGGTCTTCCACAAAATCAATGAATGTGGTTTCATCCTCTAGTATCATCTCTTCAACATTCTCATCATCGGAATCGGGCCATTCACTAAAGTGATTCTCATCGGTATAGATTGTAAAATCTTCTTGTGCGGGTGTTACACCGTTTACAACAATAGGTAAGTCACACCCAATCTCCTCCTTTTGAATAGGTGAAGGATCGTTATTATGATCCGGAGTTGGAATAACTTCCTCATTGTCGGAACACTCATACACTTCCGCGGACTCCCATCTTTCCTTAAGAAAGTTTTGCCAAGCAATAAATGCATCTTCCTCAAGCTCTTCCTTTTGAATAGGTGATTGATCATTATTAAGATCAAGGCTCGAGTAATCTACACTAGTGTCATCAAAAGTCTCCAAAGGTTGGTCCTTTTCAACACAATCATCTTCCTTTTCGGACTCACCATAATAAGAATCTTCATCGGTTTCATAACCTTTATCCCGACGTCGTTTAAGTTCCATATGAATAGTCCTACTAATTTCCGCGACAAGCTCTTCCGAGTCTCCATCATCTTCCAATTTGTATAATTTCTGTGCAAGTTTCCTGACGTTCACACGCTTACCACCGTTAGACGGCATCTCCTCTTTTGGGAAAAGTGAAGGAAAAACACGATGAAGAGGAGTATATTCCAAATTCTTTGTCTGCACATTACTAGAAAACAAATTTTTAGATGCATAACTATCCTTCCATCCGTGTGTTTGTCCACTTACATACCCGTCATAAGGTTGTTGATATGTATGAGAATATCCATAAGGTTCCGTAGAAAATTTATCATAGCCAAAATATTGGTTTTGATTGTATCCTAAGGATGGTTGGAAGTTGTCATAATGTTGAGGTTGAAAACCGTATTGATTGTTGTAATATGCTTGCTCTCGTCCACCATACATGGCACCTGAAATAAGATTCAAAAACCAAGTTAGATACGGAATAGAATCCAACAAAGCAAAAATAAAGCAAAAAGAAAAATAAAACCAACTAAAATCATCCGCTGCTCCCCGGCAACGGCGCCAAAATTTGATGCGTGTCGTAGGTGCAATCAAATTAATTCAATATTTCCACTCAATTAAAAATAATATAATGGAAGTCAAGTTCGTTCCCACGAGGAGCAAGTGATCTTTAGTTGTAAAAGTTGTCACGAAAGGGGGTGTAAAAAGCAAAATAAAAATAAAGAAAGCAATTAAAATCAAAAGTTGAAAGATGAAAGCAATAAGAGAGAGAAACGATCAAGGAATCCTTCTTCGTTACGAAACAATGAATCAAGTTATGTTCTTTTCTACTTGTTATTAGTCACAAATTATCACCAACCGTAGGATAGCAGGTCCGCTTAGCTAGCCCCAAAATCCCTAATTTCACTGAGTAACAGGTCCGCTTAGTTATCAGATTCTATTCAAAAGAACCACCCCGAGGTCCGCTTACAAGATGTAATTCCTTAATGCATTAAGATTTATGAATTTAGGTTTAGTACTAGTAGTTAAACTCGGTTCGCTTGGTTCACTTTCTAGCGTTGTTTCTACACACAATTGCTCCACGGAATCCCTCCGCAAGGTCTCGTGTTTGCTACTTATGTAAAGAGTCAAGAAACGATTACTTATCTCCTAACTTTCACTAGCTTTAGATCAAATTAACAAATCAATTTAGTTGGCCACCTAAACAATCTATCAATCAATCATGAATGTCTTTAAGATCACTCCTATTAGTAAAAACAAACGATAATCGTGTGAAAAACTTCAAGATAGAATTGAAACAAAAACTCAAATCATATGTTTAAAAACTAGGAATTCATCCTCAATCAATAAAATTAACTACTCATGTTAAAAGTTCACACAAAGAATAAGAAAAGAAAAGTATTGTGTGTGTAGAGATGTGTGTAGAAGTTGTAGAAAACTTCTCTATTTATAGGCTTCAATATTCTCCAAATCTCCCAAGGATTAGAATCCTTTTCCTTTTGCAATTCAATTTCCAAATCAAGCTTTTCTCAACTCTTCCACCTTCTCTTTCCAAATTTGAGTCCAATTCTCCATCCAATTCCAAGCCCAAGTCTTCACACCCATGAGAGAGGTCCATAGAAAATTCTGGAATTTTGCTCGCCGGAAAACTGGGATTGTGGCCGGAATTTGGCCGGAAAACGTCGCCGCCGGTTGCCTGAAAATTTTGTCGTCGAGAGAATATTCGACGGAATATTCCGTCCGGTCCTCCGTTAGGACTAACGGTCAAACGAGTCAAACTGTTAGTCAACAGTTAGTCAACAGGTCAAGGGGGAGGAGTGAGTCAGACTCGAGTTAAGCTTCGACTCGCCTAATCGGGCTTACTCGGATGAGTCGATTCATCGAATCGCTGCTAGCTCGGCTGACTTAATCCTATTTCAGCTCACCGGAATCGGTCATCGGGCTCGGTTGGGATCGGTCCGATTCAACTCGCCGGAGGGGAAAATTGGCCGAGTTTCGGCTGATTTCAGACAATTTGCAAGCCATTTTCAGGCTGATTCTTCTCCCTGTGAATCCTAGCATACATCTAAGCATTCTTATCATTTTTCGTACAAGAGCCACACCTCATTCTATTCACGCAATCCCAACTATTCTTCGCCTAATTCATGGCAGCGTAACCTCAACCATCTTCATCTGCGCCCAGAAATTTTCATCATTTTCTCATACCCATTGTTCCTCTGGATTCAAGCAACAACAAGCCCTCATTCTCGTTCGATTTCTCTTCTCTTTGTTCTCGATCTATGTTGTGTTCTCGTCACACCAACACGTAACTTATCTCAATTTCAAACAACTACGACCCCTATTGATTCTTCTCATCTCGTTGATTTCAACACGAACCCATCCATACTCGATTCGTCTCTACTTCATCACCAAAGCCACCGAGCTTCAAACAATGCGCCATCAAAACCATCTTCGATTCATCCGAGTCACGAACCCATTTCCAATCTCGCTGTCGTTTCTTCCAATTTCTCCCGTCTTTGAGCAATCTCGCTTATTCTCGATCAACATCAACAATTCCAATCGAACCCTCGATTCCCGAGATCTGCCGCTTTACCCTAATTTCTCCTCAACTCGCCACTTTAATTCATCTCCTCTAGCTTTGAGCATCATCGGTCTCTTGATTTGTTAGTAGCGGTTTGCTGCTCGTTTTGATTCCATCCAGATCGAACTCGTCTTCGATTTTCTCTCTGAGCTCTTACAAGAAACGCTGTCTCTTTCATTTTTTTGATTTCGAGGCACAAACAATGATTGAGAAATAAATCTCAATTTAGGGCTCAAGGTTATAATCACGGATCCGGGTCGGTTAGATGGATCAGGGCTTAGGTTAGGATGTGGGCTTTAGTATGGGTATGGGTCGGACATGTGGGCCAATGGGTTTGGGTTTCAACATCCATGGACATAACCCATCCATTACCGGTGATAGCAAAGACACCCGTTTCGGATAAGGGCTACCCAGTTTGGCAGCCCCTTAACCTCAAATGGGCTCCATATATCAATCACCTGTAAAATGACCTTTTTGCCCTTTTGGCTCAAATTGGGTGATTTCTTCTTCTTTTCCTCCGTGTGACTCCAAAGTAGCTACAAAACTCAAAACAAGCGTAAAATACATAATTTACAAGAAAAATAGCAAAGAAAGCATAAACTACTAGATAGTAAATTAGGTGTATTCTACACCTATCAAGTCACAGTAAATTCTTCGTTGAATAAAGACGGGACATATCCTGGGATGCAGCTGTGCAGGTAAACAATTTCCCCAAATCTCATAGTCTTAATATCAGTACGCAACACAACATCAGGGTCATCAGAAGCAATAACAAAAGTCTTTGGCCGAACAATGGAAGGGTGTACCGGCCCCTATGGACGGAAATCTACAGAAGACACATTGTCAAATGTGTCCACAAGTCTCGCACCAGCCTGGGACGCCTCTTATTCCAAATGAGTATTCTCGAGCCACCATACAAGTTGGTGAGCAAATTTGCAGGGGTAGGAGCATAGCTTTTGAAGTGTTCCCATAAGAATGCCTGAAGAAAAGCGAAGTGAACATGCGATTCCACTTTCTTGTACCCGTTAGAAACATGCATGTCCATTGCTAAGGCGTCCAGATGAGAATACAGCGATCCAAGGAACAAGGCACCCAGGGGAAGAACTTTACCTTTTGCCAGCTTTATAGCGATCTTAACAAGGTCACCTCTAATGGTCTTCTTTCCAGAACCGTCGTCGAATATATCTCTGGATAGCCATAAAGACAGGAACGCAATCACGCTGAGCTCATTTTCCAACTCTTGACCCGGCTCTGGGTCTGCAGGAGACCACTCCGACACCCACCAGGTGTAAAAGCATCTTGTATCTCTTTTCTCCTCCTTATCCAGACTGTCGAATTCCGCCACCTTTTGAAGTATAGCATCGTAGTTACGTTGCTCCGTATCAGAGAGATCGTAAGAAAGACTTCCAGCAACAGGCAAGTTCATTAATGCATCTACGCTCTCCAGGGTAATAGTCATCTCTCCCCATCTAGATATGGCTGTATGAGTAGAAATGCGCCACCGAGAAATGAAGGTAATCAAACCCGCAGCGTCTTTCTTAATTTCAAGAGCAGCAGATGCCATGACCACATTGAGGATTTGCATTTGAAAGAAAATTATCTTTAATGCCCTTATTACTCAACATGCGTCTCATCCATCCTTCATAAGAACCCAGTGGAGTATGACAAATCTTGAAGTCAATAGGGGAAGGCGGATATTCGTTTCTCAGGAGACAAAATCTCATCACAAGTGCTGAAGAAGAAAATGGATCAGCATCCATATTTTCTGAATCAGAAAGCATGACTATCTTATGAGAAGGATGTTTTCTAATATTTGGAAAAGGCGAGGTAAACAACTCATCATCGATGTTTGGCATATCCTTGAAGCCGTCAACACTTCCTGGCTTGGCACCAGCATTATCTCCAAAAGACATCTCAACAAGAATTCTTTTCTTCATTCCATAATAAAATAAAAGACAGGAGTTAGAACTTGTATGAAAAGCGCATAAAACATGTAGTCACGCACGACAAAGCACGGGTCCAAACACCAGTATTGCTCATTCAGTCTGGTATTGGTTTCAAGTCCGGTACAAGTTTCAGTCTGGTATTGGTTTCAAGTCCGGTACAAGTTTCAGTCTGGTATTGGTTTCAAGTCCGGAACAAGTTTCAGTCTGGTATTGGTTTCAAGTCCGGTACAAGTTTCAGTCTGGTATTGGTTTCAAGTCCGGTACAAGTTTTAGTCTGGTATTGGTGTCAAATCAGTCAAGCATATGTGGGTGGGACCCACGCACAAGGTGGGACTACATTCACGGGCACGTATTACAACACGGTTTTTCTCATGATCGTGGGGATTATGTTTACGAAATTCAAGCCAAAGTCTCTTCCTAAGCTACAATCTAAGAAGCTAGTTTTGCATGCAATGGTGGAAAGAAGCAAAAACAACATGATCATGTATTCACGGGTTGTTTTACTAAGCAATTCTAGAAAATATTGACGTATCAACCTCGGTGGAAAAAACTAAGCATATGCACATCTTACAAAAGGTGTTTACCTAGCAAACTAGGGTTTTACCTTTAAAAAAAAAAAAAAAAAAAAAAAAAAAAAAAAAAAAAAAAAAAAAAAGAAGAAGACCGAGACTTACCTTGGACGGACGGCGGCAGATTCCGGCAACGAGCTCTGGCGAACGGACGGCGGCAACGAGCTCCGGCGGACGGCGGCGATTAGCGGCAGAGGTGAAGACCCGGACAGAGCTGCTCGACAAAAAAAAAAAAAACTCGTGAGAAAAGGAAAAGGGTTTTGGTCTCTTTTATAGACAAAAATTAAAAGAATCCCAATAGAACAAGGATACCTCTTTTGGATTCCTTTTCTGATTCAAATACCCAAAGAAGGAAATCGGTCCCACCAAAGGACTCCATACAAGCACAACGGCGTGGGCAAGCGGCGGTCGGTCAATACTCTTAGGGTAAACTTCCTTTATCCTGTCTTTCTCACATATGTATGTCACCATCTCATGCCTACCCCACAATAGTGTAACCATTATGTGCTAGGCAGGGGACTTAATGTTGATGGTGGGTTTTCATTTGAGGTTAAAATTGTAAAATCCGAAAAAATTATGCGCTGACATCTTGTAAAAGATAAAGCCATTAATAAGTGTTGATACTCCCACACTTAATTCACCAAGAATGGAGCATGTGGCAACAATCCCATTCTCGTGAATACATGAAATTCCTCCAGGTTGGAGCATGTGGCAACAATCCCATCCCGTGAATTTCTAATCAGCCTTGTATTTCCAGTACTCATTATCGAGTGTGGCATGACGATCGAGTGTTACTCTTAGAGTAACACGAACCTCCAAGCACTATAATGAAACCATGTACGAAATACCCGTATGTGATGACTCTCGATGTGTTATACTAGCCCGATTCAGCCCCTCTCGGTGTGTTATACTAGCCCGATTGAGCATCCGGATTGACCGTATCAGTCCCGGATATGATTGCATGATCATCCAACTCCATAAGCATGATTGGATGACCCGGATCAATTCCATCACCCCCAAGCGGGTATGGAATATCCACTGCCAACCAATGCGGAACCCGCACGGTCGGCCATTGGCCTAGCTTGCCAAAAACGTTCATACCAAGCATTATGGACGGAAAACCCTAAATTAGGGTTTGCGGCATATTACATGTGTCGCAAAATAGCCTCAGCCATCCATCTTCGCAGGTATAGATGGAGGGTGTAGATGTAGATTCAAAGGGCCCAGATCATGTCAACACGATCACCGTGGGCCCGCCTACACACTTGACCCATCGGTCAAGACCAACCATGTTTGGTCGTGACAAAATCGTCGCCCAAACAAGAGAAGACGCACGGCTTTGAAACCCAAAATTAGGGTTTTGAGCATCACGAGCGTCCATCTTCTCCGGCATGAATGGAGGGTCCAAGATTAGATTAGCGTGTCCGGTCATACCAAGTATGACCACCGTGGACCCATCTATTCCCTAACCCAATCGGCCAAGGCATATCATGCCCGGCTAATCCAAAACGCACGCTCAAACTAGCGTGGTCACACCTCCCAAACCGCAACCGATCTCGACCACTCAACTTCGCCGGACGATTTGGATGGCTCGGATCACATTTTCATGGGATATTCAGGTATAGGCGTGGCCATCAGCCTACCACCTTCACACCAGGCCAATCGGCCAAGACCGACCAAGATTGGTCGTCTTGGAACGTGCGCTGAAGAGGGCGTGACGTGCGGCCCTTGCGGCACTAGTTTTTGTCGCAAATCGATCTCGACCACTCGATTTCATAGGATGAATTGAGTGACCCAGATCATACTTTCATGAGGTAATGGGGTATAGGCGCCTACACCATCATGCCATCTACACGCATGTATGGTCGGTTAGGCCAAAGTTGTATCCCATGCTTGGTTTCGACCAAGCTGAAGAGTGATGCCCGCGCACCTCTTCAAAACCCTAATTTCATCAACGGTCGCAGATGGGTGTCTCAAAGATCATCTCATCCGTCCGACTTCACCAGCTTGGTTATACAGCCCTGGTCAGGAGTTAATCGGTGAGTAAGGTGTCATTACTCATCACTTTACCACACCATGATGCAGTACCTGCATAAAATACACACGATACTTCACAAGTATCGACTTCCTGAATAACACAGTTATTCAATTCAGCATTACAAGCTACCTATCGTGGATCCACGATCCATACATTCCAGACATCAATCATGTCACAAACTGGGGGATACATACTGGGGTATTGGTCTGGCGGTTTACAGCGTGCAGCGTGCAACGCGCCATCACAAGAACGTGTTAGGAAGTCATGGACGGTTAGAGATGAACAGGAGAAGTGGGCAAGGCTGGTCATGTATCACCAACACACAACTCCACTACTCCATCACTCCACTTCCTCCACTTCCCACGAGAGACGTGAATAAGACTCAATGACTTGTATAAATAGGTTCTCCGCCCTATTTCCAAACAACGGAGAAAAATAACAAGAAAACACCCATAGCCTGCTTACACCAACCGTAAGCTTGTTCATTTTCCTGTTGCAAGTCATAAGCAAGTCTACACCTTCACAATATCAACACCTTCTTCGCTTCCCTCCCTACGATCAACCCCATTTCCTTCACTTTGTGACCGAAACAAGTCTGGAACGGCCATTTTTTGGTTTAGGCCGGACTTGCACAGATTGATCTCTCGAATCTACAAGCACTCACCGCGCATTACATTTGTTTAAGGTTTAAATTCATTCCTCATTCACACCCCAAATTACCAAATTCGGCAGGAATATTTTTCACCCATAAACACCGGAATATCATCATTACTATGATTATACTTCTGGTACTTTTCAAAAATATCAACCGGAAAATTTGCATGAGAATATCTCTGCACATCTGGCCTCTTGGTAACAAGTCTGGTTTTACCCCATTTGTATATAACTTGAAGTGGGGCAAGTGAAGGTTGACTATTTTGTCTGGGTTAATTTATTTTGTAATCTTTTTCCTTTTCTTTCCAAGGTTAGTTAAAAGTGATGTAGTCTATCTACTATTCTTTTACTGCACTGTAGTGATCCCCTCAGTGTGCGAACCTTGGTTGGTAAACGTTTTAAGAAATCCTGCTTTCCTTTTGTGGGTCGCGGTTCATGAATGGGTCCAAGCCCATTTTTGGGTCTATAAGAAGTACGGTACGCGTACCCTTCTTCTTCCTTCTCTTGTCCGCATACGTGAACGTTTCTAGGGTTCATGTATTATCTCCATTAAGTTACTAAGGTTTGTTTCATCATCAAGGAGAAAACCAAGTAAGTTATTCCTTATTCTTTTACTATCAATTCCTAGGTCTCATGGAAAATTTTAAGGTTTCAAAGAAGGTTTCAAAAACTTTGGATTCATCATCTTCTAGCATGACTTTGCCTTAAAATCAAGATTCTATTAGAATTAGATTTGTCAATGATTCTAGTAGTAACATATTTGAAATGATTTCTTCTAGTGGTTTTATTCTAGAAAACAAATTGGATATGGTTTGTAGGATCCAAATATCGCAACAACGACACACCAGCGAAAATCTCATCAACAACGATTGCGAGGACGTATTTGCGAAATTAACATTTACAAGCTCGCGAGGTTACCGCTAGCTAGATCCGAAAATAGGGGCCCTATTAGCTGTCATCCACTATGTAAACACCTATATAAAGAGGAGAGCAGGAGAGAGAAAGGGGGGACACATTTTGTTAAGAGAGAGATATTATTTGAGAGAGTGATATTTTTAGAGAGGGATTTATTTTCTTTATCATCTTCTTCTCCCAATAATTAGATCTAGAGCTCTACAAAATATCCATTAATGGAGATTGTAAATGTAATACTAATGTAACCTCAACAATCATAGTGAAGAACCATGGATGTAGATCACATTGATCGAACCATGTAAAAAATCTTATGTGTCTATTTAAAATTCAAGCACTTATATTTTGAGATTTAGATGATTAATATGTTTAGATCTAGAAATTAGTATCAAGATATCACAAGAGGTGTGTTGTGGGATTTCCTGCAACTACATGGTTAGTGGTCATAAAGAAGATTTGGTTTGCTTTGAGAAATTCAATCTTGGAAACATTTTTAATGGTCTTGGTGAAGGATTTGATACTCTCACAAGAATCTTCTATGCCAACATCCATGATGTTGATCTTGATGACATGGAATTCAAGACCATGATAAATAGGGAAATGATTCTTGTTAATAGAGAGTTGATTTCAAGGATTACCAAAATTCCTTTGGGTAATTTTCGCCTTCCTAGGACAAGTGATGAAAGACCATCATATGAAACCATCTTGCATGGTCTTTGTGGCAAGAATTTTTTTTTGGAATGAAGGAAAATTTCCTACTAATTATCTTAGTCTTGATTTGATGTCTTTCGGAAAGCTTGGTATCTCTAATATTTATCCCTCCATAATTGAAAACTCTCGCTGGAGTCGCGAGTTTGCGGAATTAGTCTATTTCCTTGAATTGGGTACTCCAAGTCTCGATATTTGTGGTTTTATCATTTTTCAAATGGTCTCGATGACTTCACCCAACAAGAAGTTAGGCTTTCCTTGCTTTATTGGACAAATTTGCCTTACACATTCTATTGCTCCAATTGGAAACTCTCTTGGAACTCCCAAACTTATTCGCCCTTGTACTTTTAAACGTATGAAGGAGAATACGTGCAAAAGACAAAGATGTGATCCCCTTGATGATTCTTGTGATCCTACCACCTTGAGTCTTCTTCAACAAATTCACAAGGGTGTGTGTAAGATTAATTCAAGGGTAAAATGTGTGCAAGAACAATTTTGTTTGATTGCAACTAAGTTTCCAGAAATCAAGGAAGATATGGATATTATTCAAGCCTCTTGGATGGTTTCCGATGATGAAGATGATGAGTAATCTACTTGTCTTTTGATATTTTATATTGTCTAGGAAACTTCTTATGAGAATTTATTCTTGTGTTTTAAGAAGGATAACTAGGGTTTGGAATAGCCATTATCATGAGTACACATAGCTATTTCCAACGTTTTTCATCTTGCAATGTTTTTAGATTTACTTATTTAAATTCTAAAGTTTATTTGGAAGATGATTTTGTAGTATTAATCTTTATGGTTTTACATATTGCAACTTGTTATGGGATATGTGTGTTTGTGTCCGTGAACTATGATTGTCCCATACATGGTCAAAAGTTAAGTCTTTCATATGTCACTATGCAAGTATTGATAAAAGATTGAATGAACTTTTGACAAACAATAGTTAAGCCTATTATGTCATTATGCAAATATTGATGAAGGTAGGATGAACTTTTGTTTACAAAGATTAAGTCTATTATATGTCTCTATGCGAATAGTGATGAAAGATAGAATGAATCTTTGTTTATTCCGCAGTATTGATCTTCCCTGATCCATATCTTTTTTGTAAATATTGTGCGGCTCCATAACCTTTCTTATGTTGAGCATTTTCGATTAAATTAATCATGGGTTCTCTTGTGGTTAGTTTAATTGAGTATTTTGGATACAAATTCATGTTTCATGTAAGTTGTTAATGTCCAAAGAAATCCTTCTTTTCTTGTGAAAGTAAGGTCGCTCTTGTTGTTCTTTCGGAAATGACATTTTATGGGGGAGAGTTCTATTTTGAACTTGTGCTTAATTTCCACATCTTTGTGGGGAGTGCGGCTGTGGAATATTATAGGGGTTATCTTGTATCTTTATAAACTCCTTGATGAATGCATTTAGCTTCGGCTATATGATTGCATCTAAAATTGATATGTTTTTCTCTTTTGGTCATGAAGTATCTCTATGAAAATTTCATTAGGATCCCACTAGTTTTCGTACCTTTTCCAATTTATATTGACAAAAGGGGGGAGAATTAATGTGTAGTTCACACTACAAATGTATATGGTTTACGGATCATTATGTAAGGGGGAGTGGTTTTCATATGAGATGAAGTATTGACTAAGGGGGAGTGATACATATCACCATAATATTGTTGTCAAAGTTGTGATATAATTGAACTTTGATGTTGTTTAATAATACTATGACACTGTATAACAATGATTGAGAGCTATTGTTTTCTCATTGTTATAGCTATGGATCTTCAACAACGATGATGCTGAGTTGAACACATTTAGAATCATTGGAGTACTTGGAAGTGACAAAGATTTTGAGTAATGTTGAAGAACCAATGAGATCAAGCATTTGGATGAGAAGCTACAAAGTTTATTTATTTTGTAATCCATATGTATTGATAGTTTTGTCACTAAAATTGACAAAGGGGGGGATTGTTAGAGCACTGCTCGGTCAAACTCGCAAGCGTTGCTATCTCAATCTTGTTTGTCAAGTTTAGTTGCCAAAACTATAAGTCTTGATTTCTAGTCTACTTATAGCTAAGTATCGGGTTAGGATAGTAAGTGTAGTTGAGCTTTAGACTCCACGGCGTTCATCGAATAAAGACGAAGAACTACTCAAGGGAACTTCTGGAACTTCACCAACAAAAAGGTATGTGGAGACTTGAAATCATCTATCACTCAAAAATCTATCTACTCTATCCCCTATTTGAGACAAAAAGTCGTATTGCTATTGTAGATAGGGAAAACGATTCGCTGGTTTTTACGGAATTGAGGAGATGATCGCGTGGAGGAGACTCCTTGAACCGAGCAAAATGCTTAACCTCACACGGATGCACTGCAAGAAGGGAGTGCTTTGAATTCGAGAGATCAATCTGTAGTACTCCGGCCTAAACCAAGACAATGGCCGTTCCAGAGTAAATTCGGTCGCAAGAGAGGATGGGTCGGTCTGTAGGAGGGAAGCTGAGAAATGTGTGAGATCAATGGTGATCGAAGATTGTAGGTGTGTTGTGTATTCTAAAAATAAGATAAGTTCTGAATGATTGAATTTGCTCTGTTGAGAGTTGGATTGTTAATCTCGTGTTGTCTGTTTGACGTGAGATTATCCTTGTTTCAATTATGATTCAGAGATTTATTTATATTGCTGGAATTGAAAACACCATGATCTCATGAAGTGTGACAGTTGATGGAATCAAAGAATGGGGAAGTGGAAATCGTGTTAAAACCAGTTGCTTAACGTGCGGAGACTTGGTTGATTTTCCATCCACTACTTTGTTAACTCCTTCAACTGATTGCACGACTTGCTCACATTCTCATCGTGTGTATGAACACACGTGCCGTAGACCGCCAGACCAAAACCCTAGTTAATATCCCCCATGTAACACGATTGATGTCTCGTGTGATTGTGGAGTCTGCAAGGCGACGTGTATTTAGTTAGTCGATTCTCGACTTCATGACTTCATGGGACGATGAGTCCTTGTTTTGTTGAGTCGAACGTGATTTGGAAATGTTCTGAGACTCATGAATTGAACATGTCTTTTGAGACAGAGATATAATACGTGAATAAGCTAACATGAGCAAATATTGCTCATTCGATGAATTGTTGAATATTGATAGTTGAACCAATATTCCTTGGTTGGAGCAAATATTGCTCATCTGAGCAAATGTTGCTCATTCGATGAATCATTGGTAGCATTACCAAATAAGATACTGGCAATTGAACCAAGTATGATAAATAAAATTGTAGGAGCAGAATATCGCGACATCAATACTTCACGAGATTAATAAGCGACTACACTGCGAAGGCGTCGCAGGAAAGAAATATAAATGACGCAATAGATGACGAAAACCAGAACATGAGAAAAGTATGAAGATTTGGCGAGATTTAGGAGTGTCGCAAAAAAAACCGTTTATAACACTCGCGACACTTCGCGAGTTATTCGAAAAAATAAAGGACAAACTTAGCTGTCATCCACTGTGTATTACCCTATATAAAGGGTTGAGTTAGTCTGTTGTGAGGGGAGTTCTTTTTGAATTGTTAAGCAAGTCATAAGGAGAGAGAAAATCTAGAGTGATTGTAATTTCTTTAGATCTGATATATCTATCCTTGTAAACATATCGAGAAGATTATCAATGAAAGTATATAATTAATCATCTTCCAATGTATTAATTAAGCAAATTCTAGTGAGGGGTGTAGTGTGGGATTTCCCGCAACTACATATGCGCTAGAAACAGGGATTGAGTAGAATATCAACCTAGTGAATTGGAAGAATCATGTGTAACAAGAAAGAAATTTCGAATAACTCTTAACAAGTTACTAAAATCGAGAAATGGCTAGAAGAAGGAATGCATCAGAACAACCAACGATTGTAAGGAGAAGTGGGAGATTAGCTCGGGAAAGGAGAAATGAAGTAGGTGAACCATCAAGGATAAATGCAAAAGATAGAGAAGAAGGTCAAATTCAACCGCCAATTCAACCACCAGTTCAACCAGTACCGAATAGAATAGTAGATTATGATAGGGTAAGTGTGCATACATGGAGATCAGATTCTGTGGAAGAAAGAGAAGAAGTGCAACAATTGATAAATAATGAACAAGAGGAGAGAAATGGAGAAGAAATGGGAGAAACAGTTCATAGAAATGAAGAAATTGTAGCATTAGAAACATTGAGACAAACAATACATGAAGAAAGGCGTTTAGAAGCAGAAGAACGCGCAAATTTAACAAGGCAAAACCACTAATTAAGAATGGAAAATAGGAGGCTGCAAAATAGAAGATCGAGAAGTAATAACAGATCAAGAATCTTTGCAGAAACATTACCTGCAGAAAACGTTAATGAAGAAAATTTGGAAAGGGAATTAAGTTTTGGCGAAGGAGGTCGTGAAGGAAGAGAAGTAGTAGAAGATCGTTATATTCCACGTCCTGAAGATCTACAGAATGGTCAAAATGACGGAAATCAAGAAAATATGCAGCGTCAAGGGCAGAATGATCCAATTAATGAAGAAAATCAGGGAGAAGGAAGAAGAATATTACTTGGGAGAGAGACACGAAGGAAACAAAAGGAAATTGAAGATGACATTGAAAAACATTATATTGAACAAGCGCGTTTAGCTCGCGAGAGGGAAAGATTGAGAGCAGAAATGGAAGAACAAGAATTGGAAGAAGCAATTCGGCAGAACAATCATGACAATCGAGAAAGAAGGCGCGAGCAAAATCGCAACAATGGAAATATCAACGAAGAATATGAAAGAGTACAAAGGAGAATTGGTAGACAACCAAGAAGAGAAAATGATAGATACAATGGTGTGCACATTCGCGAACGAGATAAAGGAGAAAGTCGCAGAGAAAGAAGAGAAGAGAATGTTGAACAAGAAAACCAAGATAGGCGTGAACGCAGAAGGAGAGAAACAGAGCTAAAAAGACCAATGAATCCGAACACTGAGGTAAATGAACAAATTTTAAGAGAATTGGCGGAGATGAGAGGAATGTTGAATAGTAGAGGAGGTGGAGGAAGAAGACAATTGGATGAGGCAATCGAGGAAGCTGCAAAAACCCCCTTTACTTTAGAGGTGCAGTTAGGTGGGATACCCCCAAAATGCAATTTGCCTGCGTTAACCAGCATTTTTGATGGAACCACTTGCGCAATACAACACATCAAAGCGTATGTAAGATGTATGTTACAATGGGAAAGTCATGACGCTATATTGTGCAAATATTTCGCATCAAGTTTAACAGGAGAAGCACTGAAGTGGTTTGAAGGTTTACCAAGAAACACCATCACGTCATTCAACCATCTACAAGCTATATTCTTAGGGGCCTACATAAGTAACAACTCCTCGCGACCGGGGAATTGAAGATGTATTTGGGCTAAAACAAAGGGTTGGCGAAAGTTTAAGACACCTAACTGTGAGATGGAAGACGATGTGTAGCGAGATGGCTGGAAGAGTAGATGAAAGATATCTCATTTTATCATTTATAAACGCTATGTTCGCAACCAATCTGCTATATATTCAAATTTTTAGAGTCAAGAATACAATCATGATGACGGAGCTGCGAGAACTGCAAGAGGAATATATTGCTTTGGAAGAAAGGCAAAATGAGGTGGAGTCGTACCCGATTGCGAATACAAGTTCAAATCTGCGAATGCAAGTTTTTACCCAAATTAATACACACAGTGGCGAGTACCTCGCAAGGGCAGCAAGAAAGAGTGATAAATAATGAACAACCAAAGTTAGTAGCCATGGGAAGCCGAGATCAAGAAGAGTTTGAAAGAGAAAGAAACTACTATAACCGTGGAGGCAATAACAAAATTCAGAGACTTGATCATCCGCAAGAAACTTATGGAAGTCAAAGGCGGAATTATCATGGAGGTCAGCGACGTCACGAGTAGTATGGGAAGAAATCAAGATGCCACCTTGAATACTAGTGTGGAAAAAATATGGGAAGCTATACTCGATGGAAAACATACCGCACCATGGAACATGGGGAGTGAACCACCACCAAGTGATAGAAGTCACGAGTTCTGCTCTTACCACCATTTTCACGGAAATTTGACAAATGACTGCGAGAAACATAAAAAGAATCATCCTTAGAATGATTGATCAAGGAAAGTTTGAATCACTTTCTAAAAAGTGAAGAGAAAGTTCAACAATTGCCACCACCACCATCAAAGGGGAAAGAAACGTTCGTAATAGAAGTTGGATCGAAAGCTAAAAATTTGTTTTGAATGGTGCGGAGAGGCAGAGAGTAGCAGGAGCGAAAAGTGTAAGAAATGAGTAATCATCAAAAGGCAATATCAAAAGCTTGTTAAGGGTAAGAGGAAGAAAAAATAATTGAAAAAGAAATATGCGAGGATCTCGCCATCAAAAATGTATGACAATTTGAGTGAAGAATTGAAAAACAAAACAATGTAAGATTGCGCGATATCTTCGCAAACAAAATGAATGATTGAATAAATTAACAAAAATGAAAGAGTGAGTGAATGGGACGAACCTTTATGGCGTACACCCTAGTTCGCGAATGATATTTCGCAAGAGGCAAATGTAAGACCTAAAGTGCGTCATATAAGGGGGTATCTCTTGACATGTCTCAGGGGAAAGGTTACACCGCCCCTGGAACCTGAGTCATGGAGATTTGGGGCCCATGAAAGCCTATCCGGGGGAGATACCTTGGATTTCCAACTATATATATATAAGGTTATACCCTGGTTGGACGCCCGAGGGTCTCTTCCAAGGAGTCAGTGTATGCTCAAGGCGCCGGGGTACACGGTTGAGCCAAGAGTGCCCAGGGCATTTGAAGTGTCTCGGCCATTCTTGGCAAGTCTTGGTATATCTGCACTCGGCCCGAAGAAAACTCCACTTAGGGTGCAGTCTCGTAACCATAAACCATATAGGTATAAGGGATAAGAGGCTGCGAAAACAACGGTTGTTGTTAAGACCGGATGGGAGGAGCTAGTCTTGTATGGCCGATGTACGCCTCCTTGAAGGGGCAACCGGGGAGAAGATAAAGGCGGCACCCTCCATTAGGGAGCCGATAAGTGTCAAAAGACGCAAATGTCATGAGGCTTTATTTTCGCAAGGAAATTTAGGCTTGTCATATTTGTGCGATGATCTGTCACAGGCAATAATACGACGCAAGGATATGGCGAGATCAATGGGTTTTTGCATGAAAATACAAAGACGTCCTGCGATTTCGTCGCGAAGATGGCAATGTCATGGGATTTTACACTCGCAAGAGTATTTAAGCCTGTCATATTGTCGCAAACAAAATACCCTGCAGAGGCAAAAATACTTAACAAATGATAAGACTAGGTCAATGGGTCATTACACGAAAATGTAAAGACGTCCTGCGACTTTGTCGCAACGAGGGGTGGCGAAATAAGACCTTTAATTAGGAAGGCAAAATAAGACCACACAAGAATGATAAGACAAGATCAATAGATTTCTTCATTTATGAGGATATCTTGCGATCTTGTCGCAATGGTGAACTTTAACATAACTAAAGGTAAGCGAGTAAGCTTGCGAGATTAAAATCGCAAATCTAAAATGAGATAAAAGAGAAGATAAAAGATTATTCATCAAAGGATTTGGTCTTTCCAATCAAAAAGCGTACTTCAGCAAAAATTGAAAAGTATCTCATACAAAAAGTCATGCAGAAAGAAAGACTGAAAGATATAAAATTATAAGAGTAACTTAATTTTCTACATTGATATTCTCGGCAACAGGAGATGATAAAAGTCCTTCAACAATTTTATCAGCATCACCTTCACTAGTGAGAGGATTTCCATCAGAAGTTTCTTCATTGGGATTCTCAGCTTCATAAAGATCCTTCTCGGCAAGTTCATTGTTTGCGATATCTTCGCAGCTTTCATAATCATAATCACTATCAGGAGAATTAGGTACTTCATCATCTCCAACTTCCAAAGGTGCAACAGTGACAGGTTCAAGGGATTTAGAGAGTAAGATCTCATTCACGACAACTTCAGCTTTGGGATGAAATTGACTAAGAAGTGCCTTCTGTTGATTCCTACTTTGGACATCTTTAAGATGGTTGAGATAATTAAGTCTCCTCGCGGCACGATCACGAGAATGGGCAAGAGTAGCAACCAGAATTGTATTTTCCTTGCGAATCTTGGCATGGGAGGATTCCAAAGTAGACAGATAAGTGCGAAGATCTTCCTCAGATTCTGCGAAAATATATAAGAACAGCAGGGTTAAGATTAAAAAATAATGAAAGAAATTAGAAAGGAAAAAAAACGGTGGTTGAGGCAGTCAAATTTTATGACTACCTTCCTTTTGCGAGATAAGATGTTGGGTCAGGGCAAAGCAACTATTCTCCAAATGATCCATGGCAGTATCAAAATCATCACCAACAAGACCTTTTAATCGAGAACGCAAGCTTTTTTCATTAGAAATCAGTAAATTATTCTCCTTCGCAAGGGAGGAATGAGATTCTTTTAACTTAGTATATTCATCCTTGAGCTGTTTTGTTTTCACACTTAGGGTTATTCTACCCTGAATAAGCTTATCTCTTTCGGTTGTGGTTTCTTTGAGTTTATTTTCCAAAGAGCAAATAGATTGTTTTTGCTCATTCAATGCTTTTCGACAAACACCAAGTTGCTGCGAGGATATAGCCACTTTATCCAACAAAGCTCGCTTCTCTCGGGACAAAGTTCCATTTTCATCTGATAAGGTTTCCAATTCCAAATTAGATTTAGTCAAAGAATATGACATATGCGACAATTCGCTACTTAACAATCTTGTTTCTGGACTAAGTAGGCGTTTTCTTGGGTAAGATTATTTATCTGGTCAACAGAATATGTATGGAGGTTATCTAATCGGTTATATTGCTCCATCCAAGCATCTCTTTCTGTTCGAGTTTCTTCCGCGATAGATTCCACTTGATATATCTCCATTTTACGTTTCTGATTCAAAACTTTAAAGGCGAACAAAGTCTTCAAAAAAAAAAAAAAAAAAAAAAATGGGAGAAGGAAAGGGTACCTTTTAGTTCTTCATTTTTTCTGCGAAGATTGTCGCGATCCAGAGAAGCGTTATGAAGGCTATTCTTTAAGATCTTAATTTCTTGTTCCAAGGATGCCCGCGACATCATATCAGAACCAAAATACTTACTCAAAGATTCATAAACACTAGATCTGACAGGATCAGTGGATATTTTCTTAACATCATTCATGGTAGTTGATAAAACTTTAAAAGCTATATCCATCCCTTCTAAATTTTCTTTAGTAAGAGAGATAGATTCAGAGGAAGAGGAAATGATGGAAGAAGAGGCAAAAGCTGAGTCATCCTTAGCCATAAGAATGCCAGTTGGAGGAGTTTGATCAACAAGGGAAGATGAGGTAGAGGCATTAAGAGTAAAAGTGGAGAGGGGAACATTCTGAAGAATTTCATTAACGGAGAATTCAGGGACTAATTTCTCAGGCGAGTTCATCGCAGGAGAAGATGATTTGTCATGAGAAGAAGGAATTGGGTTATCTTGCGAAGATGCCGCAGGAGAAGTAGTAAATGTAAACCCAGGAAAAGTAATGGCAGGTGCGACAGGTTTAAAGTGGCGAGGTTTCTTGGGAGATAAATTAATATCTTTGTCATCCTGCGAATAACAGGTTAAATAAGAAACAGAGGCAACAATATTGTTATTAAAAGGGTAAATGTTTCTTAATACCTTGTCATTCGCAGTCTTTCTCTTGGAAGCAAAGGACTTCGGCTGCGAACTCTTGGGAATATTAGGGTTTGTAACGATGGATTTGGTGCTAGACTTGTCCTTGCTAAAACAAAAAGGGAAAAAATATCAGAACAAAACTATTTCATAAGGAAAGATCAATCAACGAAATGATTAAATTTAACAAAGTTCGCAAACCTTGATGCCATGGAAACAGTAGCAGAAGAATTACAGTAGAAAGACGATGAAGAAAACGGTGAAGAAAAATAGTGGAGGAAAATTGCAGACAGTAAAGAAGATGAAATAAAAGGAAAGAAGGATTCTCATGGGAAATTCTCCCTTAAATAGACAGGAAAAGAGTAACCGGATAGCATTAAAAACTATCGGTAAAAAGGGAATTTTAGACATGTGTAAGCGGTCATCCCTAAATGCACGGAATTTTGCTGACAAAAAATTTTGGTGAAAAATAGACAATCGCGATATTTCAAAGTGTAATATCGCAAACCCAAATACGACTTCGCAGAGCACTAAAAGAATGACGTAGCATATGATATCAGTGTAATTCATGAGGAAAGTATGGACAACCTGCGAGGATATGAACTCATAGCATGAGGCAAAGAACATAGAATGAAAGTTACGTATGACGGATTTGCAATACTTCTTACATTTAGAGGATTAAATACCTCTTATATTTCTTCAAGAATATTTCATACTTCGGGATGATACTTTTAAAATTACTTTTCAAAGCTTCGTAATTTCGCAAAAGAATAGAGGCAAGTACGTACTTTTCAAGTCCAATATTCTTTCGCTCGTTCCTTCATCAACAAAAATCAAAGACTATTACAACAACGGATTTTTTCTTAAAGATTGCTCTTCAAGCAATATTCAAGAAAAAAGAGGCAAGATGTAGGAGCAGAATATCGCGACATCAATACTTCACGAGATTAATAAGTGACTACACTGCGAAGGCGTCGCAGGAAAGAAATATAAATGACGCAATAGATGACGAAAACCAGAACATGAGAAAAGTATGAAGATTTGGCGAGATTTAGGAGTGTCGCAAGAAAAAACGTTTATAACACTCGCGACACTTCGCGAGTTATTCCCGAAAATAAAGGACAGCTTAGCTGTCATCCACTGTGTATTACCCTATATAAAGGGTTGAGTTAGTCTGTTGTGAGGGGAGTTCTTTTTGAATTGTTAAGCAAGTCATAAGGAGAGAGAAAATCTAGAGTGATTGTAATTTCTTTAGATCTGATATATCTATCCTTGTAAACATATCGAGAAGATTATCAATGAAAGTATATAATTAATCATCTTCCAATGTGTTAATTAAGCAAATTCTAGTGAGGGGTGTAGTGTGGGATTTCCTGCAACTACAAAAATGTTGATCACGGGATCAACGTAAAATTATTAGCGTTTGAATCTGGAATTATGAACCTTGGACTCAAAACCCTAATTTGATCAATTGATGATTAACTGATGGTTTATTGAAAATTAACCACGGAGCGAAGGAGGGACCGGCTACATGGGATTATGGATCAACCATGTAGCGCCCAGATGCTCACGTGAGCAAATATCAAGGTCTCCTGAAGACTAGTTGATTTGATGAAAGGATGATTAAATGCTGGTTTAATCATTTATTAAAATAATGCTCGTCTGAACCTTAGGTAATAAAACCTAATTAATTATGAAGATGTGAGGGACCGACCAAGGGGTCATGAAACCGTCCCTGGGTAGTCACGGGATCGAATATTGATCATCTTATGAAGTTCCAAGTTGTTTGGAAGAGTTTTGGACCTAATACGTGAAATTGCGCAAATTAGGTCAAACTTGTCAAAATACATGGGACCGGCCTCTTGCAAGCCAAAGAGCCAACCCTGGTCGGTCAAGGTAACATGCTCACGTCACCAAAGTGTTCGTATCTCAGTTATGAGAATTTTGATATTTCTGGTGTGCGTTTGAGCAACATTTTGAGAAAATATGAAGAAATCAGGGATTTTTGCTGAGACCGTGAAAACTTCATGAGATGAAGGAAAAATAATAAAATAATAAAGAAATCATAAAATGTGGGACCGGCTATGGCCAAGGCATGACCGGCCGGCCAAGGGGCCGGTCCCATGGTATTTTTCCTAATTTTATTATGTTTTCATGATTTTAGGGAAATATCATAAAACCAAGGAGTTTGTTAAAACCAAGGAGTTTTGTTGAAATCAAGGAGTTTCCATGAGACGAGGAAAACATTAAAAATAATAATAATAAAATAAGGGACGTGTGGGACCGGCTTGGGCATGGTTGGCCGGCTAGGGCCCGGTCCCGTGAGTTTTCCCTAATTTTATGTATTATTTCATGATTTGAAGGAATTTTCATAATTTGAAGGAAACATCATGAAATCAAGGAATTTCATGGGATTAAGGAAACATGAAAAATATAATAATAATAAAATAAGACGTGTGGGGCCAGCTAGGGCATGACCGTCCGGCTATGGCCCGGTCCCACGGGTTTCCCTAATTCTATATTATTTTTCATGGGATCAAGGAAATATCATGAGATTAAGGAGTTTTCATGAAGTTAGGGAAATAATAATAAAATATTGAGGAATCATGAGGTGTGGGACCGGCCATGACTAGGGCATAGCCGGCCAGCTAGCAGACACGGTCCCGTGAAACCTTTCCCAATTTTATATTATTTCCTTGATGCGAAGGAAACACCATGAAACTGAGGAGTTTCCTTAAAACAAAGGATATTTGCTCAAATGAAAGAGTTTTCATGAGATCAAGGAAAATAATAAAAATATGATAAAATATAGAATTTGGGCGTGGGACTGGGACTGGTCACGGCATGACTGGCCAGACGGTGAGCCCAGTCCCCTAGCGCCTGGATTAATATTTTATTATTTATTATTTTCTTCCTATTTTGCATAGGTTCATCGTCTCGTCGTATTCTGAAATACTCATTCGTGTGTTCAGGTGCTCGTTAGTGCATTATTGTTAAATACACTTGCACCGTTTTGATCGGGGCTTACTCAAAGGTAGCTCGGATGCCCGTACGTTGAAATACTAACCCATGGAATTCTGCTGGGAAGAACCATGAATTGAAGTAACGAAATATTATGAAAATATTGAATATTTTCCACGGATTCAGTTAATGAATCTATTGATTTTGAGAATAATTAATTAATGGCTCTATACTAGCACGATCGTCTAGGAGCATTAATTATTCATAAATTGAGTGATATGAGCTTGTTGAAGCGTCATATTTCTTTCATATAGCCAGGGAAAACATTGTTACATCCTCGAAGACGTTATTGCTCTATACCAGCAAGCCGTCTAGGAGCCGTCTAATCTTTCGATTCTATATGAAGTAATTCTGAAATTGCTCAGTATTTATGAGATATGCCGTTGCCTCACCCGAGAGACTACATATCCATATATACTCCGAGAGACAAGTATTCTCGGTCGAGAGATTCTTGTGGCATGAGCTTTCATGCTTTCGATAAGAGACATGAGCCTCAATATTCGTCTGATTGCTGGATCAGGAATACTTATAATTATGGGTTTACGATTTTAGCCAATTTTGAAAACCAGTGAATGTTCATACGTGGGTTGTTCACGGTTTTATGAAAATCAAGTCATGATTTTGAATAATGAATTTTGTTCGTCTTTGCAGGTTTGAAGGAGCGAACGAATTCTCGAGATTGTAATCACTACAGCTAGTGAAATTGTAAATAGGAAAGAGTTGGATGGTTCCCATGTTTGTAGACTCTGTTGTGAGCACATTTATTCCATGATTCGTTGTTCTGTCGAAGCCTGCGCTTTGTATGAACGATGTCTCAAGTAGCCACTTTGCGAGAATGACCGACTCCCATGATGATACTTCCAAAGATGGTGTTTCCAGAGATAACATCTCTACGGAAGAAACTTTAAGAAATGGTACTTCCGGGAACCTCTGGGTGATGGTGAGAGATCCTTCATACTGAGTTGTACTCCTGGTTATTTCATTAGCTTTACCATAGGATGATCGTATAGTGAGATCCTAGATCAATGTAGACTCCACGGAAATGGAAGAAAGTCTACGGGAGCGGAGAACCCAGAAGTAAGGACTACATGATGTTACAAAATGACGTGTAGTCCCCAGCCGTTTCTTTGGTGAGTTGTTAGCGCTCCTTGTTTCATGACTTTGCCCGTGCAATTAGGATCATGAGACCAAGGTCTGTTATTTCTTTTCTGACTTTTGCTTCATCGATTGACGGTATTCAACTTGTTCCCGGGCAAACAACTCATGAATCCAACACTGATGAATGAGTCGATGTAAGTATCCTTTTTCGTGCAGGTGATCGTGGCATCTCCTTGAATGAAATAATAATAATTGTTGTTGATGAATCCAGGAAGAAATCATTGTATATAAGCATCATGTTGATGAAGCGTGCTCTTTTTTGGGATATGGGAATATGGAGAATTCCCGAAATCCCGAACCGAATGGAGATAGCGGCGTTGCCAATGGAGATTCCGGCATTGTCGAGCCTCAACATTTTAGCAAAAACACCGTAGAATATTCGTTTGAAGTCGGATTTTCGCGATCTTCATATGTATCTTCAAGCCCAGAAAATTTCCAAGCTTTAGTTATGAAGATTTTTGAGTTTTGAGCATGTTTAGGGCCTAAAAAAGGCGAAACAGTAAACTTCTAGGAGACTTTCAGAACTTTTTCAGATTGTATGTTGTCCAATGCTTCGGCCACATCTCCTTGCTAGTTTCTTCAATTGATTTGAATTTTGGATATGTTATGGAGGACATTCATACGAAGAGAATGGTATAAGACCCATCCCTAGATTCTTCACCAATTGCTCCCAGCTTGCCGGTTTGTACAGGACAGTGTAAAATCATCTCAGACGAGCTTGTTGTAAAACACTCATGTCGTGCTTTTAGACCATTCGCTTGTGTCTTGAACGGTTGTTGAAGGATTTAATGTCATTGATTCATTCAAGATCAGGACCCTTTGATTGATACATGAGCATGGTGGTTGTAGTGCCATCTTGTTTCTGTCAGTCGTAGAAACATCACTTCTGAAACCCTGGTCACGGGACCATAACTGAGGTTGCTCTCAAGAGAGGATGATGTAATGACCATGGTGTCATGTCCCGGTGGTGGCATTATTTTTGCGATGATTGACTAGCACTGGAGAGCCCGGAACAACGAGTGTTGGACTATGAAATTGATCGTCATGATCAGTGGACCGTCAGTCCCCAGTATTTTGTTGAATCTCTCTCTTTCATTTTACCTTCTTCTGGCAGGACCTAGATAAAGGATCCGGGTAGAAAAATTGATGTAAAGACCCAGGTGGTCGAAGTTGGAGGTACCTTGATGAAGGACTTAGCGAAAAGACCTGGTGGACACAGATCGATTGTGGAAGTTATGAATCCCGTCTAAGAATTGCTGCTTGCATGTTATATGCTCAGGAAGCTGTAGGAACCTCATACGACGTCGGAATCTGATGCTTGACCCCAATATTTGAATCTAAGAGAATGAGTTGTCACATGAGAAAAGAATCACTCAATTCGGAGTTGTAGAGGTCAGCCAACGAAGCGTGCACATTTGTGATTTGTAATGCCGTACAGAATTTTCAGACTTCATAAACCTGGATGTAAAGGCCATATCTTTCAGCTCCTATGTCCGATTAATGCGCCCTTTTGGTATGTTGTAGAAGAGATATAGATGACATATTTCGTTGAGGAAGCATTGTCCCATTCCTCACCTATTGGTACGTTTTTGCAAACCCATGGCCTGAAGTGTGTTGTATCTCATTTGTAGAGGTGATGAGAACGTCTTGTAGAAGACTTTGGATTATGACCACCAGTCGTGCCAGCTTTGGGAAGACTTTCATGTGAGCATGTTATCAGGTCTACACATCTTGATATGAATCATCGGTTCTTAGAAAAGTCCGCTTCATGTGTAACACTTCAGAGAATGATTAGTTGATGAAGCCCTGAGGATGTTGCTCCTGAGACCGTTGTGGGTGCTGAGACCATGAATGATTATGCTCCAGGGATCCTTATCGATGCTGAAATCATGGATGGTGTTCCTATAGAGATTATTGTTGATGCTGATACCATGGTTGAAGTTGCTCCGAAAAGGCTAGAACCATGATTATAGATATAATCTTTGCTCTTTCATCCAGTGAGCCTTTTACATTCACGAACTAGTTGATGAGTTGAGCATCGCTAAGATGAAGGTGTACTGAGAGTTCAACCTGAATGTTCCTGAAAGCATAACTTTACCAGGATCTGGCTTTGTCAGTGAGTCGATGTTGTTGCAGTAGATAGCATCAGCAGTTTTCATACTGGATGTGATTGGTGAAGAGAGAAAGTTCCTCAATCATGCAGGGGCTTGTGATGTAGAGAAATCCCGTTGATGAAGTTTCATGGAATCTCCTCAGGTTGCCCAATGTATGTTGAAGGAGTTAGTGCCATCCATGTATGAATGATGTTGCATATGCTTCAGAAGTCTTATCATGGGATAATGAAGACTTATCGATTGTAGTTTAGTTACTCTTTGATCGTGCTGGTGTTGAATCAATGTGTCATCGTCGAGATATTTGTGTTGTACTCTTTGGGAGTACAATGTGATGGCTTCTTAGATGCTTTAGCGTTGAAGAGTATATTCCTTAAGCATCGAATGTCTTAGGGGTTTGATCATCTCGGCCCTGGAGTATCTTTTGTTGATTCAGCATCCCTTTCGTTGCGGTAGTGGGATTCGACAGTTGTGCAGACATCAGAGCTTTATGATTTTGTGGAACACATGGACTTGCAGGAGAAACGCCCAAAGTGTTCTTTTCCATGTTTGGACATCAGTAATGAATGTTTCATTGCTTAATTCGGAGAAACGTCAGATTCAACCACTTGGTAAAATACTAATGCGGTGAAGCTACCATTCATAACGTCTTGTAGAGTTGCTAGCATAATTAAGTCCCCATGCTAGGATAGCATGTGGGGAAATAAATGACATAGACATGGAATGAGACTTGCCTGAGTGCGGAACCTCTTGATGAATGTCTATGCATCTTTTGCAGGTTCTTGCTTCAACCTCGTTAAAGTTTGAAATTCCTCAAAGTACTATGATGATGGAATGTCCGTCAAATCTTCTGGATCAGAAATTTCTTCATTGGAGAGATGTGTAATAAAAGGCGCTTTGTAAGTACCCATATTTTCAGCGCGGATCCACGCTCGTCTGAAGGACATGTCATATCATGGATCTTCCTGATTATGTGAAACTTGGTTTTTGTCTAGGTTGAACTTATGTTCACTTTGAGAGTGATGTAGCCATAAGAATTTCCGAGCGCTCCTTCAAGGTCTCTGATTGAGATGGGAGCATGAGTAGCTTCTTGTCGAGTGATGCATGTGGATCTAATGGTTTTCAATGGAATGTTGTTGATGGCGGTGGCAGCATCGATCAACGTTCTTCCAAATTCCTTTCTTCTGACTGTGGTAAGCAGTCCCCAGTCGTACATCTCTTGGTCTGTGGCTAGAGGCTCAAGAATTATTTCCAGAATGGACTTCTTGACACAATATGGTTTAGTGTTGTGAACATGTCTCTCATTTATGCCTTCGACAGATAGAGCAATTCACATTCGACCAAGGATTGAACCGCATTTTTGATAGGTTGTTCAGAGAGTGTAAAGGTTCTGAATGGGAGAGGATTCTTGTGTACTCCTTCAGTCCCCAGTTGAAGCTATTGTGGTTCAACCTTCTTTTTGAAAATATGCTTCAAAACTGCGCAGTTGCTTGTGGGATGATTGACGAACCTGTGGAAGAGGCAGTAACGAGGACTTTCTATGTCTTCTTCAGTTGGTTCTTTCTTGACATATGACAACTTGATTATACCATCTTGGACCCAGACATCCAGGAGTTCGATCACCTCTTCAATGGAAAAAGGAAAGTCAGGTGCTTCTTGATCAAGAACTCTTGTGCGTTGGTCAGAGGCTTGTGCATCTTTCTTATCCTTGGTTTGTGCTTTTGAAGGAGCTGAGGTATGCTTGCGCGGAAGTTTGTATTTTAGTTTGCTCCCTTCTGCAACAGTGTTTGTGGAAGGCTGGAGGTTTTATTGCTTCTTGATTAGACGTCTGCTACTTCGAGTGTCTCGCGGTTCTTCATAGCTTTTGTTCTTTCCAGTAAAGCGGGCGCAGTAGTTGCCGATCTCTTCGCCGCTTCATGAAGCTCTGAGAAGGTCTGGAAACGAAGATTTTCCAATAAAGATTTGTAGACCGGGATCACGCCGTTGATACACAAGTCTACCATTTGCTGCTCTGTGACATTTGGATCATGACAGTCCATGGCTTGGACTTTGAATCTTTTCACGTAGTCATTGGGATGTTCATTGTTCCTTTGAAACATTCTTCCAAGATCAGAGAGAGTAATTTTCTCTGACACAAAGAAGTACTTTCTGTAGAAGGCGTTAATCATTTCTCCCCAATTGTTGATAGTTCCTGGTGCGATCTTTGTTGTACTGTGTGTATGCCCTTTTGAAAGAGGAATCCTTTGCGTAGCAGCAGAGTACGGAGGCTGGTGACTATGGACATGTGATGTCTTGTCTTTTCCACGGTTCTCCAAGATGCGTTCCAAATCTTCCCGAGTAATGAAATTTGATGATTCCTTTGTTGATGGATCGTCTGCAGCTTTGCGGACTTTGTTGCCATCCACAGTATGAATTGAAACTACTTCAGGATCAACATCTGGAGATGTCTCTTTTTCTTTTCCCTTTCCTTGAGTCTTCTCTAACATCTTGTCGGTAAGATTTTTGAGATAATTACACAGCTCCTTCTGTGTAGCAGCCATGTTAGTCTGATTCTTGGCAAGAGTCTCTTGCACTTTGATGAGATCAGCAATGGTAGGTGGTGGATTTCCTTTGACTTCTTCAGGGTGACGAACGGATAGAGGATGACCTTCCGTGTTAGTGTGAGGAGGAGTAATATCACCACCGCCAGTGTTAGAGGATGGAATTATTTCCGGAATATCCTCATTGTTGTTGTTGTTGTTGCTAGTTCTAGCGTCGTTTGCATTGGAACCTGTAACTAACCCAGACCTAAGAAAGCCATCTTGTGAAACCGTGAGATTGCAACCGAGAGATTAATCTCCCACTGTGGTCGCCAATCTGTAGATGGGGAAAACGATTCGCTGGTTTTTACGGAATTAAGGAGATGATCGCTCGGAGGAGACTCCTTGAACCGAGCAAAATGCTTAATGTAGTTGCAAGAAATCCTACACTACACCCCTCACAAGAATCCACACAACTAAGACATTTGAAGATGAACAATAATGATTTTTATTGATTAATTCCTTGAATGTTTACAAGATAAAATGGAAAAGAGCTAAAGAAATTACAATCACTACAAACTTTCTCTCTCCTAATGACTTGCCTAACACTCGGAAAAAGATCTCTCCTCCAACAATCCTGCTCGACTCCTTATATAGGGTATTACACAATGGATGACAGCTAAGCTGTCCTTTATTTTCGGGAATGACTTGCGAAATATCGCAGACGTTCAAATATATACTCTCCCAAGTTTCCTAAATCTCGCTAAGTCTTCACATCTTTCTCGTGTTTTGGCTGCCATCATTCATTGCGTCATTTATATTACTCATTTGCGACACTTTCGCAATATCGTCTTTTATTGATCTCGCGAGGTATTGTTGTTGCGATATTCTGATCCTACATCTTGCCTCTTCTCATGTCTTCTCTGCGAAGAAGAGAATGTCATGAGAATTAGTATTTTTGAAATGCCTCAACGGTTCATCTTTATCTGTTATGATCCCGTACTTTCACACAGAATTTATTACACATGTTTCTTCTTTCGCTCTTTTCTTGACACGTCTCTTTCAACCGTCTTTTCTTGACCATTCACGTCTCTTCTCGCATTAAATGCATTTATCTTCTCGAGAGTTTTTCTCTATATATAGTTTTCTCACCTTCTTCTTCTTCTTTTTTACTTTGTCTCTGCAAATCCTCTTCAATTCTTCTCCTCCGCCATTCACGTTCCTGCTACTGTAAATCTTTCTTTTCTTCTTTCTTTTGATCTTTAACTTTCTAATCATTCTCATACTCTGAAAATGGCTCCACCTGGTCGTAAATATGAAACTCTCTTGGGTGATACTCAAATGAATTTACAAGAAAAGGGTTTCACCTTGTCCACCATTCCCAATCAAGAATCTTCATCTATTCTTTCTGCAAAATTGTTTCTTCGATCATCATTGTGATGATCAGAAAATCATAATCTCGCTAGGTCAACTCCTCGCATGTCTTCCCATTCCTCTCTACAATCCCGAATTGCCCTTGTTCTATGAAATCCTTTCTCATGAGAAATTCTCGCGAGCTATTTATCAATTAAGTGGTGATTGCATCCGTCTAATGCTTGAATTCGCCAATCGTGGTGCTGGTAAGGGATCTCTATATCCTGATGACGTCAAAGATCCTAAATTCGCAAACTTAGAGATAGTCGCTGAAAAGTATCCAGTAGAAACCTTTTTTGAAAATTATGAAGTGATAAATATGAAGAATGATAAATCTCGCTGGGGTGTTCGATTGAAAAGAAAAGAGAAAGTTCCCGACGATAAGATACTCATGTTAGATATTGATTGGCATTCTGGCAAGAACAATGTTCCTCGCTATTCTAAAGATGAGAAATGGTGTGTCTTTCCGCTATTTTTGAACGGACCTTACATTTCGGGTTCCAAATATACTCCCGCGAATCTCGCAAATTATCATCCTTGGGTATTTAATTGGCCCGAGAAAGCTAAAGAGGTATATTTTCTAATTTTCATTCGCTTTGCGATGTTTCCTTCCTTTTATATTTACTAAACTTGCGAAATTTTCAGATCACTAAATTGAGAAAAAGTTATGAAAGAAATCCAAAGCCAAGTACTTTGGCGATACTTCGCTCAATCACGGATGAAGTAAGAAATATTTTCTCTTGTTATTCACAATATTGTTGCCTCTATTTCTTATCTTCATTCGTGTATGTAGGTTGGTGTTAAAGTTGCCGGAGAGGAAGAAGCTTCAAAAGCTGCGAGAGTTAAAAGAAAGGGTAAAGGCCCTCTTCACAAGAAAAAATCTGCTGCACCGCCTTCTAAAAAACAAAAGATCCATTCTTCTTCTCGCTCAAGTCCTCAATCTAGTGAGAGTTCCGATGAAGAAGACGATGATGTAGACATTTCTATAGTAAAGGAGGATCATCCATCTGAATCTCCTATGACGTTATTGTCTAATATCTTTTCAGACTCCATGCAGGGGCTTGGAGATGACCGCCTCTCTGGTATATGCGAAGCTCTCGCAAGTATATGTGATGCTTCTTTCTTTGGATGGTAATGAGTCTCTTCAGGGGATCTCCAGATCATTGACTCCCAGCTTCTTGAATGCACTCAGTGCCTTGGTATGTTTATATTTCTTTATTCCTTCATCATTTTAATTTTAAATCATATATTAATAGTTTCTTTATCTTTCTTTATAGTCTGGAAGAGCTTCCTTTGATGTTGCCTCAGATCTTGAGAAGGGGCGCAATAACTTTGAAAAGAAAAATCTTCTGCTTCACAAAAAGACCGAAGAACTAGAAATTGAAGTTGCGACATCTCGCAAGAAAAATGAAAATGAGACTGCCGCTCTTCGCGAAAGAATTCAACAGGTTGGAAGTCGAGTCTTCTACCCGTAAGAATAAAATATCTACCCTTCAAAGTGCTAATCAAAGCAACTTTATGGTATAAAACTCTTCTCTTTTCTTCGTTTCTACTTTGTCATTTATTTTTCTTTGTCCGACTTATCATTTTCGCAGACATTTATAATCTTTCCGATTTAAGCCATCCTTCTCCATTCATTTCCTGAGCCTATGGATGATGATGCTCTTCTCGCTCATCTCAACGAATCTTTAAGTAGTTCATCAAACAAAATTAACTCTCTTTCATTAAATGAACTTCAAACCAAATTTCGTCTCTTAGAAATTGAGCATAGATCTAGTTTAGGTTTAGCCAACCGATTTAAACGTTTATATCTTAGTTCCCACGAGAATAATAATATTCTAAGGAAGAAAATTAATAGCCTTATAGATGACAAAGATCGCATTGCTAATCAAGGTGCACAAGCATTAGCGAAATTCCAAAAAACTCTTCTTGAAGTCCAAATTGAACGAGATGAATCTCTTCGCCAAAATGCCATACTTAATGAGCGAGAAAATCAAATTCGTTCACTTCTTGTCATAAATAGTGATGATGAGTTCGCTTGGGCTGCGAAAGTTCTAGATAATGCCAGAAATAATTTAGGTGTTAGCGTCAGCCTTCATGCTGAGCATACTGCCTTGGTTAAAGATATGATTTCGACGAGAGAAGGTTGTTAACTGTTCTTCATTACTTTACCACTTCTTTTTTGTGAAACTCGCTATTAAATTCTCGACTCATTGTCATTTGTTCGCATAATCCGAGAAGAGGTTTCAAACTAGAATTAAGGAACTTGAATCTCGAGAAAGCACAACTTGCAAAAGACTTCTCTCTTCGCAATGACAAATATTCTAAGTTGAAGAAGCAACTACAAACTATCGTGGCGAATTTCAATAATGATGTCCGTTTTCGCAATCAAACTATTAAGACAGTTTGCGATGACCACAATATCCCTCTTTCTTCATATCCTTGTCTTCTTGATGAGATTCCTGAAAATATACCTTCCTTGGATGTTTCGATAGTGATGCTAGCGAAGAAAAGGAGTCTGATAAAGAATCTGATGAAAAAGAAGAATGAACTGAGAGATAGCTCCATTTTCCCTTTTCTCTTCTTGTGATACTTGTACATTTATCCTTCTAGCCTTCCATTTTTGTAATCTCTTACTGTAAATCTATCATATGAAAATAAATAACAAGTTTTTACTCTAATCATTCCCATACTTGCCTCTGTTATTTATTTTCACATGAAAGATTAAATCGATAACCTTTAAGTAATATTACTTCCTATTTTCGCAACTGTGGTTGCTAACCTTTCACAAATAAATGAAGAAATATAGCCATTTTCACAAGTTTATTTGGTTACTCAATTTCTTGCGTCAATGAAGTAAGAAATGAAGAAATATAAATGAAGAAATATTATTTGGTTACTCAATTTCTTGCGTCATTTATTTGGTTCACAAATAAATGAAGAAATATAAATGAAGTAATATTATTTGCGTCAATGTGACGGGCCTAAATATTCTTACGAACATAAAGTCCCATGACATTGCCGTCTTGCAACAAAATCGCAGGACGTCTTTACACTTTCATGTAACGACCCATTGATCTTGTCTTATCATTTCTTTAGTATTTTTGCCTCTGCAGGATATTTTTCTTGCGACAATATGACAGGCCTAATGTTCTTGCGAACATAAATCCCCATGACATTGCCGTATTTGCGACGAAATCGCAGGACGTCTTTACATTTTCATGTAAAGACCCATTGATCTCGTCTTACCCTCGCGTTAGTATTATTGCCTCTTCAGGATCATTGCACAAATATGACAAGCCTAAATTTTCTTGCGAAAATAGAGCCTCATGACATTTGCGTCTTAAGACACTTATCAGCTCCCTAATGGAGGGTGCCGCCCTTATCATCTCCTTGGTTGCCCCTTCAAGGAGGCGTACATCGGCCATACAAGACTAGCTCCTCCCATCCGGTCTTAACAACAACCAGGTTGTTTTCGTGACCTCTTATCCCTTATACCTATAGGGCTTATGGTTACGAGACTGCACCCTAAGTGGAGTTTTCTTCGGGCCGAGTGCAGCATGTGCCAAGACTTGCCAAGAATGGCCGAGACACTTCAAATGCCCCAGGCACTCTTGGCTCAACCGTGTACCTCGGCACCTTGGTCATACACTGACTCCTTGGAAGAGACCCTCGGTCATCCAACAGGGTATAACCTTATATATAGTTGGAAATCCAAGGTATCTCCCCCGGATGGGATTTTTTGACCCCAAATTTTCATGACTCAGGTTCCAGGGGCGGTGTAACCTTTTCCCTGAGCCATGTCAAGAGATACCCCCTTATATGACGCACTTTAGGTCTTATATTTGCCTCTTACGAAATATCATTCGCGAACTAGGGTGTACGCCATAAAGGTTTGTCCCATTCACTCATTCTTTCATTTCTATCAATTCTTGCAATCATTCATTGATTTTTTGATTATTTCTTCTCATTATCTTTGTGAAATTATCACATAATCTTGCTTCATTTGCTGTGATCTCTTTTGTAATTATTTAACCAAACTTTCGTTATATTCATGAATCGCGAGAATTTCGCGTACTCCTTCCTTGATCATCATATTCTTTGTACTTTTGACATGTCTTTGTCACTCCAAACACATTTTTTTTTTTACACAACTCTAAAATCAACTATTTATTTCTTACACTTCTTATTCCTGTTGCTCTCTGTTTCTTCATTCAAATTCCCTGATATTTCTTTCCCTTTTGCGAGACCATCGAAATTTCCAATTGTTTTCAAGCATTGGTTTCGCAATATATCTTCATCTCTCACTTCTATTGTGTCCACCATCAGTCTTTCTCTTCTTTGTTCTTCTTTGATATTCCGCTTCCAATTCTTCTTTTGAGCAGCCCTTTCCTCGCAAGACTCCACATCAACTTCATAGCACTTTTGTCCCTTAGCCCAATCTCCTTTTATAACTCCAACACCACTGGGATGAGGAAATTTGATGCACTGGTGGTAAGTTGATGCTACACCCAAGATCTCATGTAACCAAGGTCGCCCAATTAATGCATTATAGGGGGATTCCACATCGACTATGCAAAACAAGATTTCAGTTGGTAATCCTTTTAGTGGTATTCGCATACGAATTTCTCCTTTAGGTTTATTGGCAGTACCATTAAAACCATAAATCTTATAGGTTGAAGGTATCAAGTCTTCGTCTTTCCCTCCCATAGTCTTGTAAGTGTGGTAAAAAAGGATGTTTACAGAGCTTCCAGTATCAATTAAGATTCTATTTATAGCCCATGAATTTTCTGCCCCATCATCTTCATCATCAACAGGTTTTGGGTTAATTTCCAATCTTACCACTAATGGACTGTCATGCATCTCGCCACCCTCAGGTACCTCTTCTGAGGTAAAAGAAATAATCTGCGTTTGCCATTCTTTTAGTGGCGATGTCTTCGCGATGTTCATTACTTCCCTATTGTCAGCATCTCTTGCGAAAACCCTACTGAGAACACTATCATGAAAATCTTCGATTGTCCTGTACGAATGTACGATAAAATTGTAGAACAAGTTTTTGGCCTTCGCTCCAACTTCTACTACAAATGTTTCTTTCCCTTTTGTTGTATTTACTTTGTGTATTTCTGGAGGTGTTGGTAATGGTTGAGTCTTCTCTTCACATTTTCATAAATGGTTTAGCTTCCCTTGGTTTATTATTTTGAGGATGATTCTTTTTATATTCCTACAATCATTCGTTAGGTGTCCATGAAAATGGTGATAGGAACAAAATTCATGACTTCTGTCACTTGGAGGCGGTTCATTCCCCATGTTCCATGGTGCAGGTATGTTTTCCATCAAGATTATAGCTTCCCATATTTTCTCCACGCTAGCGTTTAATGGAGGCATCTTGATTTCTTCCCAAACTACCCTATGACCTCGCTGCCCTCTATGATAGTTATGCCTCTGACCTCCATAGATTTCTTGCGGATTATGCCTATGACCTCCATAGGTTTCTTGCGGCTGATCAAGCCTTTGAATTTTATTATTTCCGCCACGGTTATAGAAATTTCTTTCTCTTTCAAATTCTTCCTGATCGCGACTTCCCATGGCTACCAACTTTTGCTGACCATCATCTGGTATCCTTATTCCTTGTTGACCTTGCGAGGTACTCGCCACAGTGTTTATCATGTAGTTGCAGGAAATCCTACACTACACCTCTCACAATAATCCACACAACTAAGACATTTTAAGATGAATAACAATGATTTTATTGATTAATTCTTTGAATGTTTTCAAGATAAGATAAGAAAGAGCTAAAGAAATTACAATCACCACACACTTTCTCTCTCCTAATGACTTGTCTAACACTCTCAAAAAGATATCTTTTTTCTACAACTGGCTCATTCGACTCTTTATATAGGGTAGTATACAATGGATGACAACTAAGCTGTCCTTTATTTTCGGGAATGACTTGCGAAATATCGCAAGTGTACAAGTATTCATTCTCGCAGCTCTCCTAAATTTCGCTAGGTCTTCAAACCTTTCTCGTGTATTGGCTGTCGTCATTCATTGCGTCATTTATATTACTCTTTTGTGACGCCCTCGCAATGTTATTGTTTATTGATCCCGCGAAGTATTGATGTTGCGATATTCTGATCCTACATCTTGCCTCTTCTCATGTCTTCTCTGCGAAGAGGAGAATGTCATGAGAACTAGTATTTTGAAATGCCGCAACTGCTCATCTTTATCCGTTACAATCCCGTACTTTTATATGGAATTTATTATACATGTTTTTTCTTCCACTCTTTTCTTGACACGTCTCTTTCAACCGTTTTTTCTTGACCACTCACGTCCCCTCTCGCATTAAATGCATTTGTCTTCTCGAGAATTCTTCTCTCTATAAATAGTTTTCTCACCCTCCTCTTCTTCTTTTTTACTTTTTCTCTGCAACTTTTCTTCAACTTTCTTCTTCCGCAATTTGCGTTTCTGCACTTCGCTTCTTCGTAAATCTTCCTTTTCTTGTTTCTCTTGATCTTTGATTCTCTAATCATTCCCATACTCTAAAAATGGCTCCATCTGGTCGTAAATATGAAACCCTTTTCGATGAAACTCAAAAGAAATTACAAGAGAAAGGTTTCACCTTGTCTACTATTCCCAATCAAGAATCTTCATCTATTCTTTCTGCAAAATTGTTTACTGATCATCAGTGTGATGGTCAGAAAATCATAATCTCGCTAGGTCAAATCCTCGCAGGTCTTCCCATTCCCCTGTACGATCCCGAACTGCCCTTGTTCTATGAAATCCTTGCTCATGAGAAATTCTCGCGAGCTATTTATCAATTAAGTGGTGATTGCATCCGCTTAATGCTTGAATTTGCCAATCGCGGCGCTGGTAAGGGATCTCTATATCCTGATAACGTTAAAGATCCTAACTTCGCAAGTTTAGAGATAGTCGCTGCAAAATACACCGTAGAAAACTTCTTTGAAAATTATGAAGTAATAAACATGAAAAATGATAAGTCTCGCTGGGGTGCCCGATTGAAAAGAAAAGAGAATGTTTCCGACGATAAGATACTCATGCTAGATATTGACTGGCATTCTGGCAAGAACAACGTTCCTCGATACTCTAAAGATGAGAGGTGGTCTGTCTTTCCACTATTTTTGAGCGGACCTTACATTTTTGGTTCCAATATACTCCCTGTGAATCTCGCAAATTATCAGCCCTGGGTATTTAATTGGCCCGAAAAGGCAAAAGAGGTATACTTCCTAATTTTTACTTATTTTACAATCTTCACTCCCTCTTATATCTAATCTTGCGATTTTTTTTTCAGATCATCAAATTAAGAAAGAGCTACAAAAGAAATCCAAGAGCGAGTACTCTGGCGATACTTCGTTCAATCACGGATGAAGTAAGAAATATTTTCCCTTATTATTTTTAACAATATTGTTGCCTCTGTTTCTTATCTTCATTCGTGTGCGAAGGTTGGCGTTGAAGAAATTGACATTCCTGAAGCTGCGAAGGCTAAAGGCAAGAATAAAATCACTCTTCGCAAGGATAAATCTTACGCTCCATCTTCTAAAAACGGAAAATCCATTCCACTTCTCACTCTAATTCCCAAACCAGCGAGAACTCTGATGAAGATAATGATGAGGTTGATGCTTCTTTTGCGAAGGAGAATCATTCAGTCGAATCTGCTATGGCGCAATTGTCTAGTATTTTCTCTGATTCTATGCAAGTTTTAGGAGATGATCGTTTTTCTGCTACTTGCGAAGCTCTCGCAAATATTTGCGATGCCCCCCTGCTAGTGGATAATGACTCTTTTCGTGGAGTTTCTTGGACAATGACTCCCAGTTTCTTAAATGCACTTAGTACCTTGGTATGCTCATATTTCTTTATTTCTTTGTGATTTCGATTATAAACCTTATCTTAACAATTTCTTTACTTTCCTTTATAGTCTAGGAGAGCTTCCTTTGTTGTTGCCTCATACCTCGAGAAAAGACGCAACAATCTTGAAAAGAAAAATCTTCAACTTAAGGAGAAGAACAAAGAACTAGAAATTGAAGTTGCGACATCTCGCAAGAAGGATGAAAAAATTCAACAGTTGGAAGTTGAGTCTTCTACCCAGAAGGACAAAATATCTACTCTTCAAAGTGCTAATCAGCAACTTTATGGTATAACACCCTTCTCTTTTCTTCATTTCTACTTTGTCATTTATTTCTCTTTGCCTGACTTATCATTTTCGCAGACATTTATAATCTTTCTGACGAAGCCATCCTTCTCCACTCATTCCCTGAACCTATGGATGATGATGCTCTTCTCGCTCATCTCAATGAATCTTTAAGTATTTCTTCAAACAAGATTAATTCTCTCTCATTAAATGAACTTCAAACCAAATTTCATCTCTTAGAAATTAAACATAGATCTAGTTTAGGTTTAGCCAACCGATTTAAACGTTTATATCTTAGCTCCCAGGAGAATAATAATATTCTAAGGAAGAAAATTAGCAGCCTTATAGATGATAAGGATCGCATTGCTAATCAAGGTGCACAAGCATTAGCGAAGTTCCAAAAAACCCTTCTTGAATTCCAAATTGAACGAGATGAATCTCTTCGCCAAAATGCCATACTTAATGAGCGAGAAAATCAAATTCGTTCACTCCTTGTCATAAATAATGATGATGAATTCACTTGGGCTGCGAAAGTTCTAGATAATGCCAGAAATAACTTAGGTGTTAATGTCAGTCTTCATGCTGATCATACTTTGCCTTGGTCAAAGATATGATTTCGACAGAGAAGGTTGTTAACCTGTTCTTCTTTATTTTACCATTTCTTTTTTATGAAACTGTTATTAAGTTACTGACTCATTATCATTCATTCGCAGAAGCTGAGAAGAGATATCAAACAAGGATTAAAGAACTTGAATCTGAAAAAGAACAACTTGCAAAGGACCTTTCTCTTCGCAACGACAAGTATTCCATGTTGAAGAAGCAATTACAAGCTACTGTAACGAATTTCAACAATAATGCTATTTGTTTTCGCAATCAAACTATTAAGACAGTTTACGATGACCACAGTATTCCTCATTCTTCATATCCTTGTCTTCTTGATGAAATTCCCGAAGATATACCTTCCTTTGATGTTTCGATAGTGAAGCTAGCGAAGAGGAAGAATCGATAAAGAAGAATCGATGACAAAGAAGAATGAACCGAGAGATAGCTCCATTTCCTTTTTCTCTTCTTGTGATATATGTACATTTATCCTTTTAACCTTCCATCTTTGTAATTTTTCTTTGTAAATCTATCACATGGAAATAAATAACAAATTTTTACTATAATCATTCCCATACTTGCCTCTGTTATTTATTTGCATATGAGAGATTATATCGATAACCTTTAAGTAATATTACTTCCTATTTTCGCAACTGCGGTTGCTAACCTTTCACAAATTAATGAAGAAATATAACCGTATTCGCAAGCTTATTTGCTTACTCGACTTCTTGTGTTACCTTATCTTTGTTTATGTTGAAATTCATCATTGCGACAAGATCGCAGGACGTCTTTACATTTTCATGTAATGACCCATTGATCTTGCCTTAACATTGTTTTTGTATGGTCTTATTTTGCCTTCCTAGTTAAAGGTCTTATTTTGCCACCCCTCATTTTTGCGTCAATATGACAGGTCTAAATATTCTTACGAACATAAAGTCCCATGACATTGCCGTCTTGCGACAAAATCGCAGGACGTCATTACACTTTCATGTAACGACCCATTGATCTTGTCTTATCATTTCTTTAGTATTTTTGCCTCTGCAGGATGTTTTTGTTGCGACAATATGACAGGCCTAAATGTTCTTGAGAACTTGAAGCCCCATGACATTGCCGTCTTGCGACGAAATCGCAGGACGTCTTTACACTTGCATGTAAAGACCCATTGATCTCGTCTTACCCTCGCGTTAGTATTATTGCCTCTTCAGGATCATTGCACAAATATGACAAGCCTAAATTTTCTTGCGAAAATAAAGCCTCATGACATTTGCGTCTTTTGACACTTATCATCTCCCTAATGGAGGGTGCCGCCCTTATCATCTCCCTGGTTGCCCCTTCAAGGAGGCGTACATCGGCCATACAAGACTAGCTCCTCCCATCCGGTCTTAACACAACCAGTTGTTTTCGCAGCCTCTTATCCCTTATACCTATAGGGCTTATGGTTACGAGACTGCACCCTAAGTGGAGTTTTCTTCGGGCCGAAAGCGGCATGTGCCAAGACTTGCCAAGAATGGCCGAGACACTTCAAATGCCCCGTGCACTCTTGGCTCAACCGTGTACCTCGGCGCCTTGGTCATACACTCGACTCCTTGGAAGAGACCCTCGGTCGCCCAACCAGGGTATAACCTTATATATATAGTTGGGAATCCAAGGTATCTCCCACGGATAGGCTTTCATGGGCCCCAAATCTTCATGACTCAAGTTCCAGGGGCGGTGTAACCTTTTCCCTGAGCCATGTTCAAGAGATACCCCCTTATATGACGCACTTTAGGTCTTACATTTGCCTCTTACGAAATATCATTCGCGAACTAGGGTGTACGCCATAAAGGTTCGTCCCATTCACTCACTCATTCATTTCTGTCAATTCTTGTAATCATTCATTGCTTTTTGATTATTTCTTCTCATCTTCTTTGCGAAATTATCACATAATCTTGCTTCATTTTCTGAGATCTCATTTGTAATTATTTAACCAAACTTTCATCACATTCATATATCGCGATTTTTTCGCGCACTCCTTCTTCGATCATCATGACACACACATTTTTTTTTTTTTTACAAGACCCTGAGATCAATTATTTATTTCTTACACCTCTTACTCCTGTTGCTCTCTGTTTCCTCATTCATATTTCCAGATACTTCCATCCCTTTTGCGAGACCATCGCAATTTTCAATTGTCTTCAAGCACTGATTTCGCAACATATCTTCATCTCTCACTTCTATTGTGTCCACCATCAGTCTTTCTCTTCTTTGTTCTTCTTTGATATTCCTTTTCCAATTCTTCTGTTGAACAGCCCTTTCCTCGCAAGACTCCACATCGACTTCATAGCATTTTTGTCCCTCAGCCTAATCTCCTTTTATAACTCCAACACCACTGGGATGTGGAAATTTAATGCACTGATGGTAAGTTGATGCCACACCCAAGATCTCATGTAACCAGGGTCGCCCAATTAATGCATTATAAGGGGATTCCACATCGACTATGCAAAACAAGATTTCAGTTGATAATCCATTCAATGGTATTCGCATGCGAGCTTCTCCTTTAGGTTTATTAGCAGTACCGTTAAAACCATAGATCTTATACGTTGAAGGTATCAAATCTTCATCTTTGCCCCCCATAGTCTTATAGGTGTGATAAAAAAGGATGTTTCTGAGCTTCAAGTATCAATTAAGATTCGATTTATTGCCCATGAATTTTCTCGCACCATCATTTTCATCATCAACAGGTTTTGGATTAATTTCTAATCTTACCACTAATGGACTGTCATGCAACTCGCCACCTTCAGGTACTTCTTCTGCGGTAAAAGAAATAATTTGTGCTTGCCATTCCTTCAGTGGAAATGACTTCGCGATATTCATTACTTCTCTATTGTCAACATCTCTTGCCAAAATCCTACTGAGAATACTATCATGAAAATCTTCAATTGTCTTGTATGAATGTACGATAGAGTTGCAGAACAAGTTTTTGGCCTTTGTTCCAACTTCTACTACAAATGTTTCTTTCCCTTTTGTCGTATTTACTCTGCGATTTTCTAGAGGTGTTGGTAATGGTTGAGCCTTCTCTTCACATTTTAAGAATATGTTTAGCTTCCCTTGATCTATCATTCTAAGGATGATTCTTTTTATATTCCTGCAATCATTCGTTTGGTGTCCATGAAAGTGGTGGTAGGAACAGAATTCATGACTTCTATCACCTGGAGGTGGTTCATTCCCCATGTTCCGTGGTGCAGGTATGTTTTCCATCAGGATTATAGCCTCCCATATCTTCTCCACACTAGCGTTTAGTGATGGCATTTTGATTTCTTCCCATACGACTCTATGACCTCATTTGTCCTCTATGATAATTCCGCTCTCGGCCTCCATAAGTCTCTTGCATATTATGCCTCTCGACCTCCATAAGTTTCTTGCGGTTGATCAAGCCTTTGAATTTTATTATTTCCGCCACTACGGTTGTAGAAATTTCTTTCTCTTTCAAATTCTTCCCGATCGCGACTTCCCATAGCTACCAACTTTTGCCGACCATCATCCGGTATCCTCACTCCTTTTGACCTTGCGAGGTACTCGCCACGGTGTTTATCAATTTGGGTAACAAACTTGCATTCGCAGCTCCCGAACTTGTATTCGCAATAGGGTATGATTCCATCTCATTTTGTTTTTCCTCTAGAGCAATATACTCCTCCCGAAGCTCTCGCAACTCAGGTCATTGTGATTGTATTTTTGACTCTAAAAATTTGAATATATAGCAGATTTGTCGCAAACATAGCATTAATGAATGATAAGATGAGATATCTCTCCTCCACTCGACTGACCATTTCGCTACACATTGTCTTCCATCTCACAGTTAGATGCTTCAAACTTTCACCAACCCTTTGTTTTAACCCAAATACATCTTCAATACCTGGTCGCGAGGAATTATTACTTATATATGCCCCTAAAAATATAGCCTGCAAGTGATTGAAAGATGTTATTGTATTCCTCGGTAGCCCTTCAAACCATTTCAAAGCTTCTCCTGTCAGACTTGATGCAAAATATTTGCACAATATAGCATCATTATCCTCCCATTGTAGCATACATCTCATATAAGCTTTGATATGCTGTATTGCACAAGTTGTTCCATCGAAAATGCTGGTTAATGTCGGTAAATTGCACTTCGGTGGTATTCCTCTTGATTGTATCTCTTGTGTGAACGGAGTTTTCACAGCTTCTTCTATTGCTTCATCTAACTGTCTCTTTCCTCCTCCCCTTTTATTGTTCATCATTCCTCTTATTTCTGACAATTCTCTCAAAATTTGTTCATTTACATCAGAATTTGAATACATTGGTCTTTTTAGTTCCGCTTCTCTTCGCCTGCGTTCATGTCTACTTTGACTTTCTTGTTCATCATTCTCTTCTCGTATTTCTCTGCGATCTTCCCCTTCATTTCTTTCGCGAATTCGCACACCATTATATCTATCAATTTCTCTTCTTTGGTGCCTATCAGCTCTCCTTTGTGCTCTTTCATATTCTTCATTAATATTATCATTGTTGCGATTTTGTTCTCGCCTTCTTTCTCGATTATCATGATTATTCTGGCGAATTGCCTCTTCTAACTCCCGTTCTTCCATTTCTGCTCTCAATCTTTCTCTCTCACGAGCTAAACGTGTTTGTTCGGCATAGTGTCTTTCAATTTCATCTTCAATTTCTTTTTGCTTCCTTCGTGCTTCTCTCCCATGCAATATTCTTCTTCCTTTTTCTTGATTTTCTTCATCCATTGGTTGATTCTGCTCCTGACGTTGCCTATTTCCTTGATTTCCACCATTCTGTTCATTTTGAAGAGTCTCGGGACGTGGGATATAACGATTTTCCATCATTTCTCTTCTCTCGCAATGTTCTGTGCCTCGATTTTGCGCTTCTTCTCGGTTTTCTTCATCAGCATTTTCTGTAGGTAAAATTCTCCTTCTTTCCTCTCTAACTGATCTTGAGCTTGACCTTGTAGTGCTTCTCGACCTTCTGTTTTGTAACCTCATGTTTTCCATCCTCAGCTCATGATTCTGTCTTGTCAAGTTTGCACATTCCTCTGCCTCTAATAGTCTCTCTTCATGTATTGTTTGCCTCAGCGCCTCTAATGCTGCGATCTCTTCATTTCCACGAATTATTTCTCCATTCCTTTCTCGATCTCTCCCCTCTTGTCCATTGTTTACCACTTGTTGTTCTTCTTCCCCTTCGTCCACAGAGTCTAATCTCCAAGTATGCATGCTTACTCTATCATAATCCACTGTTCTATCCGCTATTGGTTGAATTGGTGATTGAATTTGATTTTCTTCATCATTCCTTAAGTTCCTTCTTGAGGATTCTCCCATTTCATTTCTCTCTTATCCGGCAAGTCTCCTACTCCTCCTAACAGTTGTTGGTTGTTCTGATGCATTTCTCCTTCTAGCCATTTCTTGATTTTGGTAAACTGTTGAAAATTATATGAAATTTCTTCCCTACTACTCCAAATTCCTTCAAATCACGATGTTGATCCTTACTCTTCCCCTCCTTCTAGCGCCATTATGTAGTTGAAGGAAATCCTACACTACACCCCTCACAATAATCCACACAACTAAGACATTTTAAGATGAATAACAATGATTTTATTGATTAATTCTTCGAATGTTTTCAAGATAAGATAAGAAAGAGCTAAAGAAATTACAATCACCACACACTTTCTCTCTCCTAATGACTTGTCTAACACTCTCAAAAAGATCTCTTTTTTCTACAACTGGCTCATTCGACTCTTTATATAGGGTAGTATACAATGGATGACAGCTAAGCTGTCCTTTATTTTCGGGAATGACTTGCGAAATATCGCAAGTGTACAAGTATTCATTCTCGCAGCTCTCCTAAATTTCGCTAGGTCTTCACGCCTTTCTCGTGTTTTGGCTGTCGTCATTCATTACGTCATTTATATTACTCTTTTGCGACGCCCTCGCAATGTTATTGTTTATTGATCCCGCGAAGTATTGATGTCGCGATATTCTGATCCTACATATCAATTTGGGTAACAAACTTGCATTCGCAGCTCCTGAACTTGTATTCGCGACAGGGTATGATTCCATCTCATTTTGATTTTCCTCTAGAGCAATATACTCCTCCTGAAGCTCTCGCAACTCAGTCATTGTGATTGTATTCTTGACTCTAAAAATTTGAATATATAACGGATTTGTCGCGAACATAGCATTAATGAATGATAAGATGATATATCTCTCCTCCACACTGCCAGCCATTTCGCTACACATTGTCTTCCATCTCACAGTTAGAAGCTTCAAACTTTCACCAACCCTTTGTTTTAACCCAAATACATCTTTAATACCTGTTCGCGAGGAATTATTACTTATATATGCCCCTAAAAATATAGCTGCAAGTGATTGAAAGATGTTATTGTATTCTTCGGTAGCCCTTCAAACCATTTCAAAGCTTCTCCTGTCATACTTGATGCAAAATATTTGCACAATATAGCATCATGATTCTCCCATTGTAGCATACATCTCAAATAAGCTTTGATATGTCAGTATCGCGCGCAAGTTGTTCCATCGAAAATCTTTGGTTAATGTCGGTAAGTTTCACTTCGGTGGTATTCCTCCTAATTGTATCTCTTGTGTGAACGGAGTTTTCGCAGCTTCTTCTATGGATTCATCCAACTGTCTCTTTCCTCCTCCCCTTTTACTGTTCATCATTCCTCTCATTTCTCGCCAATTCTCTCAAAATTTGTTCATTTACATCGAATTTGAATCTATTGGTCTTTTTAGTTCCGCTTCTCTTCTCCTGCGTTCATGTCTCGCTTTGACTTTCATCATTCTCTTCGTCTTTCTCTGCGATCTTCTCCTTCACTTCTTTCACGAATTCGCACACCGTTATATCTATCAATTTCTCTTCTTTGTTGCCTATCAGCTCTCCTTTGTGCTCTTTCATATTCTTCATTAATATTATCATTGTTGCGATTTTGTTCTCGCCTTCTTTCTCGATTATCATGATTATTTCGCGAATTGCCTCTTCTAACTCTCTTGTTCTTCCATTTCTCGCTCTCAATCTTTCTCTCTCGCAAGCTAGACGTGCTTGTTCAACATAATGTCTTTCAATTTCATCCTCAATCTCTTTTTGCTTCCTCTCGTGCTTCTCTCCCATGCAATATTCTTCTTCCTTCTTCTTGATTTTCTTCATCAATTGGATTATTCTCGCCTCGACGCTTTCTATTTCCTCGATTTCCATCATTTTGCCCATTTTGAAAAGTCTCGGGACGTGGAACATAACGATCTTCCATCATTTATCTTCTATCGCAATGTTTTATGCCTGGATTTTGCGCTTCTTCTTGGTTTTCTTCATCAACATTTTCTATAGGTAAATTTCTCCTTCTTTCCTCTCTAACTGATCTTGAGCTTGATCTTGTAGTGCTTCTCGACCTTCTATTTTGTAATCTCATGTTTTCCATCCTCAATTCATGATTCTGTCTTGTTAAATTTGCACGTTCCTCTGCCTCTAATCGTCTTTCTTCATGTATTGTTTGTCTCAATGCCTCTAATGCCGCGATCTCTTCATTTCCATGAATTATTTCTCCAATCCCTTCTCGGTCTCTCTCCTCTTGTCCATCGTTTACCAATTGTTGTTCTTCTCCCCTTTCGTCCACGGAGTCTGATCTCCAAGTATGCACGCTTACTCTATCATAATCCACAATTATATCCACTACTGGTTGAATTGGTGATTGAATTTAATTTTCTTCATTATTCCTTATGTTCCTTCTTGAGGATTCTCCCATTTCATTTTTCCCTTCTCCGGCAAGTCTCCTACTCCTTCTAACAGTTGTTGGTTGCTCGGATGCATTTCTCCTTCTAGCCATTTCTTAATTTTGGTAAACTGTTGAAAATTATATGAAATTCCTTCCCTACTACTCCAAATTCTTTTAAATCACGATGTCAATCCTTACTCTCTCCCTGTTTCTAGCGCCAATATGTAGTCGCAGGAAATCCTACATTACACCCCTCACAAGAATCCACACAACTAAGACATTTGAAGATGAACAATAATGATTTTTATTGATTAATTCCTTGAATGTTTACAAGATAAAATGGAAAAGAGCTAAAGAAATTACAATCACTACAAACTTTCTCTCTCCTAATGACTTGCCTAACACTCGGAAAAAGATCTCTCCTCCAACAGTCCTGCTCGACTCCTTATATAGGGTATTATACAATGGATGACAGCTAAGCTGTCCTTTATTTTCGGGAATGACTTGCGAAATATCGCAGACGTTCAAATATATACTCTCCCAAGTTTCCTAAATCTCGCTAAGTCTTCACATCTTTCTCGTGTTTTGGCTGCCATCATTTATTGCGTCATTTATATTACTCATTTGCGACACTTTCGCAATATCGTCGTTTATTGATCTCGCGAGGTATTGTTGTTACGATATTCTGATCCTACACTTAACCTCACGCAGATGCACTACAAGAAGGGAGTGCTTTGAATTCGAGAGATCAATCTATAGTACTCCGACCTAAACCAAGACAATGGTCGTTCCAGAGTAAATTCGGTCACAAGAGAGGATGGGTCGGTCTGTAGGAGGGAAGCTGAGAAAAGTGTGAGATCAATTGTGATCGAAGATTGTAGGTGTGTTGTGTATTCTAAAAATAAGATAAGTTCAGAATGATTGAATTTGCTCTGTTGAGAGTTGGATTGTTAGTCTCGTGTTGTCTGTTTGACGTGAGATTATCCTTGTTTCAATCATGATTCAGAGATTTATTTATATTGCTGGAATTGAAAACACCATGATCTCATGAAGTGTGACAGTTGATGGAATCAAAGAATGGGGAAGTGAAAATTGTGTTAAAACCAGTTGCTCAATGTGAGGAGACTTGGTTGATTTTCCATCCACTACTTTGTTAACTCCTTCAACTGATTGCACGACTTGCTCACATTCTCATCGTGTTTATGAACACACGTGCCGTAGAATGTCAGACCAAAACCCTAGTTAATATCCCCCCATGCAACACGATTGATGTCTCGTGTGATTGTGGAGTCTGCAAGGCAGACGTGTATTTAGTTAGTCAGTTGTTGACTTCATGACTTTATGGGACGATGAGTCCTTATTTTTTTGAGTCGAACGTGATTTGGAAATGTTCTGAGACTCATGAATTGAACATGTCTGTTGAGACAGAGATATAATACGTGAATAAGCTAACATGAGCAAATATTTCTCATTCGATGAATTGTTGAATATTGATAGTTGAACCAGTATTCCTTGGTTTGAGCAAATATTGCTCATCTGAGCAAATGTTGCTCATTCAATGAATTATTGGTAGCATGAACAAATAAGATACTGGCAATTGAACCGAGTATGATAAATAAAATGTTGATAACGGGATCAACGTAAAATTATTAGCGTTTGAATCCGGAATTATGAACCTTGGACTCAAAACCCTAATTTGATCAATTGATGATTAACTGATGGTTTATTGAAAATTAACCACGGAGCGAAGGAGGGACCGGCTACATGGGATTATGGATCAACCATGTAGCGCCCATATGCTCACGTGAGCAAATATCAAGGTCTCCCTCAAGACCAGTTGATTTGATGAAAGGATGATTAAATCTTTGGTTTAATCATTTATTAAAATAATGCTCGTCTGAACCTTAGGTAATAAAACCTAATTAATTATGAAGATGTGAGGGACCGACCAAGGGGTCATGAAACCGTCCCTGGGTAGTCACGGGATCGAATATTGATCATCTTATGAAGTTCCAAGTTGTTTGGAAGAGTTTTGGACCTAATACGTGCAATTGCGCAAATTAGGTCAAAATTGTCAAAATACATGGGACCGGCCTCTTGCAAGCCAAAGAGCCAACCCTGATCGGTCAAGGTAACATGCTCATGTCAGCAAAGTGTTCGTATCTCAGTTATGAGAATTTTGATATTTTCTGGTGTGCGTTTGAGCAACTTTTTGAGAAAATATGAAGAAATCAGGGATTTTTGCTGAGACCATGAAAACTTCATGAGATGAAGGAAAAATAATAAAATAATAAAGGAATCATAAAGTGTGGGACCGGATATGGCCAAGGCATGGCGTGCCGGCCAAGGGTCCGGTCCCATGGTATTTTTCCTAATTTTATTATGTTTTCATGATTTTAGGGAAATATCATAAAACCAAGGAGTTTGTTAAAACCAAGGAGTTTTGTTGAAATCAAGGAGTTTCCATGAGACGAGAAACACATAAAAAATAATAATAATAAAATAAGGGACGTGTGGGACCGGCTTGGGCATGGTTGGCCGGCTAGGGCCCGGTCCCGTGAGTTTTCCCTAATTTTATGTATTATTTCATGATTTGAAGGAAACATCATGAAATCAAGGAATTTCATGGGATTAAGGAAACATGAAAAATATAATAATAATAAAATAAGACGTGTGGGGCCAAGCTAGGGCATGACCGCCGGCTATGGCCCGGCCCCACAGTTTCCCTAATTTATATTATTTTTCATGGGATCAAGGAAATATCATGAGATTAAGGAGTTTTCATGAAATTAGGGAAATAATAATAAAATATTGAGGATTCATGAGGTGTGGGACCGGCCATGACTAGGGAATAGCCGGCCAGCTAGCAGACACGGTCCCGTGACACCTTTCCCAATTTTATATTATTTCCTTGATGCGAAGGAAACACCATGAAACTGAGGAGTTTCCTTAAAACAAAGGATATTTGTTCAAATGAAAGGATTTTCATGAGATCGAGGAAAATAATAAAAATATGATAAAATATAGAATTTGGGCGTGGGACTGGGACTGGTCACGGCATGACTGGCCAGCCGGTGAGCCCAGTCCCCTAGCGCCTTGATTAATATTTTATTATTTATTATTTTCTTCCTATTTTGCATAGGTTCATCGTCTCGTCGTATTCTGAAATACTCATTCGTGTGTTCAGGTGCTCGTTAGTGCATTATTGTTAAATATACACTTGCACCATTTTGATCGGGGCTTACTCAAAGGTAGCTCAGATTCCCGTACGTTGAATATTTATTACTAACCCATGGAATTCTGCTGGGAAGAACCATGAATTGAAGTAACGAAATATTATGAAAATATTGAATATTTTCCAGGGATTCAGTTAATGAATCTATTGATTTTGAGAATAATTAATTAATGGCTCTATACTAGCACAATCGTCTAGGAGTATTAATTATTCAGAAATTGAGTGATATGAGCTTGTTGAAGCGTCATATTTCTTTCATATAGCCAGGGAAAACATTGTTACATCCTGAAGACGTTATTGATCTATACTAGCAGGCAAGCTGTCTAGGAGCCGTCTAATCTTTCGATTCTATATAGAAGTAATTACTGAAATTGCTCAGTATTTATGAGATATGCCGTTGCCTCAGCTGAGAGACTACATATCCATATATACTCCGAGAGACAGTATTCTCGGTCGAGATTCTTGTGGCATGAGCTTTCATGCTTTCGATAAGAGACATGAGCCTCAATATTCGTCTGATTGCTGGATCAGGAATACTTATAATTATGGGTTTACGATTTTAGCCTTTGTCGAAAATCCACCATCTACAGCTATATAGACTTCATCTATACACATTTGGTATTTCGAGCCGAGTTTATCTCGCTTATCTATTTCTCGAAATATCTGTTGGTAAGCTTTCGCTTTAACCAAGTTCATCTTTTATTATTGAAGCAAGTCTGAGATAAAAAGTCGTATTGCTATATAGACTTCATCTAAACACATTTGGTATTTCGAGCCGAGTTTATCTCGCTTATCTATTTCTTGAAATATGTGTTGGTAAGCTTTCGCTTTAACCAAGTTCATCTTTTATTCTTGAAGCAAGTCAAAAGATGATCATGTGAAAATCGCCTTGTAACATCTTACATGACGGTCATTTGATGTAGACTCGGAATGTTTCGTATTGATCATTCGATCACTTGAAAATTGCTTTGAAGCTAATAGTTTGTGTGATAAAACTATTGTCGTCTTCTGAGAATGTTTCAATGATTGAAATGAGGTTTTAGAACATGTAACCAAGATTGGATATAAACATGGTGTGTATACACATTTGTGTAAAGTCCAAAACCGAGAACCATAGTATGCGTACACGTACGCGTACTGGTTGGTTGATGGAAGTCCGGGAGATAAGTATGCGTACACGCATGCGTACTGGCGGAAGTATAATTCCCGTGAATTTTTGCTGGAGTTTGAAAGGTGAAATGGTATGCGTACGCGTACGCTTACTGGCGTGACCAAACCCAGTCCTACCAGTTAGGTATGCGTACCCATTTGTATACTTAAGTAGGTTACATTCTAAAGTCGGTTTGTTCATGAACTAATACATTCATATATTAAGGAATGCAATCTTTTGCAAACCGTGGTTATAATGTTCATGAAATGATTCGAGTGAATCAAAATCGATTTTGCTTCAATTGTGTCTTGTATACTTCTATGAGAATATAAACAATTGAACAACTCTCTAACTAGTTTCATTTGAGTCATTTGAACTAGGTATGATAAAGATGAATTAGGTTGATATGAAAGTGCTCATATGGCTAACCATTGGTTAACTATTGTTGAACCAAATAAGTGTACACGTTTAGGTACGGTTACCTTTATCTAAATGTTGGTACATTTCATTTATGTATAACAAGCTAAGTTCGATCTAACGGTTGAAAGATATTAGCTTGTATCTAATCAGGTTTTCATCTAACAGTGAATATTGAATGCTTTGTTACCAAGGTAGCATTGATTGCAAACCCTGATTTGGAGACTATATAAAGGAGAACTCTAGCAACTGGGAAACCTAATCCCCACACCTCATGTGTGATACTAGTTGTGACTAGAGTCGATTCTCCTTTAACCTTAGGTTTTTCTAAAACCATGTATGTTAACGACTTAAAGACTTCATTGGGATTGTGAATCCAGACCCAACTATTTCTCTGTAGTTGCGTGTTCTGATCTTGTTGTTTTCTATCGTGATTGAGTACTATCTTCTTTAAGATTTGCTCAAGATTTATTCTCCGATAGGCAAGATTGAAAAGTAGTCACAAACATCTTCGTCTCATCGTTTGTGATTCCACAATATCTTGTTTCGTTAATCAATTAAGATTATTGTTAGGTGATTGATATTTCTAGGCTGTTCTTCGGGAATATAAGTCCAGTTTATCAATTGGTTCCTGTTTACCTTGATTTATCAAAATACGGAACAAAACTCGTAGGTATATCTGTGAGAGACAGATTTATCTATTCAATAGACTTTTATGTGTGATACAGATTTGTTTATCAAGTCTTCGACTTTGGGTCGTAGCAACTCTTAGTTGTGGGTGAGATCAACTAAGGGAATAAAGTGCGCAGAATTCGGCGTGGTCCAAGAGGCGTAAGGAACGCAACTGTACCTTGATTAGTGTGAGATTGATTAGGACTCAACTACATTCCAGACCGAAGTTAGCTTGGTAGTAGGCTAGTGTCTTTAGCGGCTTAATACAGCGTGGTGTTCAAATTTGGACTAGGTCCCAGGGTTTTTCTGCATTTACGGTTTCCTCGTTAACAAAACTTCTGGTGTTTGTGTTATTATTTTCCGCATTATATTTGTTTATATAATTGAAATATCACAGGTTGTGCGTAAGATCAATCAATTATGAATCCAACCTTTGGTTGTTGATTATATTGATTGACACTTGAACATTGGTCTTTGGTACCGTTCAAGTTGTTTCACATAATAATCAGGCTCACGGATTTATATCTGCTTGATTTGATGATTATATTGTGAAACAAAGATACGAACTCTTTGATATATTTTTCTTGAGATTGAGTTTGACTGTCTAGTTGATTCTCTCGAAAGTATATTGGAGTTTGTTCATACATATTGCTAAGCGAAATATTGGGTGTGTTTATTAGACCCCCGTTTTTTCACAAACATAATAATAGATTAGGGAGAGTTGCATAACACTCCATAACGCATTTGGGGGCGAGTTATGCAACACTCCAGAACAATGCGTAGTTTAGTCGCCAACAGAATTGGGAAACCCGAACTTCTTAACCCATAACAAATTATGGATTAAGAGGGGCGATGTTTGTACCCTAATATTTTACACTAGAAATGGGCTTACTTGGGCTTAATATGCTCCTATTATTAGCCAATTATGTCTAACTAGGCCTCACAAGCACTATACATAGAAGCCCATGTGCAAAAATCTAAGTCAAGGCAAGGAGGTGCCACGTCAGCAGAATGGGACAATCATAGGGTGCCACGTCAGCAGAAAAGTACAATCAGCAGTCAAGTGTACGGTGACGTCAGCACGTCTTAACGCCGTTAGCAATGTTATGGGACAATCTAACGGCAATGTTATGGGACAATCTGGTGACGGCAGCTCAAGCGGTTCACCCGGCGGCCTCTTCCAGCGTTAAGCCCGGCCGGCCAGTTGGTGATTATTCAGTGCGTCACGACATAGTATACTTTCATGGTCCCTGGATTTTTCCGTCCCACTGCTTTGTAATGATGGATGTTTAGACCCCACCGAGCCAAGCCGAGTTGGCTTAGTCAACAGAGTTGCTAGTCGATCCAAGCCAATGACTCGTTGGATTTTTCCGCCCCATGCTGATTAACCTTGCGGATTTATATGCCCCATTAGGGGCTTGAGCGTACTATTCTTCGTGGGCTTAGCCAATTACACCTATTCGCTTGGGCTTGACCATTTACTCACTTTAAGTTGCCCAATTCCATAACCCTAGAGGAATGTTCCAGAAGTGTCTAGAGTACTTGATGGCCAAGTTAGGTGGGGAAGATTCTGGAACATTACAGGAGACTTGCAGGGAAAGTTAATACAAGTTATGCTTATCTCGAAATTAGGGTTAAACCCTAAACTGAAACATATAAATACTTGGGTTCACAACCCTAACAGGTATGCAATCTTGTCTACACAATCTCCTGTGAAAAACTCTAGCTAACTTAAGCATCGGTGGGTTTTTTACAGGTACCCCCCCCCCCAACATTGTTCACGTGGATACAAAGGTTGCAGATCGATCAACAGTTTAGTCATCATCAGATTCGTGTTTGAGTTAAAATTCTTTTACGGATCAAACACTTATCTTGAGGAATCACAAATTCTGAAACAAAACGAACTTTGTGATTTTTATCTATATTATTCCTGATCTAAAGTGTGTGAACTTCAATAACCAGTAGAATAAGATCTGGATACAAGAACTATCAGGTAAAAGATAATCTGACCGGGCTTCACGAATCCCTAAGTGAAGTCTTCAAGGTTGTAACTTAGAATACATTTCTATGAAGAACCTAGGTTATCAAAGACAATACTAGATTTGGATATAGAAGACAAGAGTGCCAGGGATTAAAAAATCAAGTTGCAAGACTCTCTCTATTTATAGATTTTCAAGGCTCCAGACAACTTTGAATTCAAGCTAAGATAGCTTGAGATCCAAGCAAACACTTTCCCAGTTTAGATGTAATTCTTATTAGGAATTTATGTAATCATGTGAAAAGTCCACCTTGAAAATACACAGAAGATTATGCATTATGGTACAAGAATTTGGAACTGCGTACAATGATAGTCCATAGCGGCAAGTATGCTTTTGATACAAGCACTTAGCGGTTTTCAAGAACACTCAACAATAAAAAAAAAAAAAAAAAGCACAAGCCCAAAGTGATATTTTGACTAATGTTATCTTGGAAGTGTCTATGAGAGTTTGGGCAAAAGCGAACTTGGTTGTATAGAATAGTTCATGTGAATTTGCTAAAACTGAAACTGTGGTAGTTCCCGAAGATAGGCTATAATAGTCTGCAAACCGGGTTTGCAGACCTCCGCAATTCGCGAAGTCAGATTCAAGGGTTTATAAACCTACCCCATTCTGTAACTCAAGTGTAAAGGGTTCGCATACCAGGTTTGCAAACCTCTATAGTATATTCAGACTGAATTAGATTTACATGCAAGTATGTGTACCTTGCGCCAAGTAGTTCTAAGTCTCTCATAATTAATTTGAAACATTTCCAGTATCCATAGACATTATGCACTATTCCTTGGGCAATTTCCAAATGATCAAGTTGAAACAAAAATAGTTTGTGAACAATAAATTATTCTAACTAACATTGCTAAGGATCTATGAACATCCATTACTCATATTTCGAGAGTCTAATTAAGACAAGCTTGAACTTGAAATTTCTTTTTTTGCAATAATACGACATAGTCTCATCAGATAAAATGATAAATGAGGTAATTAAGTAGGATAGGTTAGTCTTCATGTAACTCCTTGTTGATGAAATTCTCGCAAATATCTTCGTTTGTTCTTCAATCTTCAATCTTCGAGGGTTATTCAATGATGTATGATACTTAACTGCCATACTCTAATCCTAGTCCGAGACTTGACTTTAGTAGACTAGAAATCAAGATATAGTTGTGTACATAACAAGCTTGAGATAAAAAAACTTGCGTGTTCGGCCAAGCGATGCTCTAGCGTAATTTAATGGACTCAAGGTGAGATACATGAATAGATTTCTCATAAAAATAAATTCCTTTAATTTGAGATTTCCCTTGACCAACAAGTTTATCTTTGTTTATGATAATAGTGCCAAATTCATCAGACTCCTACTATATTGACATTATAAGACAAGGGACAAGTTTCCAAACATCTTGTCTCTTGAATTGATTCAACTCTTCATGCATTGCATCAACCCAGGATGGATAACTTAGAGTTTCTTCAATATTTTTCGATTCGACGTGTGACTAGTAACAAGCATGGTTGCAAAAGTTATGTGCTCGGCTTTTTGTCGTCGCACTTTCAGTGTATGGCTCCCCAATGATGCCATAGTTTGAATGACTTTGTTGAACCCACTTGGGAGGCAGTTTAGACGGAATTGATTCAATACGAACACCCTCATCAAGGATTTTCTCCTCCTCACTATTTACACTTGGATTAGTTTTAGATTGAAAAACTTCTACTGATGGTGACGTATTTTCGAGTTTTACTACTAATTCGGTAGGAGGCATCTCGGAAGAGAATTATATTATTTTGACAAAAATTACTCAAGTCATGAATAATAACACTTTCCGATTTCATAATGAATTTGGTTCGAAGATCAAACCCCACAAAACCTCGGCTGTCAGATGCATTGCCTATAAAATTCCTTCGCACTTTCAGAATCAAACTTTCTCTTCTACTCTTTATCCTTGAGGATGTATCAATTACCTCTGAAGTCATAAGATAAACTAGATTAGGTCTTTTTTCGTACTGTAGCTTATCATATTAAGTATTTATGGTTCATGATCTTAAATAGACACGATTGATCAAATAACATGCAGTGAAAAACTTCTCCCAAAACTTACAAGTTTTTAGTATGAAGCATCACCCAAGCCATTTCCCGGATATCCTTGTTCTTTGTTTCTGCAACTCCATTAGCTTGTGAATTATACCCAGTTGTTTATGGGTGAAAACTATTTCTGCCGGTTTTGATAATTTGGGGTATGTGGATGAGAAATGAGTCTAAACCTTAAACAAATGCACTGCACGGGAGTGCTTGTAGATTCGAGAAATCAATCTGTGCAAATCCGGCCTAAACCAAGAAATGGCCGTTCCAGACTTGTTTCGGTCACAAAGTGAAGGAGATGGGGTTGATCTTAGGGAGGGAAGCAAAAAAGGTGTTGAGATTGTGAAGGTGTTGGCTATGTATGACTTGTATCAGAAAGCTGGAATGGCTTGCAGGATGTCAGCTATCAGTTCCGGTATTTGAATACGATGGTATCAACACTTGCCTCTGTTGTCTTGACTTGTTCTGTTTTTCGAAATAGGGAGGAGAACCAATTTATACAAGTCATTTGAGCCTTATTCACGTCTCTCGTGGGAAGTGGAGGAAGTGGAGTGATGGAGTAGTGGAGTTGTGTGTTAGTGTTACACGACAAGTCTTGCCCACTTCTCCTGTCATCTCTAACCGTCCATGGCAACCTGACACGTTCTTGTGATGGCGCGTTGCACGCTGCACGCTGTAAACCGCCAGACCAATACCCAGTATGTATCCCCCAGTTTGTGACATGATTGATGTCTCGAGTGTGTGGATCGTGGGATGATGAGTGCCAAATATTGCATATTTCTACACCTTTTTATTGGCATTTAACTCATCTTTTGCGCTTTAAAATCATATATTATCCCAAATTCTGGATTTTCTCTGTTTTCAAGAATAGATACTTGTACTAATTAATTTTGTGTTTTTAGGTATTAAATAAATCTTGGAGAAATTAAGGAGCCAAAAGAGCAGAAAGTTGGAGACTAGCGACTATGGAAGAGAAGGTGCAGCCCGCTTGCGCATCAGTTGCAACCCGTTTACAAATACATGGGCTTAAGCTACCCAAGATCCGAACCCAAGCCCTCCTCTATCCTGAGCCGTTATATTTGATGTAGCTAAGCATCCAACGGTTTCTTCAACCCGTGCATCAACATTTGCTGCGCCTGCCTAACACCCTAGCCGCCTGTCCCCTTTACCCTAACCAACCAAGCCAAACATTCCTCTCCATCTCTTCTTTCCCCTCGACACAAAAACCAAAAAGCTCGCTTCTTCTTCCCGACCAATTTTGCAGCGCCATCAATCACCTCCATCTCCGACCGCCTCTGAGAAACCACCAGTACAGCCTCCTTCACCACCTCCTAGTTCTCTCTATCTCCTTCATTGCTTCTTCAACCCTAGAAGCTAGGTTTGAGATAGATAGAGTTAGGGTTTCTTCAACAGTGGCGGAAACATCAAATTAATGAAGTTGCAGAGCCGAATTAGTAGAGGGGACAATCAATTCAGATGTTTTGGTGAGTGGGTCTCTCTTGGTTTGTTGAATTGAAACACTTTGAGTGAAAATTATGTATTAATGGAAAAGGCAGTGTATGTAAAAACTTAAGCCCAGAGTAGCCGGTGCAACTTGCAGTAGTAAATTAGGTTTAATTTCATCTTGTATTATGTTCTAAACAACTTTGCTAGGGTGTAGATGAAACCCTTAATAATATGTTGAGTTAATTCATATTCATGTTGTTGTTCTTGCTGTGCTTAATTGAGATAGGAGTAATAGTTAGCTAGTTGATCAAATTAGGCTGTCATTGGTTGTACTGTAAGAAGACAACCAATACTAGGGGAGAATTAGTGATAGTGGTTAATAAATTCTCCATTTGAGACTTCCATGGAAGAAGATATGTGCTTAATAAGATAGGAATGATGCTTAGCAAATTGACCAAGGAACCTGTGATCAATTGTACTGTAAGAAGACAGTTGATACTAGGGGGAATTAGTGAGATTAGTTGATAACTCATTCTTTAGAATCTTCCTTGGGAAGGAATAAGAACATAAATTGAATTTGTACTGCCTTAGCATAGGATTATGAGGTGAATTCAATCACCCTAGTAACTCTCTAGCCTTTGTTTACAAACTGTTTTGCATTTTACTTTACATTCACTGCTATATCTTGTCGTATCAACCCAAAACAAAACCGCCTTGTGTGTTACCTCTCATTAAGAATCAGTTTAGTAAGACCATAAGCTTCAACGTTACACCCTCCAAGTCTTTGTGGATCGACATGTGCTTGCCCTGTGTTGCTTGTCGACACTGTGCACTTGCAGTTTACAATTATAGGCATCTTTCTCAGCCTACCAAGTTTTTGGCGCCGCTGCCGGGGATTTGGTAGTGGTGTTTTGCTCCATTGTTAACCTTTCTGATTTTAGTATAGCATTTGTAGTTAAATCCATCTGTTTATATTGCATTCTATTGGGTAGTATAGTTGTAGATTTGATTTTTCCTTTCACTTGCATCATCATAAATCCTGCATAGTTAAATCATCTGTCATTGAATTTTGCATGTTTAGTCAGAACTTTTCGTTGTTTGTAACATATTCTGTCACATCTCAGCTGCACTGTAACATCCATGTGTTAATTGCTAAAACCCTTATCTTTGCTAGCTGAATCTTGTGTAGTGGTAGGTGTTACTTAAACTACATTATTTCAGTTCTTTTTGTTAAGCTAGGCATCTCTGCATCATTGCCCTGTAGTGTAACTTAGTGTAAATTGTTACATTCTAGGCCTTCTGTGATCATCTGTAACTTGGTTTAATCAATCTCATAGCCTGTAATGTATCTTGCATACCATTGTATATAAGTGCATCATAACTAAACTATATCCTGTAGCATAGCTTAGATTTTGCTAAGGATTGTCTATAACCTGTGCTGAAAGTCTCAGCAAGTGTGAAGTAGTGTTGTTAGTTCATTGCTCTCAGCATCTTATCACCCTGCAAAATTCCAGTTCCAACATCTCTGCATTTCATATCTCCCATTTTGCAAACTTTTGAAATTTGCAGTACTAGTGTTCTCTTGTTTTCTTCACCTGTATCATTCTGGGAGCTGAGCTTGTTGTTGAGTTACAGGTACCTGCAACATCTCTCAGCAAAACAAGGAAATTCCCTGTGTCGTGCTGAAGGTGCCTGAAAAAACTGGATCAAAAGCTAAGGAAAGCAGAAAAAGATAAGGAGCAGCAAAACACATTTTGTGGAAGTGCCTAAACCCGATTTTTATCGGCGGTATCATCCTCTAACCTTGCTGTGTTTGATGAATGTGTGTATGATATACCATGCCTGCGTGATAAACTAGTGCTTCGCATAGCTCTGATCATTCCTGCATCATATGGTGCCCATGAACATGACCTGTAATTCTGAGTAACCCATTTGCTATCAAAATTGTGTGCATCTCTTATCTTGCAAGAACTCTTGTCTGTTGCATTCGACCTAGAATCTGATCATCATTCATAAATTCCTTATTTCCCTGAGTTTTGGTACATAATTCCAAAAAGCTAGCCTTTGTTTCACATGAGTGGGCTTACTGACCTGTGTCAAAACCCATGCAAATATCTGGAATTTTCTCATAAGTCTGTGATGATTGAGTCAACCCTTTGCTTGCTGAAATCTTAAACTTCATTGTTCAACAGTCGATTTGGAAACTGTGTGTATGCTTGCGTAGTCCAGATACCCATTCGCTTAAGTTTTTCTTTCCCTGCTCTGTGTATCGCTACTTAATCTGAGCTGCATAACAATTTGAATCTGTATGCAACAAACTTTGAGTTACACATTAGCTGTGATTGCTGTGTCGCTGTACTAAGATTGTATGGTTGTGAATCCCTGAATCTTGTTGTCATTCGTAAAAGCATTACTTTTTCTGGTTTGCGCATTATTGCTTGTCGGAAGTACAGCATCACAAAGCTGTATGCACAAAATTCTAGGGCCAGCCTTTCAATTGAGCATTGTCCTCCTATATTGCCAGAAACTGAGTATCATTTTCATAAGCATTAATTCTCTGAGTTGTACAATTGCAACCTGGCTGATCAGTACTACATCTTTGAATTTGTGTGCACAATCATAATCCTATGATATTTGAGTTTTGCTTTGGTGAACTGAGACTGTTATTGGCTGTATAAAACCTGATTGATTGCCTGATAAACCATCTGCCCTGCATCTTTGTGCATAATCTGTGAAGACTGGGGTCAACCAAACCCGTTGATACTTTGTGAAGCATATTCACCTGCTACAAAACACAACCCCAGCAAGTGCTTCACCTTGAGTGAGCATAGTCTGAATACCCTGTGCACTGTACACATTATCTGTTTTTCTTGTTCACTTGCCAAGCAAGTTGTGCTGTGCATCTCTTAACACCAGCAGACCTCAATCCAGTGTAATTGATTCTGAGGACTGGTGTGTTATTTTTGTGAGTTTTGCTTCTCTGTTTTGAATTTGATTGGCTGTGTGGATGTTTAATATGATCGATGTGCTATCTAGGCTATGATTGTGTCTTTTAGAGACCAAACAAACCGACTAGTTAGAATCCGCCCAGACGACATTGTCAACATACCCAGTTCTTCAACAGAAAGCCCAGACCCACCAGAAACTATGGAGGATGAACCGAACCAACCCCGTAGTCTCAAGGACTACATGTACCCCACTAGGGCAAGCCAGCCCTCTTGCATCATTCTACCAGCTGATGCTGGCCAGTTTGAACTGAAAGCAAGCACAATTCACATGTTACCCGTGTTTAGAGGGGTTAATGCTGAAAACCCCTATCACCATGTTAGAGACTTTGAAGATATCTGTGGGACTCTACGTTTTACCCAAATGACGGAAGAGTCCCTCAAGTTGAGATTATTCCCTTTCTCTTTGAAAGAAAAAGCCAAGTCATGGCTTCATGCCCTACAACCACAGTCCATTAGAACATGGGATGATCTCACAAAAGAGTTTTTCAAAAAGTTTTTCCCCAACCATAAGACTGCGACAATTCGTCAAAGTCTAAATGGTTTTGTGCAATTAGAAGACGAAACTCTAGCAAAATATTTGGAGAGATTCAATGAATTATTGCTCCAATGTCCCCACCATGGTTTTGAAAAATGGAGACTTGTGCAAATTTTGTATGAGGGTCTAGATGTTAGGACTCGAACCACAGTTGAGTCAATGTGCAATGGTGCATTTATTGACAAAAGTGATGATGAGGCTTGGACTTTCTTAATCGAAGTCATTTGAAAAGACTCGGCAGGTGGGAGTCCATCCGTGAACCAAAAAGGACTACCCCTGTAGCTAATGTTCATAGAATCGAGTCTGACTTTGAGGGAAATGCAAAGATGGCATCTTTGGCTAGGAGAATAGAAATGCTAGAGTTGTAGAAGAATGTAAAAACTAATGCCCCTACTCTCCGTGACCAAATTGAAATGGCCACTTGTGCCGCATGCCATAGCTCAGACCACTTAGTGGACAACTGTCCAGACCTACATGCATTTCAAGAGTCTAAAACTGAGCAAGCCAATGCATTGTACCATATGCAAGAGAACAACCCTTATTCTCAGACCTACAACCCAGGGTGGAGGAACCACCCTAACTTCTCATGGTATAAAGGGCCTGTTGTTGATGGGTGAAAACTACTCCTGCAGAATTTGGTAATTTGGGGTGTGGATGAGGAATGAATCTAAACCTTCAACAAATGCACTGCGCGGTGAGTGCTTGTAGATTCGAGAGATCAATCAGTGCAAGTCCGGCCTAAACCAAGAAATGGCCGTTCCGGACTTGTTTCGGTCACAAAGTGAAGGAGATGGGGTTGATCTTAGGGAGGGAAGCGAAGAAGGTGTTGAGATTGTGAAGGTGTTGGCTTGCTTATGACTTGTAATGAAAGATGAGCGGGCATGCGGTTGATGCAAACAGGCTCGGGTGTTTGAATACGATTTTTTGTATTAACACTTGATTTTCTGTCTCAAATCGAACTTGTGTTGTTCTCCGTTCTTCCCTTGTTGTTGGAAATAGGGCGGAGAACCTATTTATACAAGTCATTGAGCCTCATTCACGTTTCTCGTGGGAAGTGGAGGTAGTGGAATGATGGAGTAGTGGAGTTGTGTGTCGGTAACACACGACCGGTCTTGCCCACTTTTCTGTTCATCTCTAACCGTCCATGACTTCCTAACACGTTCTTGTGATGGCGCGTTGCACGTTGCCCCGCTTGTAAACCGCCGGACCAATACCCCGATATGTATCCCCCGGTTTGTGACATGATTGATGTGCGGAATGTGGATCGTGGATCCACGAAAGATAACATGTAATGCTTGAATTGAATAATCGCGTTATTCGTAAAGTCGATACTTGTGAAGTATCGTGTGTATTTCATGCGTGTCACGCATTGTGGTGTGGTAAGGTGATGGGTAATGACGCCTTACTGACTAATTGACTCCTGACCAGGGTTGTATAACCAAGCTGGTGAAGTCGGACGGATGAGATGAGCCTTGAGACACTCATCTGCGACCGTTAATGAATATTAGGGTTTTTGAAGAGGTGCGCAAGCATCACTCTCGCCTTGGTCGAAACCAAGCATGGGAAGGATTTTGAGAGGACCGACCATACATGCGTGTTGACGGCATGATGGTGTAGGTGCTGTATTCCGTTCCCTCATGAAAGCGCGATTCGGGCCACTCAATTCGACCGTCAAAGAGGAGTGGTCGAGATTGATTTTGCGATAGAAGTTTGATACCGCAAGAAGCCGCGCGCCACACTCTTTTAGGTGCGTTTTCCAAGATGACCTAACTTGGTCGGTCTTGGCCTACTGGTTTGACGTGAAGATGGTAGGCTGATGTTCACGCCTATACCCGATTATCCCATGAAAACGTGATCTAAGCCACTCAATTCGTCCCCGGTGAAGTTGAGCGGTCGAGATCAATTTGCAATTTGGGAAGTGTAACCACGCATGTTTGGGCGGGCGTTTTGGATTAGCCGGGCATGATATGCCTTGGCCGATTACATGAGGGGGTAGATGGGCCCACGGTGGTCATCTTTGGTATGACCGGACTGCTCGATTTGATTCGTGACCCTCCATTCGTGCCGGAGAAGATGGACGCGCGTGATGGCTTGAACCCTAATTTTGGCTTGCAAAACCGTGTGACCATGCTCTTTCAAAGCGGACGAATGTGTTGTAACCAATAATGGTTGGTTTTGACCGATTGGTCAAGTGTGTAGGGGTCACATGGTGATTGTGTCGACATGCTCCGGGCCCTTTGAGTCTACATCTACACCCTCCATCTATACCTGCGAAGATGGATGGTTGAGACCGTTTTGCGGCACATGTAATATGCCGCAAACCCTAATTCAGGGTTTCCCGTCCATAATGCTTGGTATGGACGGTTTCTTGGCAAGCGAAGGCCAATGGTCGACCATGCGGGGTCGGCTGCGTGTATTCCATACCTGCTTGGGGGTGATGGAATTGATCTGGGGTCATCCAATCATGCTTGTGGAGTTGGATGACTGCGATCAAATCATATCCGGGACCGATATGGTCGGTCTGGGATGCTCAATCGGGCTAGTATAACACACCGAGAGGGGCTCAATCGGGCTAGTATAACACACCGAGAGGGCTCGGGCTAGTATAACACACCGAGAATCAGCCTGTACGGGTATTTCGTACATGGTTTCATTATAGTGCTTGGAGGTTCGTGTTACTCTGTAAGAGTAACACTCAGTCGTCATGCCACACTGATAATGATTCATTATAGTGCTTGGAGGTTCGTGTTACTCGTAAGAGTAACACTCGGTCGTCATGCCACACCGATAATGAGTACCGGAAATACAAAGGCCGATATGAAATTCACGGGAAGGGATTGTTGCTACATGCTCCAACCTGGAGGAATTTCATGTATTCACGTGAATGGGATTGTTGCTACATGCTCCATTCTTGGTGAATTAAGTGAGGAGTATCCGTCACTTATAAACGGCTTTATCTTTTACAAGATGTCGGCGCATGATTTTTCGAGGTTTTTACAAATTTTAACCTTAAACGAAAATCCACCATCAACATTAAGTCCCCTGCCTAGCACATAATGGTTACACTATTGTGTGGTAGGCATGAGATGGTGACATACATACGTGAGGAAGACATGATAAAAGGAGTTTACCCGGAAGAGTGTTGGCCGACCGCTAGTTTTCCACGCCGTCACGCTTGTATGGAATCCCTGGTGGGGCGTTTTCTTTCTTTGGGTATTTGAATCAAAAGAGGAAACCAAACAAAAGAGGAATCCTTGTTTTATTGGGATTCTTCTAATTTTTGTCTATAAAAGAGACCGAGACTCCTTTCTTCCCCTCACGAAAATTTTCTCTTGGTGTTGAGCAGCTCTGTTCGAGTCTTCACTGCGTCACCAACCGCCGCCACTCGCCGGAGCTTGTTGCCGTCACCGTTGCCGGAGTTGCCGCGTCCAAAGTAAGTTTTTTTTTTTTTTTTTTTTTTTTTTTTTTTTCAAAGGTGAAACCCTAGTTTGTTTAGGTAAAAACCTTTTGTAAGACATGCGCACCATTTGGCTTGAATCCCGTAGACACGATTCCCATGAATAAAGAAAATCGTGTTATAATGCATGCGGATGAATGAATGCGGGCCCGCCGTGTATGCCGGAACGTGGGTCTTATTCACGTATGCTTGACTGAAATTTATACCGAACTTGAAACTTGTACTGACTTGAAATCAATACCAGACTGAAATTTGTACCGGACTTGACATTTATCCCAGACTTGAAAACTTGAGTTATACCGAAGCTTGATCAATACCAGACTTGAATGATGCTTGGACCGACCATTGTATGCTCCGATGCGAGTTGTGTCTTTGCTGTGTGTGACTACATTTCTCATGCGCTTTCATATGAGTTCTAACTCCTGTGTTTTATTTCATTGCGGTAGAAAGAAAAGAACTCTTGTCGACATGTCTTCTGGAGATAATGCTGGTGCCAAGTCAGGAAGTGTTGACAACTTCAAAGATATGCCGAACATCGATGATGAGTTGTTCACCTCGCCTTTTCCAAACATTAGGAGACATCCTTCTCATAAGATAGTCTTGCTTTCCGATTCAGAAAACATGGATGCTGACCCATTCTCTTCTTCAGCACTTGTGATGAGGTTTTGTCTCCAGAGAAATGAATATCCGCCTTCTCCTATTGACTTCAAGATTTGCCATACTCCACCGGGTTCTTATGAAGGATGGATGAGACGTATGTTGAGTAATAAGGGCATTAAGGAGAATTTGACCAAAGCGCAAATTCTCAATGCGGTCATGGCATCTCGCCACTCTTGAAATTAAGAAAGACATGGCGGGTTTGATTACCTTCATTTCTCGGTGGCGCATTTCTACTCACACGACCATAGCTAGATGGGGAGAAATGACTATTACCCCGGAGAGTGTAGCTGCATTAATGAACCCGCTGTTGTTAGGAAGTCTTTCTTACGAGCTCTCGATGCGGAACAAAGTAACTATGATGCTATACTTCAAAAGGCGGAGGGATTCGAGAGTCCTGGACAAGGAGGAGAAAAAGATGCGAGATGCTTTTATACTTGGTGGGTGTCGGAGTGGTCTCTGCGAGACCCAGAGCTGAATCAAGAGTTGGAAAATGAGCTCAGCGTGATTGCGTTCCTGTCTTTATGGCTATCCAGGGATATATTTGATGATGGTTCAGGGAAGAAGACCATAAGAGGTGAGCTTGTTAAGATTGCTATAAGGTTGGCGAAGGGTGAAGTTCTTCCTCTAGGTGCATTGTTCCTTGGATCTTTGTATTCTCATCTGGGACGCTTTAGCAATGGACATGCATGTTTCTAACGGGTACAAGAAGGTGGAGTCGCACGTTCACTTCGCTTTTCTTCAAGCGCTCTTATGGGAACACTTCAGAAGTTATGCTCCTACTCCCGCACCTTCACTCGTTAACTTGTACGGCGGCTCGAGAATACTCCGATGGAATAAGAAGCGTCCTAAAGCCGGTGCGAAACTTGTGGATGTATTTGACAACGTTTCTTCCGTAGATTTTCGTCCATGGGGGCCGATTCACTCTTCCATCGTTCAGCCAAAGACCTTTGCTTCACGATCCTGGCGTTGTGTTGCGCATCCGATGTTAAGACCATGAGATCTGGGGAAATTATTTACCCTGCGCAGCCTACATTCCAGATATGTCCCGTCTCTATTTAACGAAGAACTTCTTTGTGACTCCGTACAATATTGACAGGGCTGCTTGTCAAATGGGATTTGATCAGGGTGTTCCATTCATCCGTCCACCGGTAGTTTCAAAGGAATTTCTCCTGAATAGTCTTAATGCTGACGTGTTCTTAGAGCGGGTGAGCCTTCCCTTCTGGCCTATTGGGAGAAAACCAGTGGTGACCGATAAGTACAAGGAATTTTGGAGGAGGCAACTGTTGGTTTTTCAGGGATTCTCGGAGAGCGTCGTGACAGATTCCCGTAGCGAACCATCTTCTGACGCCTTGACGAAGCATTTCCGGTTGAAGCTACTTCCAGCCAAACGGACCAGAGCTGAGAGTTGCAGTCCCCAAGTAGGAGAGAGACTCAAGAGGCAAGCATGCGGTCCGGTAATTCTCAATTCCTCCAATATGCAGGTATTTAAATCTCTTCCGGCTCTTTTATTTCTCTAGTGTAAATTCTTCTAAAAATGATTCTTGCTTGAAATTAGGGAATTTCGAAAGAGAATGTCTTCACAAGGTTGGCGCGCATTCAAAATGAGAAGGTGGCAATGTTGGCCTTCATCCGAGAAGTCTGGGAGAACCGACCTTCATGCTGAGAAGTCTGGCGGTACTGACCTTCATGCTGAGAAGTCTGGAGAAACCGCTCCTTTTTCCGACCACGACAGAGATGATGAAAGCTCGGTGGAACAAGGCGCTTCCCTTAGTGATCTTGTTGACGGGGCTGTGATGGAAATTAGCACCCAGAGTGAAAGAGAGGCGGCACCTGCTGTAGTTGGGGAGGCTCCCCTTGAAATTCGTCCTGAACAGGCTCCGGTCAATATGGCCATTGTGGTGACTCCTTCTGAAAAGCCCCCTGCACCGACGGGGTTCCGCGGTTGGTGAATCACCGGTGATGCAGCCTGGGGCTTTGTTCGATCCTCCTTTTGCTATCCCTTATCCAGGCCATGTGTTGGTTGGTGGATTCAGCGTGTCGGTTCAATTTGAAGAGTTGTACACGGCAATATGGGAGAAACACGGACATATTGCTACCACCACGAAGCTCAAGAGTCGTCTTGCATTGGTCAACCGCGTCCAAGAAGCTTTAGTTTCTATCCAGGGGATGAGCGCTGCGACTGGTGGAACAGTTTCTGAAGAGGTGATTGAAGATTGGAGGTGCCATCGACGGACGTGTTTGCGCATACAACTTCAATGCTCCTTGGTTCTTCAAAGGGTTCTCCGAGATTCAGGAGCTCCGAAACTACATGATGAAGTCCCTTAGCAATTTGTGTTGCTCGCCGGGAAGAAGAGGTTGAGAGGTTGTCTAAAGAACCGGAGTCAAGCGGCCGTGCTTCAAAGGATGAAAGTCTCTCTTGAGGAAGGATGAGTTGTTGCTTAAAGACTTTCCTTGAAGTATTCGTGCTATATACTGGCGTTTTCTCTTATATGCTTTTCTTTTTTGAGTGATAGTGAGGATTTTCTTTGACTTCCGGTTTTGGATTAATAGGTAATTGAATTGGCTTATTTTGAGGTAGTTTTGTGAACAACCCTTTTGAAAGAGATTATGTTAAATGAGATTTGCATCTTGGTCATGAATGATTGCACATATTACATGAAATTGCAAATGTTATGTAAAAGGGAGGTACGAATGGAAACAAACATGGCGTTTGATCACGGAGCCTCTTTCTCCACGTGCGGGATGCTAAGTCCCCAAAGTGAATTCTAAACTATCTTTCTTGTAAAGTTGTTGAGTAAAACTTACTTGCCTTTTGGAAGCCTCACTTATATCAAACCGGAGTAGTCTCTAAGAAAACCCTCTGCAAGCTATCTCTCTGAACCAAGCTTCTCTCCGAACAATGCGCTTCAAAGCGTTGCATTCACCGGGTGGGGTGATGAAGGAACCGGTGGTAATGACAGTACCTCGGGTCCATTACTTCTTGATCGATGGCGGACGCCATACATGGGGGTAGCTCCACCTCTCCATTTCGCACCCACGTCTCCAAAGCAGCTCCATAATCTTCTTCATTGGGAAGGGGAAATGTAAGTACCTTGAGTCTAGCTTTTCCTGCGTTAGCGGGCGTTGCAATGTCTCTGCGTGGCTTTGATGTGGAACAGGAGATGAAGTTGGAAGACTTGTGAGTGTCATCATATCTGCGGATCGCTTGCCTAGGTAAAGGGATGTGGAAGGTGTTGTAATGTCACTGCTGAGTGACCGGATTGAACGCTCCCATCCTCTGTATTCAGGCATTTCTTGATTGATTTCTCCTTCCTCAAGCGTTTCTCCAGTTGGTTGGGAGGCCGACGCGGATTGGACAGTCTTCCGGGCTTCGACAAGAGTTTTGAGGTATAAATCCTCTAGCAAGGCTCCATAGGCTGTAGGTTCCCCTTCTTTATCTGGCAGACATTGTAGTATTCCGGATAAGTCTCTTTTCCTGTGGAGTTGCGTCGGGTCTCCGTTGTTGACCGGACCATGTTGTTCATCTTCCCTGAGCCTCCTGCGGTTACGCGCCTTTTTTGCTTCTCCACCGGTAAAGGTGTGACTCCTGGTTAAAGATTCATCATTTCTTGCGCTGCTTGAGTGGATGCCTGTCGACGCTTCTTGTAATTGTGCCGCTATGTCACTCAAAAGGCGAAATGTCTCGCTCTGCCTTCTAGTGATACCGGCTTGATTCGCCAAGACATCCTCCAACATTCCATCTATGCTTCCCATGATATCTCGAACCACTTTGTAGTTTTGAGGATACATTGCGAGATGGAAACCGAAAAATTGAGGATTCAATTTTATGTAACCGATAGATCAATCTCCCTCTGTGGTCGCCAATTGTTGATGGGTGAAAACTACTCCTGCAGAATTTGGTAATTTGGGGTGTGGATGAGGAATGAATCTAAACCTTCAACAAATGCACTGCGCGGTGAGTGCTTGTAGATTCGAGAGATCAATCTGTGCAAGTCCGGCCTAAACCAAGAAATGGCCGTTCCCGGACTTGTTTCGGTCACAAAGTGAAGGAGATGGGGTTGATCTTAGGGAGGGAAGCGAAGAAGGTGTTGAGATTGTGAAGGTGTTGGCTTGCTTATGACTTGTAACAGAAAGATGAGCGGGCTTGCGGTTGATGCAAACAGGCTCTGGGTGTTTGAATACGATTTTTTGTATTAACACTTGATTTTCTGTCTCGTCTGAACTTGTGTTGTTCTCCGTTCTTCCCTTGTTGTTGGAAATAGGGCGGAGAACCTATTTATACAAGTCATTGAGCCTCATTCACGTTTCTCGTGGGAAGTGGAGGTAGTGGAATGATGGAGTAGTGGAGTTGTGTGTCGGTAACACACGACCAGTCTTGCCCACTTTTCCTGTTCATCTCTAACCGTCCATGACTTCCTAACACGTTCTTGTGATGGCGCGTTGCACGCTGCCACGTGTAAACCGAGACCAATACCCAGTATGTATCCCCGAGTTTGTGACATGATTGATGTCTGGAATGTGGATCGTGGATCCACGAAAGATAACATGTAATCTTTGAATTGAATAAACTGCGTTATTGAAAGTCGATACTTGTGAAGTATCGTGTGTATTTCATGCAGAGTACTGCATTGTGGTGTGGTAAGGTGATGGGTAATGACGCCATCGACCAATTGACTCCCGACCGTGGTTGTATAACCAAGTGGTGAAGTCGGACGGATGAGATGAGCCTTGAGACACTCATCTGCGACCGTTAATGAATATTAGGGTTTTTTTGAAGAGGTGCGCAAGCATCACTCTCCAGCTTGGTCGAAACCAAGCATGGGAAGGATTTTGGAGAGGACCGACCATACATGCGTGTTGACGGCATGATGGTGTAGGTGCCTGTATTCCGTTCCCTCATGAAAGCGCGATCTGGGCCACTCAATTCGACCGTCAAAGAGGAGTGGTCGAGATTGATTTTGCGATAGAAGTTTGATACCGCAAGAAGCCGCGCGCCACACTCTTTTCCGGCGCGTTTTCCAAGACGACCTAACTTGGTCGGTCTTGGCCGACTGGTTTGACGTGAAGATGGTAGGCTGATGTTCATGCCTATACCTGATTATCCCATGAAAACGTGATCTAAGCCACTCAATTCGTCCGGTGAAGTTGAGCGGTCGAGATCAATTTGCAATTTGGGAAGTGTAACCACGCATGTTTGGGCGGGCGTTTTGGATTAGCCAGGCATGATATGCCTTGGCCGATTACATGAGGGGGTAGATGGGCCCACGGTGGTCATCTTTGGTATGACCGGACCTGCTCGATTTGATCAGTGACCCTCCATTCGTGCCGGAGAAGATGGACGCGCGTGATGGCTTGAACCCTAATTTTGGCTTGCAAAGCCGTGCGACCATGCTCTTTGGGCGGACGAATGTGTTGTAACCAATCATGGTTGGTTTTGACCGATTGGTCAAGTGTGTAGGGGTCACATGGTGATTGTGTCGACATGCTCCGGGCCCTTTGAGTCTACATCTACACCCTCCATCTATACTGCGAAGATGGATGGTTGAGACAGTTTTGCGGCACATGTAATATGCCGCAAACCCTAATTTAGGTTTCCCGTCCATAATGCTTGGTATGGACGGTTTCTTGGCAAGCGAAGGCCAATGGTCGACCATGCGGGGTCGGTCGCTGCGTGCGTGTATTCCATACCGCTTGGGGGTGATGGAATTGATCCGGGGTCATCCAATCATGCTTGTGGAGTTGGATGATCGCGATCAGATCATATCCGGACTGATATGGTCAGTCCTGATGCTCAATCGGGCTAGTATAACACACCGAGAGGGGCTCAATCGGGCTAGTATAACACACCGAGAGGGGCTAAATCGGGCTAGTATAACACACCGAGAATCAGCCTGTGACGGGTATTTCGTACATGGTTTCATTATAGTGCTTGGAGGTTCGTGTTACTCTGTAAGAGTAACACTCGTCGTCATGCCACACTGATAATGATTCATTATAGTGATTGGAGGTTCGTGTTACTCTGTAAGAGTAACACTCAGTCGTCATGCCACACCGATAATGAGTACTCGGAAATACAAGGCTGATATGAAATTCACGGGAAGGGATTGTTGCTACATGCTCCAACCTGGAGGAATTTCATGTATTCACAGAATGGGATTGTTGCTACATGCTCCATTCTTGGTGAATTAAGTGAGGAGTATCCGTCACTTATAAACGGCTTTATCTTTTACAAGATGTCAGCGCATGATTTTTCAGGTTTTTTACAAATTTTAACCTTAAACGAAAATCCACCATCAACACCTGTACAAGGGGGAACAACAAATAATAACCAAGGATACTCATATCCTAGAAACCCCCAAGTACAACCACACACTCGGCACCTGTCAGAGAGAAAAAGCCTAGCTTTGAGGACAAGTGTCGGTTTGTTGACCCAAAATCTTTTACAACTTCAGAAGACCACCGACCAACGCTTCACAAGTCTAGAACTTAAAATGGGTCAAATTTGTGATGCATTGAATGAGAGAGAAAAAGGAAAACTTCCTAGTCAACCCCAACAAAATCCAAAGAACGTGTTTCAGGCACGTACTTCAACCTGTAATGAAACTTCACATAGTCATGTGAATGCTGTCACCACTCTTCGTAGTGGTAAAGTTGTTGAGAACAATGTAGGTGTACCACAGTCAAGCGAGTCTAAATCAGACTCACCAGTACACACAACACCGCAGAAAACATCTACTGTAGAAAAAGAATCTGAGCATGTTGATAAACCTAAAAGTCCTACTGATATAGATGTTTCTTTGCCAAGTCATGCACCTGTTGCTCCATTCCCACAAAGATTGGTGCAGCATAAAGGGGGTAACCAATACAACGAGATTTTGGAAATGTTCAAACGAGTTAACATAAACATTCCATTCCTCGAAGCAATCAGGCAAATACCCACATATGCTAAGTTTTTGAAGGATCTGTGCACACAAAAGCGAAAGCTTCATGTGCATAAGCGTGCTTTTCTCACTAAGCAAGTGAGCTCAATAATCCAAAACAAGATTCCAACTAAGTTTAGAGACCCAGGTAGTCCAACAATTACATGCACCATAGGTGACCATGTGGTCGAAAAGGCATTACTAGACTTAGGAGCAAGTGTGAATCTATTGCCATACTCTGTGTATGTGCAACTGGGCCTTGGGGAGCTGAAACCCACTCCTGTTACGCTACAATTAGCGGACAGATCTGTGAAAATCCCTCGTTGCATTGTTGAAGATGTGTTAATCAAGGTTGATAAATTTTTCTTTCCTGTGGACTTCATCGTCTTAGATACTCAACTTTGTGCAAAACCCGGATAGTCACATTCTCGTTATTTTAGGACGTCCTTTCCTGGCGACGTCCAATGCCATCATAAATTGTCGTAATGGAGTGTTGAAATTGTCTTTTGGTAACATGAACGTAGAACTGAATATTTTTAACACTAGTCAACAACCCATTGATTGTGATGATACTGATTTGCATGAGATTAACATGATTGAGAGTCTGATCCAAGACTCATTGCCTGACATTTTGTCAGTGGACCCTTTGCAAGCATGTTTAGATAACTTTGACTTATATCTATTTGAGTCTAAGTACATTGGTGAAATTCACTCTTTGCTTGAATCTGTTCCACCCATGGATATTGCTAAATGGCAGAATGCAGTGGAACCACTTCCACTCTCTGATTCCAAATCTACCTCACCTCTTGATGAACCACCTAAGCTTGATTTGAAACCATTACCTGATACTTTGAAGTATGCTTTCTTAGGTCCTTCTGATACTTTACCTGTGATTATTGCATCATGTTTAGACACAGAACAGGAAAGATAACTTTTAGAAGTGCTTAAAGAACATAAAGGAGCCTTAGGTTGGACTATCTCAGATCTTAAAGGTATAAGTCCCACAATTTGCATGCATCACATAAATCTTGAAGAGAATACTAAACCATCTAGGGAAATGCAAAGGAGACTTAACCCCAATATGAGAGATGTTGTCAAAGGTGAGATTTTGAAATTGCTTGATGCGGGTATCATATACCCGGTTCAGATAGCCAGTGGGTCAGTCCCATTCAAGTGGTACCCAAAAAGTCTGGCATTACTGTAGTTCAAAATGAAATGAATGAGCTTGTCCCTACCCGTGTTACCACAGGGTGGCGAGTTTGTATTGATTATAGAAAATTGAACACATTGACAAAGAAAGACCATTTTCCCCTTCCCTTCATTGACCAAATGTTAGAAAGGTTGTCGAGACATAGTCACTATTGTTTCTTAGATGGCTATTCGGGCTACAACCAAATTCACATAGCACCCGAAGACCAACAAAAGACCACATTTACGTGTCCTTATGGAACATTTGCTTATCGTCGTATGCCTTTCGGGTTGTGTAATGCACCCGCTACTTTTCAACGTTGCATGATGAGCATATTTTCTGACATGGTAGATAAGTTTCTTGAAATTTTCATGGATGATTTTTCTGTCTTTGGGTCTTCTTTTGATGAATGTTTGCATCATCTTACTCGTGTGTTGATTAGGTGTAAGGAAAAGAATTTGGTTTTGAATTGGGAAAAATGTCATTTCATGGTTAACTCAGGCATTGTTCTAGGGCATATCATCTCGGAAAAAGGCATAGAAGTAGACAAAGCCAAGGTTGATCTCATTCAACACTTGCCGCAACCTCGTTCTGTGAGGGACATAAGATCATTCTTAGGCCATGCGGGTTTTTACCGCCGATTCATCAAAGACTTTAGTAAAATTTCAAGACCTTTGTGTAATCTTCTTGCAAAAGATGTTGCATTTGTCTTTGATGATGCTTGTAAGGAAGCATGGGAGAAACTGAAGGCTCTCCTTACATCTGCCCCTATAGTCAGACCACCCGACTGGACCTTACCATTTGAAATTATGTGTGATGCGTCTGACTATGCTGTAGGAGCTGTTTTGGGCCAGCGAGTAGACAAACTCCCTTATGTGATCTACTATGCTAGCAAAACACTTAATGATGCTCAACTGAATTATTCAATAACTGAGAAAGAGTTGCTAGCTGTTGTGTTTGCATTGGATAAGTTTAGATCTTATTTGATAGGGTCTAAAGTCATCATATATTCTGACCATGCTGCATTGAAATATCTTTTGTCTAAAAAAGATGCTAAGGCTCGTCTAATTCGATGGATACTCTTGTTACAAGAGTTCAACCTCGAAATTCGAGATAAGAAAGGGTCGGAGAATGTTGTTGCTGATCACTTGTCTAGGTTGAATGTTGAATCTGTTGATGAATCCGTGCTGATTAGAGAATCATTCCCTGATGAACAATTGATGCTTGTGTATGAAATGCCGTGGTTTGCTGATATCGTGAACTACCTTGCCACAGGTAGAATGCCTTTGCATTGGTCTAAACAAGACCGTTCTAAATTCTTGGTTGAAGTTAAACATTTCCTTTGGGATGACCCATATCTGTTTTAAGTATTGCCAAGACCAAATCATTAGGAGATGTGTCCCCAATTCTGAACAACGGGATGTCATCTCTTTCTGTCATGACCATGCATGTGGAGGCCACTTTAGTGCCAAGAAAACTGCTGCAAAGATCTTGCAGAGCGGTTTCTATTGGCCAACATTGTTTAAGGATAGCCATGCTTTTTGTGTTGCTTGTGACCGATGCAAGAAATTAGGAAGTATCTCTAAGAGAAACATGATGCCCTTACAACCCATTTTGATTGTTGAGCTGTTTGATGTGTGGGGTATTGATTTCATGGGTCCATTTCCTAACTCTGAAGGTAAGTTGTACATTCTTGTTGCTGTTGATTATGTCTCTAAGTGGGTAGAAGCCATTGCATCCAAAACAAATGATCATAAAGTTGTTCTTTCTTTTCTTAAAGAAAACATTTTCTCCCGCTTTGGAACACCTAGAGCAATAATCAGTGATGGAGGTAGTCATTTTTGCAATAGACCTTTTGAATCACTTGTGCGCAAGTATGGAATCACTCATAAGGTAGCAACACCTTACCATCCTCAAACCAGTGGCCAAGTAGAAGTTTCTAATAGGGAAATTAAGCATATTCTTGAGAAGACTGTTAATCCTTCTAGGAAAGATTGGTATTTACGTTTAAATGATGCTTTGTGGGCCTATAGAACTGCATACAAGACTCCCATTGGCATGTCCCCTTACATACTTGTGTACGGTAAAGCTTGTCATTTACCTGTAGAGTTAGAACATCGTGCATATTGGGCTGTAAAGAAACTGAATTTTGATCTTGATAAGGCTGGTACCCAAAGAAAACTTCAACTCAATGAGTTAGAAGAATTAAGAAATGATGCATATGATAGTGCCAAAATGTACAAACAAAGAATGAAAGTGTTTCATGACAAGCGCATTTTGCGCAAGTCTTTCACACCTGGTCAAAAAGTTTTATTGTACAACACTCGTTTGCATTTGTTTCCAGGAAAGTTACGTTCTCGATGGTCAGGTCCATTCTTGGTACGTACTGTTTTCCCCCATGGAGCTGTTGAAATCGAAAACCCAGCAACCAAGAACATCTTTAAGGTCAATGGTCAGAGATTGAAACCATTTCTGGAGCATCTTCCACCAGAAGTTGAGACCGTAGACCTAGAAGACCCCATCTATGTGGACTAAACTAGTTCACTTTTGTACATACATATGGACTAAAAATCCATTCTCTTTCCCTTTTTCTTTTCTTTTTGATGTGTGCTAACCAAACTTTTTGTCTTGCGCTCTTGTTGTTTGCTTTCAAAGCATTCATCCTCCTATGGTTTAGCAACATCCTCTTGCATCCGGTAATCTCTTCCCTTTTCTCCACTCAACATAGTTCTCATGGTATGTGATTTGTTTAAATTCTTATCTTCTGTTGACACATTGAGGACAATGTTAGATTTAGGTTTGGGGGTGTGATTTGCATATAGAGTTTTTAGTCTTTTGTTCTTTCAAAAAAAAAAAAATAATAATAATAATTTCAAAACTCTTTGTAAATTTGTACATAAAAACCTCCAACTTTTAGAGATCTTAGAGTCACTAGCATGCTTCTAGCTATGTTTACATAGAGAGTCTGACCGAAATAACTGAACTTGGAAGTACTGGAGAACACAATCGGGTTTCTTAGTTGATTAGAGCGTTAAAGTTGGATTTAACCATGCCAGAGGGCGAATTAGGTGCTGCAAAGATATTTGGTAGTAAAATTGTGATCACCCATAGTGGAGACTACCCATTTTTACATCAAGCGAGGCACCGACCTTCAATTTTTGTGACTATCTAAAAAGTCCTGTTAGAGTGTGTGTCACCGTACGTCATTTCCGGGTAGGAATGGTGAGCTACCCAACTTCGCACCACTTTCAGCACTATTTTTGATCTCTTGAGTGCTAATTTTGTCAATCACGAGGATGACGTCTAAAGATGAAAACTCCTTCTTGTAGTTTGATTAGCAGTTAACACCATATTCTCTCCCTCTCGACAACATCAACAGATCCATAGAAACACATCATCATCAACAAGCAGAGCAACGTCAGAATATTTGAAGAAAAGTTGAAATAGTCCAAGGTTTACATGCAACAATTCAAAGAAAACAAAATAAGATGAGAATTAGTGAAGTTTATGAAATCAAGACAATACTAGTTGTGAAGAATGAGTGATAAAGTCCTTCATCCATGGAGTTAGTAGTTTCATTGTTTTTGTTGTTATTTTCATTTCATGTTTTTACTTACAAAAAAAAAAAAAATAATCAGAAAAATCAGAAAAAAAAAATTGTAGTTTATTTTCCAAGTTTAGTTTTGATACCACCATGGTAAAGAAGAAGAATTCAAGAAGAAAATTCCAAGCAACAAGGAAATTGAAGAGAAAAGTTACTAATTGTCAAGTTTTTGCGAAGTTCAGAAGTTCATCATCAACAAGTTGAAGACCGGAGATTGAAGACATTTCTATGGATGCTGTGAGAGTGGTGTTAGTTGCCGATCGGATGTGAAGGTAAGTGAGTACTCCCATCCTTGCTAATGGTTGATTTCCTTTCTTAGAGATCATCAAAAAAAGATTCTTTTTGTCCACAATACTGTGGAGTCTCCAGAAATTATTTCGGAAGGTTCTCCTTCCCACCATTCAACGTGTGCAGGATTTCTCTCTTTATTCCTGCCTGCACACATGAGAGACTAGAAAAGCGTTCTTTTTGAGTGCAATTATCATAAAACCCTATTGGTGAGGCAGAAGTCGAGGCTTGTGATCACTCTCGAACCCGAATTCTTTCATATGGTATGGTTATTTCTCGCTCAACTCTTAAGGATGAGAATACGTTCTTTAGTAGTTCCAACTTCGTGTTACTAGCATGCAGAAACTCTATGTCCTCATAGCTCCTTGGATGCTTGAGACTCTTTTACGCTCTGAAGTTGGAGAAGGTTTTGTGGGTACACCTCTGGTAAACCCTCACGAGACTACAACTCGTCCACTAGGGACACCTAGGGGTTTAAAGGCTTAGTGCATACGCTAAATGCATTCGAGAGACCAGCGACAGTGGTATAGTTAGGATTTCTTAATTTTGTTTCACTTGAGGACAAGTAAAATTCAGGTTTGGGGGTATTTGACGAGTGCCAAATATTGCATATTTCTACACCTTTTTATTGGCATTTAACTCATCTTTTGCGCTTTAAAATCATATATTATCCCAAATTCTGGATTTTCTCTGTTTTCAAGAATAGATACTTGTACTAATTAATTTTGTGTTTTTAGGGAGTAAATAAAGCTTGGAGAAATTAAGGAGCCAAAAGAGCAGAAAGTTGGAGACTAGCGATTATGGAAGAGAAGTTGCAGCCCGCTTGCGCATCAGTTGCAACCCGTTTACAAATACATGGGCTTAAGCTACCCAAGATCCGAACCCAAGCCCGCCTCTATCCTGAGCCGTTAGATTTGATGTAGCTAAGCATCCAACGGTTTCTTCAACCCGTGCATCAACATTTGCTGTGCCTGTCCCCTTTACCCTAACCAACCAAGCCAAACATTCCTCTCCATCTCTTCTTTCCCCCTCGACACAAAAACCAGCAGCTCAGTTCTTCTTCCCCCGACCAATTTTGCAGAGCCATCAATCACCTCCATCTCCGACCGCCTCTGAGAAACCACCAGTATAGCCTCCTTCACCACCTCCTAGTTTCTCTCTATATCCTTCATAGCTTCTTCAACCCTAGAAGCTAGGTTTGAGATAGATAGAGTTAGGGTTTCTTCAACAGTGGGGGAAACATCAAATTAATGAAGTTGCAGAGCCGAATTAGCAGAGGGGACAATCAATTCAGATGTTTTGGTGAGTGGGTCTCTCTTGGTTTGTTGAATTGAAACACTTTGAGTGAAAATTATGTATAAATGGAAAAGGCAGTGTATGTAAAAACTTAAGCCCGGAGTAGCCGGTGCAACTTGCAGTAGTAAATTAGGTTTAATTTCATCTTGTATTATGTTCTAAACAACTTTGCTAGGGTGTAGATGAAACCCTTAATAATATGTTGAGTTAATTCATATTCATGTTGTTGTTCTTGCTGTGCTTAATTGAGATAGGAGTAATAGTTAGCTAGTTGATCAAATTAGCCTGTGATTGGTTATACTGTAAGAAGACAGCCAATACTAGGGGAGAATTAGTGATAGTGGTTAATAAATTCTCCATTTGAGACTTCCATGGAAGAAGATATGTGCTTAATAAGATAGGAATGATGCTTAGCAAATTGACCAAGGAACCTGTGATCAATTGTACTGTAAGAAGACAGTTGATACTAGGGGGAATTAGTGAGATTATGGGACCCACATAAAGTAGCATGTAATGCTAGATTAAATAACTAAGTTATTTAGAAAGTCGATACTTGTGAAGTACCGTGTGTATTCTATGTGTACGCATCATGGTGTGGTAAAGTGACGGGTGGTGATCACCATGACGCCTCACCGACCAATTAACTCGACCGTGGTTGTATAACCAAGCCGGTGAAGTTGGACAGACGAGATGATCTTTGAGACACTCATCTGCGATCATTGGTGGAATTAGGGTTTTTGAAGAGGTGCGCAAGCATCACTCTTCAGCTTGGTCTAATCCAAGCTTGGGATACAATTTTGGCAGGGCCGATCGTGCATGTATGTATACGACATGACGATGTAGGCGCCCATACCTCATTGTCTCGTGAAAGTGTGATCTGGGCCACTCAATTTGTCCGGCGAAGTTGAGTGGTCAAGATCAATTTGCAACAGAAATCTGGTGCCGCAAAAGACGCGCATCATGCCCACTTCGGGCGAGCATTTCAAGACGACCAAGCCTGGTCGGTCTTGGCCGATCAGTCCGGCATGCATACGGTGGGATGGTGTACACGCCTGTACTTCATTGTACCATAGAAACGTGATCTAAGCCACTCAATTTGTCCGGCAAATTTGAGCGGTCGAGATCAGTTTGTGGTTGGGAAGTGTGACCATTCCTAGCTTGGGCGTGCAAATCGAGGTGTATAGCCAAGTTTGGTCTTGGCCGATCGGGTGTGGAGATAGGTGGGCCCGCAATGATCGTGTTGATACTTACCGGACCTGCTTAGTCTATTCCTGGACCCTTCATCCGAGCAGGAGAAAAGGGACGCTCGTGATAGCGACACAAACCCTAATTAGGTTTTGCCGGCCGTGTGTCATACCCAGTTTGGGGCGCACGAATCAAGACAACCAATCATAGTTGGTCCTGACCGATCAGTCAGGTATGTAGGCGGGCCCACGGTGTTTGTGTTGACATGCTTTGGGCCCTTTGAATCTACATCTACACCCTCCATCTATGCCTGTGAAGATGGATGGTTGAGACTATTTTGGGATACATGTAATGTGCCGCAAACCCTAATTTAGGGTTTTCGTCCATACTGCTCTGGTTAGGACGGTTTGGCAAGCTATGCCACCCTTTTGGGGAGGCCGACCATGCGGGGCCCGTGTTGGGTCGGTAGTGAATATTCCAATACCTTCTTGGGGTCATGGATTCGATCTAAGCTATCCAATCATGCTGGTGAAATTGGATGGTCGTGATCGTTTCTGAGACTGATATGGACAGTCCAAATTAAAATATGCTCAATCGGGTTAGTATAACACACCGAGAGACGTATGCTCAATCGGGCTAGTATAACACGCCGAGAGTTGTATGCTCAATTGGGCTTGTATAACACACCGAGAGTTGTATGCTCAATCGGGCTAGTATAACACACCGAGAGTTGCAACCTGTACGGGTATTTCGTACATGCTTCATTATTAATGCTTGGAGGTTCGTGTTGCTCTGCTGAGAACAACACTCAGTCGTCATGCCGCACCGGTAATGAGTACAGGAAATACAAGGCTGGATATGCATTAATTAATAATGTTATAAATTCACAGGGTATATGGGATATTCGCCACATGCTCCAACCTAGATGAATTTCGTGTATTTAATTCACAGAATACTGGGATTGTTGCAACATGCTCCATTCTAGGTGAATTAGTAAAGTGAAGAAGTATTCATCACTTATTAATGGCTTTATCTCTTGCAAGATGTTAGCGCATAATTTTGTCTTTTACAATTTTAGCCTTGAATGAAAATCCACCATCAACATTAAGTCCCCTGCCTAGCACGTAATGGTTACACCATTATGGGGTAGGCATGAGATGGTGACAGTTAAAGACAAAGCTTATAAGACAAAGTTAGATGTTACCAGGAGAGACGGGTCATCCTGTCCTTGGAGCATGTCACGTTCAAAAGGCGTCCAGGCGAGTGTTCCCCTAGCATGATGTCGGTCTTGCCTGCTTCGATGGACTGTTACTCCTGTTTCGTTCGCGGGGCTACTGCACCTGCTTGATTGAACGTGGGATTGATGTGCTCTGTTTTGGTTAATCGTGGGTCCATTTGCGTCGCTTGATCGAACGTGGGACCCGATGTAAGCATGCTTGATTCGAACATGGGCAGATGTGCATGCTTCGATCAAACGCGGACCACCGTGTACATGTTTCAAACGTCGGCCATGTCCTGTGCCTACTTTGACCGTACAGTTGATGTACTTGCTCGAGTGTCATCTTGTTTCTTCGACCAAACACCGACCCAGCTAGCTTGACTAAACACCGGACTTGATGCTTTGACCAAACACCGACCTTGCTGTTTGCTTTGCTCGAACGTGGGACCCGATGTGAGCAAGCTTGTTTTTTTTTTTAAAATGAACCTTGTTTGCTCAAATGTAAATGTGGGTCCTGTAGAAAGCGTTGAAGCGCCTTCTGGAGCAGGCCCGGGAGAGCGTTGAAGTGTTGGAGATGAAACGCCTTCTTCGGAGAGAGAGCTTTGATTGGGGACGGGCGTGTGCGCTTCGACCAACTGGGATGGGATCAAGTGGGACCCACCGCGTGCCGATCGAACGTCGACCCAGAGTTTCGATCGAAAACCGGCCCTCTCTGCGTGCGCTGTTTTATTCGAATACCAGCCTTGTGACTTTGATCAATACCAGACTTGAAACTTGAGCAATACCGGACTTGTGACTTGATCAATAACGGACTTGTGACTTGATCAACACCGGACTTGAAACTTGAGCAATACCGGACTTGTGACTTGATCAATACCGGACTTGTGACTTGATCAACACCGGACTTGAAACTTGAGCAATACCGGACTTGTGACTTGTCAACACCGGACTTGAAACTTGAGCAATACCGGACTTGAAACTTGATCAATACCGGACTTGTCACTTGATCAATACCAGACTTGAAACTTGAGCAATACCGGACTTGTGACTTGATCAACACCGGACTTGAGACTTGAGCAATACCGGACTTGTGACTTGATCAATACCGGACTTGTCACTTGATCAATACCAGACTTGAAACTTGAGCAATACCGGACTTGTCACTTGATCAATACCGGACTTGTCACTTGATCAATACCAGACTTGAAACTTGAGCAATACCGGACTTGTCGCTTGATCAATACCAGACTTAAAACTTGAGCAATACCGGACTTGTGACTTGATCAATACCAGACTTGAAACTTGAGCAATACCAGACTTGTGACCTGAGCAGTACCGGCCTTGTGACTTGATCAACACCGGCCTTGTGACTTGAGCAGTACCGGCCTAGTGACTTGATCAACGCCGACCTTGCTTTATTTGCCCTTACAGTTTATATGCTTGCTCGAGTGTCATCCTTGCTACTTTGACCAACACCGATCTTGCCTTGACGAACACCGGTCTTGCTAACCAACATCGGTCTTTCCTTTGCTCTCAAGTGGGATCTAGGCGTGCTTGCTTTGCCCAAACATGAACCTTGTATGTTCGAACGTGGTTTGGGTCCCGCTGAGAGCGTTGAAGCATCTTCTGGAGCAAGCAGGTCCCAGAGAGCGGTTGATGCAGCTCTTGAATAGACCATTGAAGCAGCTTCTGCTAGAGGGAGCATTGAAGTGTTTCCCTCTTCAGTTCGATTTACCCTTACGAATTCCATGCTTCTTGACTGACCATCTCTCATGTTAAAGAATTCCTTGATCGACGGTGAAGGAACTTCATTTCGAGCCTCGATCCCCAAGCGTGGTTTACATGGTTTGTTCGTAGTGGTTGTTGTCGAGCCATATATGGAATATCTTGGACATTGTTTTATCATTGTGGGAGTCGTGCATGTGGTACTGGAGTTGGAGTTGACGGACGCGCAGGATGTTGTATCTCGGTGGTTTTCCTTTTGCTGCTTCAAGGAACTGCTTACAAAAGGCTGAAGGTTGTATCGCCTGTTGGTGAGATATATGCCCCTACAAACATTATGAGGCTCTTTATTACCGGCAGGCCTGGTTCTTTCTATCAGGGCATATGTTGTTGTATATGAGCGTTCAACAGCTCCAGAGGATGACCAAAAGCGCGGATTCTCCAACATAGCATGATAGACATGTACCAATATCTGATAAAGTGACTCGCCCGGATCTTGTTCGACCACTATCTGATAGAGTGACTCGCCCGGATCTTGCTCGATATGACGCGTGGACATCGTTATCTTCTTGAGGATGCTCCCTTGAGGTATCGGCTCCAGTGGAATATTGATGTCATAGAGCGTTGATACGTTGCACCGGAATTCTTTAAACCAAATGGCAGTATGCTTTAATAAAAATTTCCGAGAGGAGTTCGAAAATCTATCTTACTTGCATCATGCTCGTACATCCTTATCTGGTTGTAGCCGCTACATCCATCCATGGAGGAGAACATGTCGTGTCCGCTGGTTGCATCTACTAACAAGTCGATGTTAGGTAGAGGAGGATTGTTTTTGGAGCAAAGACTGTTCAAGTCTCTCAAGTCTATGCAAGACTCGATCTATCCATTTTCCTTGTGTCCGAACTACAACTCGTTTAACCGACTTGGATCCAGGTATGACATGTAGATGATGGGTGACCAATTTTCATCTAAATCCGGCATTTCTTCATATCTCCAAGCGAATATGTCCCGGTACTCTTTGAGAAGTTCCACGAGCTTCGTGCGTTTATCCGTACACACGGTTGGTGATGGAGATAGGCCTAGGAGATTCCTCAACGATTTCAATCTCATCGGTTGCGGAGTTGGTGCCATCTTGCATTTGTTGTGGAGCATCTAACACTTGTTCTTGTGGTTCGTTGTTGTTGTAGCATTCCATTGGGTGGAGAGACGGGTAACAGTCTCCCCGCTAATTGATAATGGCAAGTGTCGGTATACCGTTTTCCCTTTCTGGTCACGACTCGCCACAAAAGTTCGTTCCCTCTTCGTGTGAATGTGGGTCTTGGCTTCACAGGATGGATAAGAATGCTTCGTCAGCAAAGATGCATCGTGGTCTTTAGCCCTCAATGATGCAAGCCGGTCTTCTTCCTGAATTGACGCCCACGTGGGGAGTGGGACGCAACGAACTTGTCTGATTCTTTCCGCGGAACTTCTCCCGTATGTGCTGGTTTGGTTTCCCTCGAAGTCCGTCATTGTGGTAGGATTCCGTACGACCTTGCCTGGGAGAACCTTGGATGCCCTGAGAGTCTTGAGAGTAATCACATTCGAAGACGCTCCTGTGTAGATAAGGGCCGTCTTGAACTCTGAATCCTTGATGCGTGCGGTGACATGTAAGGGACGGTCGTGACTTTCCTCTGGTTGATTGCAGCAAAACGTCTCCTCGCGCTGATTCTTCAAGAGGTGTGAAAGTTCGCATAAACTTTCCACTAGAGAAATCGCTTCCCTATCCACCGGCCTCTGGTTCATAGTGAAACTATTGACTTGAGGAGGATCGTTGTGAGGATCAGTCCCCAGTGTAGGAGTCTCCATGACAGGGCCGCTCATATCTGATGTCGCTTCTTTGATCAGGTCCATGGAGGTCCGCGCCGCTGAAGTACCTTATCCGGTGCGTTGAATGCATTCCTTTTTTGCTCCATGGGATGTCGCGGCTCTTGTGGCAATCGATCAGTTAATGTCTTAAGAAAAGTGAGTACCTCTTTCTGAGTTGCGGCCAAATCCGTTTGTGTCTTAGCAAGAACTTCCTGCTTCTCCATCAAGTCTGCAATGGTAATGGGGGATGGTCCTCCTCTCGTCCCTCCGGCTCTGGTGATGGGAGGTGTTACACTTACTGGAACATCTCCTGGTACGCTGGCATTGGTGGTAGAATTGACGGCTCCATAAGATGTATTGACCACGGTAGCTCCACTGACAGGTACATCGACACCGGGAGTGTTATCCACACTAGCTCCATCAGAATTGATTGCTGATCCAGACCTGAGTTCTACCATCTTGAAATGGATTGATGATTGAATTGGTCCTAAGATTTACCCTTTTTGAAATTGATAAAATTGAATCGGATTTTGAAGAAATTGACTTTACAACCGAAAGATTAACCTCCCGCTGTGGTCGCCAATTGTTTATGGGTGAAAACTATTTCTGTCGGTCTTGGTAATTTGGTATGTGTGGATGAGAAATGAGTCTAAACCTTAAACAAATGCACTGCACGGGAGTGCTTATAGATTCGAAAAATCAATCTGTGCAAATCCGGCCTAAACCAAAAAATGGCCGTTCCGGACTTGTTTTGGTCACAAAGTGAAGGAGATGGGGTTGATCTTAGGGAAGGAAGCAAAGAAGGTGTTGAGATTGTGAAGGTGTTGGCTATGTATGACTTGTATCAGAAAGCTGGACTGGCTTGCAGGATGTCAGCTATCAGTTCCGGTGTTTGAATACGATGGTATCAACACTTGCCTCTGTTGTCTTGACTTGTTCTGTTTTTCGAAATAGGGAGGAGAACCTATTTATACAAGTCATTTGAGCCTTATTCATGTCTCTCGTGGGAAGTGGAGGAAGTGGAGTGATGGAGTAGTGGAGTTGTGTGTTAGTGTTACACGACCAGTCTTGCCCACTTCTCCTGTCATCTCTAACCGTCCATGACAACCTGACTCGTTCTTGTGATGGCGCGTTGCACGCTGCACGCTGTAAACCGCCAGACCAATACCCCATTATGTATCCCCCAGTTTGTGACATGATTGATGTCTCGAGTGTGTGGATCGTGGGACCCACAAAAAGTAGCATGTAATGCTAGATTAAATAACTAAGTTATTTAGAAAGTCGATACTTGTGAAGTCTTGTGTGTATTCTATGCGAGTCTTTGCATCATGGTGTGGTAAAGTGACGGGTGGTGATCACCATGACGCCTCACCGACCAATTAACTCCCGACTGGGGTTGTATAACCAAGCCGGTGAAGTTGGACGGACGAGATGATCTTTGAGACACTCATCTGCGACCGTTGGTGGAATTAGGTTTTTGAAGAGGTGCGCAAGCATCACTCTTCACTTGGTCGAATCCAAGCTTGGGATACAATTTTGGCAGGGCCGATCGTGCATGTGTGTAGACGACATGACGATGTAGGCGCCCATACCTCATTGTCTCGTGAAAGTGTGATCTGGGCCACTCAATTTGTCCAGCGAAGTTGAGTGGTCGAGATCAATTTGCAACAGAAATCTGGTGCCGCAAAAGCCGCGCATCATGCCCACTTCGGGCGCGCTCTTCAAGACGACCAAGCCTGATCGGTCTTGGCCGATCAGTCCGGCGTGCATACGGTGGGATGGAGTACACACCTGTACTTCATTGTCCCATAGAAACGTGATCTAAGCCACTCAATTTGTCCGGCAAATGTGAGCGGTCGAGATCGGAGTTTGTGGTTTGGAAGTGTGACCACGCCTAGCTTGGGCGTGCGAATCGAGGTGTACAGCCAAGTTTGGTCTTGGCCGATCGGGTGTGGAGATAGGTGGGTCCGCAGTGATCGTGTTGATACTTACCGGACCTGCCTAGTCTATTCCTGGACCCTTCATCCGAGCAGGAGAAAAGGGACGCTCGTGATCGCAACACAAACCCTAATTAGGTTTTGCCGGCCGTGTGTCATACCCAGTTTGGGGCGCACGAATCAAGACAACCAATCATAGTTGGTCCTGGCCGATCAGTCAGGTATGTAGGCGGGCCCACGGTGTTTGTGTTGACATGCTCTGGGCCCTTTGAATCTACATCTACACCCTCCATCTATGCCTGCGAAGATGGATGGTTGAGACTGTTTTGCGATACATGTAATGTGCCGCAAACCCTAATTTTTGGTTTTCGTCCATACTGCTCTGGTTAGGACGGTTTGGAAAGCTATGCCACCCTTTTGGGGAGGCCGACCATGCGGGGCCCACGTTGGGTCGGTAGTGAATATTCCAATACCTGCTTGGGGTCATGGATTCGATCTAAGCTATCCAATCATGCTGGTGAAATTGGATGGTCGTGATCGTTTCTGAGACTGATATGGACAGTCCAAATTAAAATATGCTCAATCGGGCTAGTATAACACACCGAGAGACGTATGCTCAATCGGGCTAGTATAACACGCCGAGAGTTGTATGCTCAATCGGGCTAGTATAACACACCGAGAGTTGCAATCGGGCTAGTATAACACACCGAGAGTTGCAACTCAGACGGGTATTTCGTACATGCTTCATTATTAATGCTTGGATGTTTGTGTTGCTCTGCTAAGAACAACACTCAGTCGCCATGCCGCACCGGTAATGAGTACAGTAAATATAAGGCTGGATATGCATTAATTAATAATTTTGTAAATTCACAGGGTATATGGGATTGTTGCCACATGCTCCAACCTGGATGAATTTCGTGTATTTAATTCACAGACATCGGGATTGTTGCCACATGCTCCATTCTAGGTGAATTAGTAAAGTGAAGAAGTATTCATCACTTATTAATGGCTTTATCTTTTGCAAGATGTTAGCGCATAATTTTGGCTTTTACAATTTTAGCCTTGAATGAAAATCCACCATCAACACTAGTATATCATAAAATTCAAAAAATTTAGTGTCCTTAAATTCTGTACCACGATCGCTTCTATTTTTTTTGAAGTTTGCGACCTTGTTCATTCTGGATATTATTCACAATAGTCTTAAATTCCTCCAAGGTGTCTTTCTTATGTTCTAAGAAGGCAATCCAAGTGAATATGGTGTAATCATCAACCATTACTTTAGCATATTTCTTCCCTCCTACCATTGCTTGTTGGATTGGGACAAAGAGTTCCATATGAATTAAATCAAGAGGAGCTTTGGTTGCAATGATTCGTGATGATTTATGTGGAGTTTTAACTTTTTTATCCTTTTCACAAGCACCACAAATACCATCGACTTTAGCATTAATTTTGCGTACTCCCTTAATAAGTATTTTTTGTTAATAATCTTGCCAAATGAGCGATAATTGATGTGACCAAACATTCATGCCATAGATGAGTCGATTCATACCAAACATTCATGCCATCTCAAATACCCTTCTTAAAGCATCAATTTCAACTTCAATTCATCTTTGAATTCATCCAGAATCCCTAACTTCGATCTTCTCAACTTCATTAAAACTCACACATCAATTACTCATTCTTCTTCTTCATACTGTTTCCACCAAATCCCATCTTTAATTTCTCAGTCGATAACTCAATTAACAATCCACATGGAAAAACCCTAGCTCTCGATTCATAACAGCAACCCCATCCTCCTCTTCATAATTAGAAGAAACATCAACCCCTTCTTTATCTAAACATCCTCACGATAATACTCTCAAGATATACCTCACTTTCATCACTCGATCTTCAAGAGAAGAAGAGCATAGGATGAACAGAAGAAGAAAGAACAAAAGAAGAGTGAAGAAGAAAAAGAAAGAGAATAGAGAAGAAAAAGATTAAAAAAAAAAAGAATAAGAGAAACTGATTTCTCTTCGCGCGTATCTGGTGATAAGGCCAGCAACAAACGATAAATGCACTCTCCCAATTGATATGGGTAGTCAGGGTTGGTCCAAAGCAAAAAGACTATTTTGCCCTTCATATCTATCCAATGATATGTCCAGTATCCGATTAACACGTTCGAGTAGTCCATTCTGCATAACTTTTCGAGACCTACCCAACGGTACTAGTTTCGTATCTAGATCGTTGTTAGATTAATTCCGATTAATTAACGTTCGTTTTAAACTAATCGGGATATTATTGGCTAATACGTCTCTTGACTAGTCTAATAGTGCTGACGAGCTTGAGGGTCTTTACATTCTCCCCACCTTATACATTTTCGTCCTCGAAAATCAAACCATCCTTTTAGTCTTCAAAACTCCCCACCTTATAGAATAATTTCATCTCTTGTCTAAGCACAAACAACAATAAACAAAGCACAAACCTATATGGCTTTCTACAACTACAGTTTGTGGCTCTAGGTTCAATAAACTAATTTTTATTCAAATAAGTCACTGGTTCTAATTACGAGAGAACATACTCTACCATAAAGTTTCTAAGTAAAATTTGGGATCTATCAGTTCACTAATAGAAGTAAGTCTCCCTTCTATGTCTAGTGATACAAGAATGCAGTTGCCCTGTCTAGGTTCGCGACGCCTGACAATGCCTTCCTACGTAACAAGTATCACCCGAGCACATCAGAATTACCAACCTCACTATTCCCCAGTGCTGGATTAACTAAGTATTTATTTATTAAGATTAATTAGTCTCTAAACTTCTATCTTAACTAGTGTAATTCTGATAAATTTACTTCGTAAAACATATAAATAGTTCACATCATTTTAAGAGATTTAGTTATCAAAATTATTTTATTTTATGTTTATTTATCATTTTTATTATATATTTATTTTAATGAAATCGAATTTTAATTCCAAATGAAACTATATTAGTATATCCAAATAATCTTTAAATTCTTGTACTATTTAAGAATAACTTAATGTTACAACCATTATCTAAATGTTACTATTTAATGTTGTATCCATTTGTTTATTTCATTATGTGACTTGGTATAAGTAAATTACCTCGAACAATTTTTCATAGTTGTTTAGTATTAATATTTTATTATTATTATTACACTTATGTCTTAGGTTGGTAAAAGTTAATCGTAATTAATCACAATGTCAAGTTTAATTTTATTATTAATACTAGATTCGATTTGATCAAACTTTATTTCCATAAAATTTATTATTGCTAAGTAATCCCTAGGTTGTACTATTAATAAAAAAAATTGCATTTTTCTTTTACTATCCTATAATTATTATCCAAATGATATTTACAATAACTCCAAATTTTATAGTAATTAAGTATAGTATTATTATTTGCTTATGTTATCAAAATTATCGTCTTACCAATATTACCATTTTCATTGTTCTTAAGTTAATAGTCCAGTCGGTACATTAAGCCTTAATCTTCTAAATATAATTCTACATTTGCGTATAGATTGATTTAATGGATTTTATTTATTCATGTTGAATCCGTATACAATATTTTGTTTAATATTGGCGTTGGTAATTTAATATGATCTAAATTTTAGTCTGCATAAAATTTTAATTTGTCTTAGTTTATTTAGGTATATTCAAAATTTAATCATCAAAACTTTTAATATGTCTTAACAGTCTTTTTGGTATTAATAATAAGTATCTTATTCATGGGAAATTTATTCTCCATTAAGTCAACTTTTGTACTAAGTATTCAAGTACTATAAATATCACCTCGTGTATATAATTTAGTGATTCAGTGAATCATTTATTGGACTAAAGATAATCCGAGTATAAGATCGTTAACAAGTTTAGTCTTTATGTTAAGCATTATATGACCTCACGTTCTTAATCCTACCTAATGAGTCTTATATTAATTATATGGTTTGAACACAACACACAATGCTAATTTGTTATTTGTTAATTTCGCAAAATTTAATCTTGAATAAGTACTAATAAAGGTATTTAATCCTAATCATTATTTTATCGTCTTAATGAGATTTTAATTTAAGTTATCTCAATATAAAACTAATTTAAATTCTAACAGTTTAAGTTCGTCACACTAATTTTTCATTTCAAAAGATGATTAAATCTATTTACGAAGAAGGATCCTATTAATATACAAATTTATTTTCTTTTAATTCTATTACTACACCAAACATTTGAATACTATTCTTACAATATTTTCTTAATCAAAACACCTAATAAATATTACATTAATCATCTAGTTCGGACATAAAACATATACTTCTAATTTGTCATTAGTTTAATTTACAAAATTTTAATCGTAAATAAGCGTCAATAATTTTCTACAGATGTTTAATCATAACTATTATATATTTTTTTTAATAATAATAATAATAATAATAATAGGCAATTCATGGCAAGGCATGATGCTAATTTTAAGATAGGCAATTCTTTTTTTCATAGGCTAGGGATCGTTATTCAGAAAGGTGTTGGTGCCCAGCTTGTTGCTAGGTTACCCACCATCTCTTGTAATATTGATTTTGATTCTCAATAATAATAATAATAATAATAATAATAAGAATAAGGAAGTTCATTACACATCGGTAGAGGGAAGCCGAGCGACAAGCTGGGCACCCACACCTCTTTGAATAACAATGCCTAGTCTATGAAAGAGAGCTCCCCCTATCTTATGATTTGCATCGTGGCTGATAAGACAGTTCCTTAATCGTTTCAGGAAAGTGATTGTGTCCTCTCCTAATTCCCCTAGGGTAGTAAAAGCAAGAACTCCAAACCCATATCCATGTGTAGTGCATTTCTCGAGATATTTATTACGTTTTCGAGTAGTAGCCATGGAAATTGCGTGTCCAGGAGTGAAGTTGCGGGTACTAGCACTTGTGAATGGGGAAACACCCGTGACATCAAAGCAAACATCTTTACCACCTTCCCAATTAAGCACGAGAATGTCCGCTGGCTTAAGATCCTTGGCAGAGTTAGACCGTAGACCTAAAGAGGCCTCTTTCCTCGCGGGTACTTTGGCTTTGTAGCATATATCAAACAAAGTGTCCCTTGCAAAGTCATGGCGGTATTTAGGTCCCACGTCCTTAGCACAGTGTAAAGCGTGATCTCCAAAGACATCCATCGGTTTCTCGCAGCTTGAGCATAGATTGTCTTCGTCGAAAATAGGAATGCCAAGGCGGTATTGAAGTACAACCCGGAATTGTCTAGGCCCAACAGCTTGTCCAAGCCCGCTGATAGGGATTGCCTTGAGAAAGTCCATCGCGTGAGGGAGCCTGTTGCTATGCCATAAAAATAAGTTACGCTCAGTAAGAGTAAACTCTATGGGTAAATTGTCGGAGATCACATCAAAGTATTTTGCTGCCAGTTTGTTCATATACTGGGGGGCAGCGTCTTTGATGTCGAAGTCCAAAGAAGAGACACCACAGGTTTGCGTGTAGGTGAGCAGGGCATGTTGATAGTTAGAGCTGAGTTCTAGTCCATGAGGGCATGGAAGGATGGTATTCTGGAGATGTCGGGTCTGGTAACACGACGCAAGATAACAGTAGACACCAGCATCTGTCATAATAATGATGCCTAGGCCGCCCTTTATGATAGGCAGAGTTGCAATTCGTTGTTGCAGGGTTCCAAAGCCTGCACCATCACCTACAATGATTTTACGGAGGTAGTGCATGAGATGGGTATCAAAGTTGGACGCTGCAGGGTGTATAGCCTGGGTACATGTTGTCCGCAGTGTGAAATATAGCTTCGAAACGCCACTGCAACTACGAAGTAACAATAACTCGGCTTGCGGATCTTGAAGTTGCTGAATTTTAACTAAGTTAGTTTCAATGAAATTGCGGATCTTGAAGTTGCGGATCTTGTGGTATATTATTATTTTTTTCGTTATATATCTTCAATGAAATTTTAACTAAGTTAGTTTCAATATGATACTAATTGATAAATGCTAACATTACTTTATTAGAATTTTTATTACTTTTATTATCATCTGCAGTTACTATTGTAATATTTTTTTATTATTCACATTGGTGGTTGAACTATTATTCTAACTATTCTTACAAATATTATCAAGTCCAAAAAATATTATTATCATTTATGTAATTATAACTTGTTTACTCTTCATAAGTCAATGTGTTTAGTAAATTTCCATGCGATTTAAGAGTTCTATCAATAATACTAACCTCACTATTCTTATAGTATTAAATTGTTTACGTGTTCATACTTTTTAGATTAATTATTCTCAAATCATTATTTACTAAAGTTATTGGTGTACCCTACAATTTTTACTTCATTACCTACACAAACAATCAATCAATCAAATAATTCTTTTAATTATTGTTAGCTTTTAGTGATTAAGGTTTGTCTCACAAACCCAACCCATTTCTAAACTAATCTAGTTTCTAAATGGCACTGGCTATTCCTATTGTTTCCCATATAAGATCTAATAGCGATCTCTGATACCAACTCTGTAGCGCCCCCAAAGCTAGCAGCTGACTAATCTGAGAGATTAACTAAATAAAGAGGCACTAGTAATCTAAATCATATCCTTAAGCGTTTAGTTAAGGAATCTGCTACAAAACTTAACCCAAAAACTAGCCCCGCTCAGAAAACTATATATACAAGAACTTCTCTCAAATGATACATATACAATAGTCATTTAGTTTACAAATAGAATATACAACATAATAAACATAGCAAAAGTTAACCAACTATGGATTCGACTCCACGAAGTTTTCGCTGCGCAACTCTGATCTGTCTATGAAACTTAAAGTGGGAATGGGTGAGCACATCATCCCTAAAAGGGGTGCCCAGTAGGAATAACAATTAACTTTCAAGTAATCACTGAAATGATCTAGGAAACATTGCATGTTTTTCCTAAATATTAAAAGGCAATCATGTATATGGAACTAACTCTTTCTTCAAACAATGTATATATCAAGTGTCGACCAATTCCTTACACACTCTATTAGTTTATATTAGTGTCGACCAATTCCTTACATACCTATTAGGCATAAAAGCTCGAATTCGTGTAGATATAAATGAAGGAGCAGTATCCTATATACCACGCATGGAAAAACTCTCGTTTTCCAGATAGGTGTCGACCAATTCCTTACACACCTATCATTTTCCTAATAGGTGTCGACCAATTCCTTACAAACCTATTAAGCATACAAATGGAAATTCTTATTTCCCAAACATTTCATAAAGACATACAAAGCCTTACAATTCCTTTCCAAGCAATGGAAAGATTAAAAGAAACAACAATACTTTAGGAATTCAAAATAAAACAATGCAAGGAATACACAAGCAGATAATGCATGAATTTGTTAAATATAAACTTTTGTAAAAGAAAACAACAATAATCACAAGAGAGTTAAATATAAATTCCCACCTCTTTTGATGACAAGCCTCGCCTACCTCGAGATCCACGATCCACTGGTTTATCCTTTGAATCGATCGTTGTTAATACAGACTAACTGTTAATCACACAAGAAGTCTAAGAATCTAGCCAAAATGGCTCATACAAGAATCATACAAGTTTGTCTAATGGTTTTAAGCCTATTTATGGTTCTACACATATTCATTATCCATCTCTTGCATATCTAAAGGTTTACTAATTCAATTAGGTTGATTCTATAGTCCATTAGCTAAATCTTATGAGTGTCTACAACTTTAAAGAAGGAACCAAAGACTAATTCAGACCATAAGAGGTCCAATTCATCTAATTAAGAAAGACTAATCCTAAGCCCAAGCCCATGACCCGCGGGCTTACTCCGGCCCGCCACATCAAACCGGCTCGTTAGCAAAAGGTCTGGTCCATCTAAGTCAACTAAAGGTCAACATTTGGTCAAAGATCAACTAATAGTCAACGTCCAAGGTCAGGTCAATGTCCAGGGTCAATGGTCAACGAGTCAACTCAATGAGTTGAATCAAGGTTTACTGAGTTAGCTCAGCTCAGTCAGACAATCTGAGTCAGGTAAGTCAGCTAGACTGACTGGGATGATTAACAAGCCTAAAACTCAAGAACAGAATTCTATACAATCACTAAACATTCCATACAATCAAATCAAATTCAATACAATTGTAATTTAAGATTACCTTGATATGCAGTTGAAGGCTTTCATTAAGGCCACTGCTAAACAACACTACAACTACTCTTCTATCCAATTTACTTTACTTATAACAATTCATAAAACCTCCAATTCCTACACCTAAGCTTCAACTCAGACAACACTGCACATCTGCAATATCCACAAACACCCATTCATTCTAAATATGCTCAAACACAGAAACCAAATCTCGTAACCTGCAATTCCATTCATCATAACAACCCTGCAATTCAATCAATAACTTCATTTGAGAGTCGCACTCAAGCTTCAGTAATTCTTCATCACTACCAATACCAGTGCGTTCACCTCATATAATTCTTTCATCTACTTCCTACAATTCAACACAACATAATAACCTCAACTCCACCTCTGTATCACTCTCACAGCATCAACACCAACTATGTTCCAACTCATAACACCATATCCACCACAATCTAATCAACAGACCAATCATAACTTCATTACTACTTTCAGCTCCATCTCCAGTTCTGCAATAACATCTACACAAACAACACCAACACCTAACCTCCACCAACCACTGATATCCCTAGCCACAACTCAGCACGACTACTAACTAAACACCATTACAGATAATGCAATACATTCATCACACGAAAAACACACCCCCCTGTACATCTAAAACTTCATTGTAATCACATTCATTCGAACTCTTTTCTTTCACTACCATTCTAACTCCAATTAGACACAAATAGAACCTCAATTAAGCTCATCCAATCTCAATTCTTATTCCATAACATCTCATAAACTCGATAAATAAACCAGTTCAAATCAAAATACTAAAATTAAGATTATTTAAAAGCTTACCCAATCATTAGCACCCTGTGAATTGCTACATCACCAAATAAATTCTTCTTAAAACCCAATTTCTGTTTTGGGGAAGAACAGAAACCATAATCTTCTTTAATCTCAAATTATTCTTCATCTCTAACTGTAATTCATCCAATCGACCATTACCCATCTTAAATACCCTTCTTAAAGCATCAATTTCAACTTCAATTCATCCAGAATCCCTAACTTCGATCTTCTCAACTTCATTAAAACTCACTGATAGGGTGTAGAATACATCCTATTTACTATCTATTGTTTACGCTTTCTTTGCTATTTTTTCTTGTAAATTATGTATTTTACGCTTGTTTTGAGTTTTGTAGCTACTTTGGAGTCACACGGAGGAAAAGAAGAAGAAATCACCTAATTTGAGTAAAAAGGGCAAAATTGTCATTTCATGGGCGAACACTATCTGGAGCCCAGCCAAGGTTAAGGGGCAACTCTCTTTTGGAGGAGTTCTAAAGTCAGGCCCGCAGAGGTTAAGGGGTGCCTGTAGATAGCCCTTATCTAATAAGAAGGGTGGTCATTATCACTTGGGTGCAAATATCCACCCAAGTACTTATACCCTAAATGTTGAGAAGATATTATCTTCTCCTCTTTCCTTTCTTTCATCCGATAGCAGCCATGATTGTTAATAAAGTCGAGAGGTAATCGAGCAGTTCATGAAGAATTACAGTATGGGTGAGAATCAGAAATTCATGAAGAACACAGATGGGTTTGTGGTGGTCTCTAATGTTGGAATTGAAGCTCAGAGAGAAATAGATCAAGAAATGTTAAAGAAGATGAATTCAATGTTAGGGTTTGCTATGGTGTGAAGTGTTGACGCTGCTGCTGGTGGAGATGAAGCTCAGGGAGATGCAGTAGGGAAATCGAGCTCGTTCTTGAGCTGTTGTTCAACACAGAGAGAGCTGAGGGTTTTGATTGAAGAGGTTCAGATCGAGAGCATGAATTTTAGTGATGATTTCGGCAGGAAGAGCAAATGGGTCTGTGGTTAAGAACCAGTTTGTTGTTGGAAGAATGGTAGATTTCTGTGTTGATTTGAATAAGATGGGTTGAGTTGGATCTGTGATGGAATTTGATGTTCAGAGACAGACTCAGAAGGACGAAATGGTTCAGAGTCTGAGGTGGAGTTGCAGGTGGTGATTTAATGGGAGAAAGAAGGTGATTATCTGCTGTGAAGATTGGAACATAAGAAGGAGATGGAGATACTGTTGATTTTCATGGGAATGAGGCTGAGTCGCTGGTGAATCGGGAGCAGAGATGAGGAGTTGATTTTTGCTGTAAATTGTATTGATTTGCTGCCGAGAAGAGTTGGAAATGCAGGGGAATGAATGGGTTTGAGAGATGCAGGTCAGGCAGATGAAGATAGTTGAGGGTTGAAGTGGTATGATTGATGATGCTGGTGATGTTGGAATGAGCTGCCAGGAGTAGGGTGCATGTGCTGCAACTGTGGTGGTGTTGCAGGTGTTATATGAAGTTGCAGTGGTGAAAGCATTGCCATGGCTGGAGTTGAATGAAAAATTGCAGCAGCATGTGGTCCTGAGTTATGGCTTGAGGCTCAACAGGGTTTTGAGGTTATGCTGTGGCAATGGAACTGAGTACAAGGAAGCTGGTACAAGGAGGTGATGCAATTGAGTTGTTGGTTTGAATGAGACAAGAAAAGGAAGAGCAGTGAGCTGTAGGTGGCATCTGGAAGTGAATGGTGGTTGTGGTAATGAATAATCGCAAGAGAAGAATGGGTTCTCAAAATTGTTAGATGTATGTGCTAGGATTTGATACAGAGAAGGAGCTGTGAAAAGGCCAGAAGTTGGCCTGGAAACGATGAAGAAACAGCCAAGACTCGGCCGGTTTTCTGCACCGGCGAGTCAACTCGGCGATGAGCGATCCAGCCGATTCAGTGATCCAGCCGATCCAGCTCAACCGAGTCAGACTATTCAGCTAATTAAGCAGCTGACTCGCTGCTGACTCATTCCTTTACCTTGACCGTTGACTGACGACTGACCGTTAGTTTGACCCGTTTGACCGTTAGTCCTAACGGAGGACTGACGGAATATTCCGTCGAATATTCCCTTGACGGAGAAATTTTCAGGTGGCCGACGGCGACTATTCCGGCCGGATTCCGGCCATAATACCAATTTTCCGGCGAGCAAAAATTCCAGAATTTTCTATGGACTTCTCTCATGGGTGTGAAGACTTGGACTAGGAATTGGATGGAGAATTGGGCTCAAATTTGGAAAGAGAAGATGAAGAGTTGAGAAAGACTTGAATTTGGAAATTGAATGGCTAAAGGAAAAGGATTCTATTCCTTGGAAGATTTGGAGAATATTGAAGCCTATAAATATAGAAGTTTTCTACATCTCTACACACATATCTCTACACACACAACACTTTTCTTTTCTTATTCTTTGTGTGAACTCCTTAACATGAGTAGCTAATTTTATTGATTGAGGATGAATTCCTAGTTCTTAATATATGGTTTGAGTTTTGTTTCAATTCTATCTTGAGGTTTTTCACATAATTATCGTTTGTTTTTACTAATAGGAATGATCTTAAAGACATTCATGATTGATTGATAGATTGTTTGGGTGGCCAACTAAATTGATTTGTTAATTTGATCTAAAGCTAGTGAAAGTTAGGGGATAAGTAATCGTTTCTTGACTCTTTACATAAGTAGCAAACACGAGACCTTGCGGAGGGATTCCGTGGAGCAATTGTGTGTGAAAACAACGTTAGCAAGTAGACCTTGATCTAAGAGTCTAACTACTAATATTGACCTAATAAGTTCATAAATCTTAATGCGTTTATTTAAATTACATCTAGAGTGATCTTCTACTAGGTGGTTTGGTAAATAGAATCCGGTAGTCGAGAACTTCCGTGTCCGGTGATATAAGGGATTTAGGGGTTTAGCACTGATCTAGCTGCTTTACCTACGGTTGGTGATAATTTGTGACTTATAACAAGTAGAAGAGAACATAACTTGAATCATTGTTTTGCAACGAAGAAGGATTCCTTGATCTTGTCTCTCTTATTGCTTTCAACTTTATCTTTTAATTGCTTTGTTTATTTTCTTTTGCTTTATACATCCCCCCTTTTCGTGACAATTTTTACAACTAGAATCTCTTGCTCCTCGTGGGATCGACCTTGACTACCCTATATTACTTGTTAATTAGGTAGTAAAGTATTAATTAATTTGTTGTGGTTACGACACGCATCAAATTTTGGCGCCGTTGCCGGGGGAGCAACGGATGATTTTAGTTTTTTTTTATTTTTTCTTTTTGCTTTATTCTTGCTTTGTTGGATTCTATTCCGTATCTAACTTGGTTTTTGAATCTTATTTCAGGTATCGGTTTTCCATGTATGGTGGACAAGAGCAAGCATATTACAACAATCAATACAGTTTTCAACCTCAACATTATGGCAACTTCCAACCATCCTTAGGATACAATCAAAACCAATCTTTTGGCTATGATCAAATTCCTATAGAACATTATGGATATTCTCATACATATCAACAACCTTATGACGGGTATGTAAGTGGACAATCACAAGGATGGGAGGATAGTTTTGTTTATGATCAAAAATTCTCTAGTTTTGCAGATAAGATGTCTGCCATGATTGGGGATCTTCAACAAAAGTTGCAAGAATCACATCGAGAAATTCAAAGGAATTCGGAGAAATTATACGAACAAATTAACCAACCTTTGGAGACTTTTGATGACGCTAGTGTAGATTACTTGAGCCTTGATCTTAATAATGATCAATCACCTATTCAAAAGGAAGGGCTTGAGGAAGATGCATTTATTGCTTGGAAAAAATTTCTTAGGGAAAGATATGAGTCCGCGGAAGTGTATGAACGTTGCAACAATGAGGAAGTTATTCCAACTCCGGATCATAATAAAGATCCTTCACCTATTCAAAAGGAGGAGTTTGGATATCACTTGCCTATTGTTGTAAACGAAGTAACACCCGCACATGAAGATCTTATAATCTATACCGATGAAAATCATTTTAGTGAATGGCCCGATTCCGATGATGAGAATGTTGAAGAGATGATACTAGAGGATGAAACCACATTCATTGATTTTGTGGAAGACCCAATTGAACTTGCCAATGATTTTAATGATTCCAAGACTTTGGTTAAGGTAGAAAACGACGAAGAATGGTTGCAAGGTTTAATAGAGGACCACGATATACAAGAGGTAAGTAATTCACTCGAATTTTTTAAGGATGAAGAGGATACTATAATACAAGAAATTGTGCAAGGTTTGTCTAACCCTTTGCATATTGATTCTTCTCCTTTACCTCTTATTGGTTTGAATGTTTGTGCTTCGAAAGTATTTTTGGATGATTTTGTTTCTAGATATCCACCATTCGAAACACTTGATGCTAACACTATGCAGGTTTGCCAAGAGGAATACATGGAAGTTCCCAAATTCTATGTTCTTTATACACTTCCGAGTGTGGACGAGAATAAGTGTGGGGGAAATTTCTATCGAGCGATAATTTCACTATTGTTTTCTTGTGCTAATATTTGTATGGAGTTATTGTTTTCAAAACAGGTATTATGGGTGGATCCTCAAATTTTCAGATTGTTAGTATATGGGGAATGAATCATGCAAGAGCTAAGTCGGGCCGTCGACTTTAAAACAAGCGCTTAATGGGAGGCAACCCATAGGTTTTGTATTTCTTATCCTTTTGTTTTTTGTTATTTTTTTTTCTTGTTCCGTATCATGTTAAAATTTCCCACCTTGACTTTACTAGGAGGATTCAATTACATTGAGGACAATGTAAGGTTTAAGTGTGGGGGAGTGGTTAAGCATGTTTTTATTAAAAAATTACAAAAAAAATTAAAAAAGTTTAAAAAAAAAAAAAAAAAAAAAAAATTACATAAAAACTCCAACTTTTAAAGATTTTAGAGTCACTAGCATACTTCTAGGTATGTTTACATAGAGATTTTGACCGACATAATTGAACTTGGAAATGTTAGAGAACTACATTCGGATTTCTTGCTTGTTAGAGTGTTAAATAATGGATTTAATCATCTTTGGTGATGCGAATTTGGTGCAGGGAGAAGTGCGTTATTAGAGTTGCTGATCAATCATTAGTGGAGACTACCCGTATTCATATCATGTGAGGCACCGACCGGAAATTTTCCATCTACTAAAGAGCTTCTTTTGAGTGTGTGTCACCATACGTCAATTCCGGGTAGAATGGTGAGCTACCCAACCTCCCACCAATAGAAGCACTACTCTTTGATCTCTTGAGTGCTAATTTTGTCAATCATGAGGGTGACGTCTATAGATGAAAGCTTCCTTCTTGTAGTTCGACTTGCAGTTAGCACCATTCTCTCTCTCGACAACAACGGATCCATAGAAACACATTCATCATCAACAAGGAGCGAAATCAAAATCTACAAGGAAAGTTGGAAAAGTTCAAGGTTTATAAGCAACAAAACGAGAAAAAGAGCAAATTTCAAATACAAGTAAAGCAACATACAAAGAGCATATTTTTACATATATGTTGAAGACTTACAAAACAATGAGGTAATTTTATATTCAAGTATGAAGACTTATTCATGAAAGCAAAGAAAATTAAAAGGTGAGAATTGTTGAAGTTTATGATTTCGAGACGATACAAGTTGTGAAGAATCAAGCGGTAAAATACTTCTCCCACGGCCATGGTTGTATTTAATTTCTCTTGTTATGTTAATAATAAAAAAAAAAAAAAAAAAAAATCAAGAGAAATATTTGTTTTGTTTTTATAAGCCGTGGGGAAGGAAAATTTATAAGGAAGTTTCAAGCGACAAGGATTTTTTAAGGTAAAAGAGTTATAAATTGTCAAGGATTTATGAAATTCAAGGGTTTATCATCAATAGTTGAAACCGAAGACCAAGAAGATCAAGACAAGGAGCGGAAGACGTTTCTATTGGATGCCGTGAGAGTGGTGTTATCATAATTGGCGATCGGATGTGAAGGTGAGTAAGTAATCTCATCCTCAATAATATATGGTTGATTTCCTTTCTTAGAGATCGTCAGAAAAATGGTTTTTCAAAATATTAAAAGATGTAGGTTTTTCAAAATTTCGGAAGTTATCCTTCCCATCATTCAACGTGTTGCAGGAATTCTCTCTTCATTCCTACCTGCACACATGTGTGACCCATAAAAAGCCGTCTTTTTGAGTGCAATTATCATAAAATCCTTTTTGGTGAGGCAGAAGTCGAGGCGAAATGCTTATTGATCGTTTCTCAAACACGCGTTCTCTCATTATGGTGTGGTTATTTCTCACTCAACATTTAAGAATGAGAATATGTTCTTTAGTATTTCTAACTTCTTATTACTAGCATGCGAAACTCTATGTCCTCATAACTCTTTGGATGCTTGTGACGCTTGAACGCTTTGAAGTTGTGAGTTTTTAGTTTGATTTGCTCGAGGACTAGCAAAGTCTAAGTGTGGGGGGAATTTGATAGGGTGTAGAATACATCCTATTTACTATCTATTGTTTACGCTTTCTTTGCTATTTTTTCTTGTAAATTATGTATTTTATGCTTGTTTTGAGTTTTGTAGCTACTTTGGAGTCACACGGAGGAAAAGAAGAAGAAATCACCTAATTTGAGTAAAAAGGGCAAAATTGTCATTTCATGGGCGAACACTATCTGGAGCCCAGCCAAGGTTAAGGGGCAACTCTCTTTTGGAGGAGTTCTAAAGTCGGCCCGCAGAGGTTAAGGGGTGCCCGTAGATAGCCCTTATCTAATAAGAAGGGTGGTCATTATCACTTGGGTGCAAATATCCACCCAAGTACTTATACCTTAAATGTTGAGAAGATATTATCTTCTCCTCTTTCCTTTCTTTCATCCGATAGCAGCCATGATTGTTAATAAAGTCGAGAGGTAATCGAGCAGTTCATGAAGAATTACGGTATGGGTGAGAATCGAAATTCATGAAGAACACGAGATGGGTTTGTGGTGGTCTCTCGATGTTGGAATTGAAGCTCGAGAGAGAAATAGATCAAGAAATATTAAAGAAGATGAATTCAATGTTAGGGTTTGCTATGGTGTGAAGTGTTGACGCTGCTGCTGGTGGAGATGAAGCTCAGGGAGATGCAGCAGGGAAATCGAGCTCGTTCTTGAGCTGTTGTTCAACACAGAGAGAGCTGAGGGTTTTGATTGAAGAGGTTCAGATCGAGAGCATGAATTTTAGTGATGATTTCGGCAGGAAGAGCAAATGGGTCTGTGGTTAAGAACCAGTTTGTTGTTGGAAGAATGGTAGATTTCTGTGTTGATTTGAATAAGATGGGTTGAGTTGGATCTGTGATGGAATTTGATGTTCAGAGACAGACTCAGAAGGACGAAATGGTTCAGAGTCTGAGGTGGAGTTGCAGGTGGTGATTTAATGGGAGAAAGAAGGTGATTGTTGATGGTGGATTTTCGTTTAAGGTTAAAATTGTAAAAAACCTGAAAAATCATGCGCTGACATGTTGTAAAAGATAAAGCCTTTTATAAGTGACGGATACTCCTCACTTAATTCACCAAGAATGGAGCATGTAGCAACAATCCCATTCTCGTGAATACATGAAATTCCTCCAGGTTGGAGCATGCAAAGAACAATCCCTTCCTGTGAATTTCATATCAACCTTGTATTTCTGTACCCATTATCGTGTGTGGCATGACGATCGAGTGTTACTCTTCAGAGTAACACGAACCTCCAAGCACTATAATGAATCCATGTACGAAATACCCGTACATGGCTGATTCTCGGTGTGTTATACTAGCCCGAGCCCTCTCGGTGTGTTATACTAGCCCGATTGAGCCCTCTCGGTGTGTTATACTAGCCGATTGAGCATCCGGACTTGATCAGTATCGGTCTCCGGATATGATTCGATCGTGATCATCCAACTCCACAAGCATGATTGGATGACCACGGATCAATTCCATCACCCCCAAGCAGTGTATGGAATACACACGGCCTTAGCTTGCCAAATATGATTCGATCGCAGTCATCCAACTCCACAAGCATGATTGGATGACCACAGATCAATTCCATCACCCCCAAGAAGGTATGGAATACACACAGCCGACCCCGCATGGTCGACCATTGGCCTTCGCTTGCCAAGAAACCGTCCATACCAAGCATTATGGACGGAAAACCCTAAATTAGGGTTTGCGGCATACTACATGTGTCGCAAAACGGTCTCAACCGTCCATCTTCGGGAGCATAGATGGAGGGTGTAGATGTAGACTCAAAGGGCCCGGAGCATGTCGACACAATCACCGTGTGACCGCCTACACACTTGACCAATCGGTCAGAGCCAACCATGGTTGGTTACAACAAATTCGTCCGCCCAAAAGAGCATGGTCGCGCGGCTTTGAAAGCCAAAATTAGGGCTTCAAGCCATCACGCGCGTCCATCTTCTCCTATGCACGAATGGAGGGTCACGATTGGATTAACCAAGGCCGGTCATACCAAAGCATGACCACCGTGGGCCCATCTACCTCCTCTTGCGGTCGGCCAAGGCATACCATGCCCGGCTAATCCAAAACGCCCGACCAAACTCACGCGGTTACATCTCCCAAATCCTAAAATCGATCTCGACCGCTCAACTTCACCGGATGACTTGAGTGGCTTAGATCACGTTTTCATGGGATAATCAGGTATAGGTGTGAACACTAGCCTACCACCTACACGCTGGTATGATCGACCAAGACCGACCAAGATGGGTCGTCTTGGAACGCACGCCCAAACTTGGGATGTCATGCGGTTTCCAACTCCTTTGCGGCAAGGGATTTCTGCGCAAACCGATCTCAACCACTCCTCTTTGACGGTCAAATTGAGTGGCCTAGATTACATCTTCATGAGACGGTGAGACATGGACGTATACACCATCATGCCGTCAACACGCATGTATGGTCGGTCCTCTACAAAATCCTTCCCATGCTTGATTTCGACCAAGTCGAAGGGTGATGCTTGCGCACCTCTTTAAAAACCCCGATTTCATCAACGGTCGCGAGATGAGTGTCTCAAACATCATCTCATCCGTCCGACTTCACCACTTGGTTATACAACCCCTGGTCGGGAGTTATTTGGTTAGTGAGGAGTCATTACCCATCACTTTGTACCACACCGTAATGCGATCGCATAAAATACACACGGTACTTCACAAGTATCGACTTTCCGAATAACGCAGGTTATTCAATTCAGCATTACATGCTATCTTTCGTGGATCCACGATCCACATTCCAGACATCAATCATGTCACAAACTGGGGGATGCATACTGGGGTATTGGTCTGGCGGTTTACAGCGTGCAGCGTGCAACGCGCCATCACAAGAACGTGTTAGGAGGTTATGGACGGTTAGAGATGGACTGGAAAAGTGGGCAAGACTGGTCGTATGTTACCGACACACAACTCCACTACTCCATCATTCCACTACCTCCACTTCCCACGAGAAACGTGAATGAGGCTCAATGACTTGTATAAAATAGGGTCTCCGCCCTATTTCCAACAACAAGGGAATAACGGAGAACAACACAAGTTCAGACGACAGAAACCAAGTGTTAATACAAAAACCGTATTCAAACACTCAGAGCCTGCTTGCATCAACCGTAAGCTTGCTCGTCCTTCTGTTACAAGTCATAAGCAAGCCAACACCTTCACAATCTCAACACCTTCTTCGCTTCCCTCCCTAAGATCAACCCCATCTCCTTCACTTTGTGACCGAAACAAGTCTGGAACGACCATTTCTTGGTTTAGGCCGGACTTGCACAGATTGATCTCTCGAATCTACAAGCACTCACCGCGCAGTGCATTTGTTGAAGGTTTAGATTCATTCCTCATCCACACCCCAAATTAACAAATTCTGCAGGAGTAGTTTTCACCCATCAACAATTGGCGACCACAGTGGGAGATTGATCTATCGGTCGCATAAAATTGAATCCTCAATTTTTCGTTTTCCATCTCGCAATGTATCCGAAACTACGGGCGGTTCGAGATATCATGGGAAGCATAGCTGGGATCTTTGGAGGATGTCTTGGCAAATCAAGCCGGTATCACCGGGAGGCGGAGCGAGACATTTCGCCTTTTGAATGATATAGCGGCACAATTACAAGAAGGGTCGACGAGCATCTACTCAGCAAAGACAAGAAATGTTGAATCATTAGCCAGAGTCACACCTTTACCGGTGAAGAGGCAAAAAGAGCACGTAATCACAGGGGACTCGGGAGAGACGAACAACATGGCCCAGCCGACGAAGACTCGAGGAAACTCCACGAGAGGAAAAAACTTGCCCGGAGTACTACAATGTCTCGCCGGATAAAGAAAGGGAGCACGCAGCCTATGGAGCCCCTGCTAGAAGATTTGTATTTCAAAACTCTTATTGAAGCACGGAAGACTGTCCAATCCGCATCGGCCTTCCAACCAATCGAAGAAACGCTTGAGGAAGGAGAAATCAATCATGAAATGCCTGAATACAGAGGATGGGAGCGTTCAATCCGGTCACTCAGCGGTGACATTACGACACCTTCCACATCCCTCTACCTAGGCAAGCGATCCGCAGATATGATGACACTCGCAAGTCTTCCAACTTCATCTCCTATTCCACATCGAGGCCACGGGAGACATTGCAACGCCCGCTAACGCAGGAAAAAGCTAGACTCAAGGTACTTACATTTCCCCTTCCCAATGAAGGAGATTCAGGAGCTGCCGGAGACGTGGGTGCGAAATGGAGAGGTGGAGCTACCCCCGGTATGGAGTCCGCCTACCGATCAGGAAGTAATGGACCCGAGGTACTGTCATTACCACCGGCTCCTTCACCACCCCACCAGTGAATGCAGCGCTTTGAAGCGCATTGTTCAGGAGAAGCTCGGTTCGTAAAGATAGCTTGCGGAGGATTTTCTTAGAGAGGCTACTCCGGTTTGATATAGTGAGGCTTCAAAAGCAAGTAAGTTTTACTCAACAACTTTACAAGAGAGATAGTTTAGAATTCATTGGGGACTTAGCATCCCGCATGTGGAAAAAGAGGCTCAGTGATCAAACGCCATGTTTGTTTCCATCCGTACCTCCCTTTTACATAACATTTGCAATTTCATGCGCAATCATTCATGACCAAGATGCAAATTTCATTTAACATAATCCCTTTCAAAAGGTTGTTCACAAAACTATCTCAAAAATAAGCCAATTCAATTACCTATTCAAAACCGGGAAGCCAAATTACGAAAGAAAATACTCACTATCACTCAAAAAGAAGAAACATCTAAAAAAGAAGAGACAAGTATATGGCACAAATCAAGGAAAGTCCTTCAAAGAACAACTCATCCTTACAAGCAAGAGAGACTTTCATCCTTTGGAGCACGGCACGCTTGACTCCAGTTCTTTAGACAACCTCTCAACCTCTTCTTCTCGACGAGCAACACAAGTCCGCGGAAGGGACTTCATCATGTAGTTTTCGGAGCTCCCGAATCTCGGAGAACCCTTTGAAGAACCAGGGAGCATTGAAGCCGCATCTGCGCAAACACGTCAGATGGCACCTCCAATCTTCAACCACCTCTTCGTAAACTGTTCCACCGGTCGCCAGCGCTCATCCCCCGGATGGAAACTAAAGCTTCTTGGACGCGGTTGACCAATGCAAGACGACTCTCGAGCTTCGCGGTGGTAGCAATATGGCCGTGTTTCTTCCAGATTGTCGTGTACAACTTTTCAAACTGAACCTAAGCACGCTGAATCCACCAACCAACACATGACCCGAATGAGGGACAAGTAAAGGAGGATCGAACAAAGCCCCATGCTGCATCACTGCAATTCGGCGACCGCGGGAGTCTTGTCGATTGCGGGAGGCCTTTCGAAGAGGTCACCACAATAGCCATACGGTCCGAAGCCTGTTCGGGATGGATGTCAAGGGGAGCCGTCTCAACTACAGACGGCCACCGTCTCTCTTGCATTCCTTACGGCATCTATTTCACTCGGGTGTTGATTTCCGTCACGACCCCGTCGACAAGATCACTAAGGAAAGCACCTTGTTCAACCGAGCTTGCATCATCTCTGTCGTGGTCAGAAAAAGGAGCGGTTTCTCCAGACTTCTCAGTATGAAAGTCAGTACCGCCAGACTTCTCAGCATGAAGGTCCGTACCGCCAGACTTCTCAAAGATGAAGACCCGAGACCGCCGGCCTTCCCGTTTTGAATGCGTGCCAACCTTGTGAAGGCATTATCCTTCGAAATTCCCTGATTTAAAACAAGGATCGTTTTAGAAGAACTTACACTGGAGAAATGAAAGAACCGATGGGAGGAGATTTAAGTACCTGCATATTGGAAGAATTGAGGATTACCGGACCGCATGCTTGCCTCTTAGGTCTCTCTCCTACTGGGGACTGCAATCCTCAGCTCTTGTCCGTTTGGTGGAAGTGGCTTCAACCGGAAATGCTTCGTCAAGATGTCGAAGATGGCTCACTACGGGGAATTCGTCACAACACTCTTCAAAAATTTCGGAAGATCAACTTGAGTTGTTTCCCCCAAAATTCTTTATACCTGTCGGTCACCACGGGTTTCTCCCAATAGGCCGAAGGGAAGGCTCAACCGGTCTAAGAACACATTGGCGTTAAGACTTTGTGGAAGGAATTCTTTAGGAGCCCCTAGTGGACGGATAAATGGGACACCCTGATCGAATCCCATTTGGCGAGCAGCCCTGTCAATGTTGTACGGAGTCACAGAAAATTCTCCGTCGAATAGAGATGGGACATATCTCGGAATGCATTTGCAGTAAATAATTTCCCGGATCTCATGGTCTTGACATCGGACGCAACACAACGCCGGGATCGTCGAGAAAGGTCTTTGGCTGAACGATGGAAGGGTGAATCGGCCCCCATGGACGAAAATCTACTGAAGAAATGTTGTCAAATACCTCCACAAGTTTCGCACCGGCTTTAGGACGCTTCTTATTCCATCGGAGTATTCTCGAGCCGCCGTACAAGTTAACGAGTGAAGGTGCAGGAGTAGGAGCATAACTTCTGAAGTGTTCCCATAAGAGCGCCTGAAGGAAAGCGAAGTGAACGTGCGACTCCACCTTATTGTACCCGTTAGAAACATGCATATCCATTGCTAAAGCGTCTAGGTGAGAATACAACGATCCAAGGAACAATGCACCTAGAGGAAGAACTTCACCTGCGCTTGACCTTATAGCAATTTTGACAAGGTTACGTCTAATTGTCCTCTTTCCGGAACCGTCATCAAATACGTCTCGGATAGCCATAGAGACAGGAATGCGATCAGCCGAGCTCGTTTTCCAACTCGCAGAAGACCACTCCGAAACCCACCGAGTGTAGAAGCATTTTGCGTCTTTTTCTCCTCCTTCTCCAGATTGTCGAATTCCGCTACCTTTTGAAGTATAGCGGCATAATTACTCTCCTCCGTGTCAGAGAGTTCGTAAGAAAAACTTCCAGCAACAGGCAGGTTCATTAATGCAGCTACACTCTCCAAAGTAATAGTCATCTCTCCCCATCTAGATATGGCTGTGTGAGTGGAAATACGCCACCGAGAAATGAAGGTGATCAAGCCCGCGGTGTCTTTCCTAATTTCGAGAGTAGCAGATGCCATGACCGCATCAAGAATTCGTGCTTTGGTCAAATTGTCCTTAATGCCCTCATTACTCAACATGCGTCTCATCCATCCTTCATAAGAACCCAGTGGAGCATGGCAAATCTTGAAGTCAATAGGATAAGGCGGATATTCGTTCCTTTGGAGACAAAATCTCATCACAAGTGCGGAAGAAGAAAATGGGTCAAAGATCCATATTTTCGAATCGGAAAGCAAGACTATCTTATGAGAAGGATGCTTCCTAATATTTGGAAAAGGCGAGATGAACAACTCATCATTGATGTTCGGCATATCCTTGAAGTCGTCAACACTTCCCGACTTGGCACCAAAGCATTACCTTCGGAAGACATGTTGATAGGAGTTCTCTTCTTTCTACCGTAATAAGATAAAAGACGGAGTTAGAACTTGTATGAAAGCACATGAGAAGTGTAGTCACACACGGCAAGACACAACTCACGAGCGGAGCATGCAATGGCGGTCCAAATACCATTCAAATCCGGCACAAAATTCAGTCGATTTCGATGCAGTACAATTTTAGTCCAGTACAAGTTTCGATCAGTATTGACTTCAAGTTCTCCGGTATAACTTTCAAGTCGGTATAAGTTTCAAATTTCAGTTAAGCATATGTGAATAAGACCCACGTTAGGCATACACGGCGGCCCGCATTCATCCGCATACATCACAATACGATTTTCTTTATTCATGGGAATCGTGTCTACGGGATTCAAGTCAAATGGTGGGGAAAGCTAAGCATGCATATGTCTTACAAAAGGTATTTACCTAACAAAACTAGGGTTTGACCGTTAAAAAAAAAAAAAAAAAAAAAAAAGGGGGAGCGAAACCTACCTTGAGCGGCCGGACGGAGCAACTCCCAACGGACGACGGCGGTTTCGGCAACAATTCAGAATGCAAGAAGAAGAAGAGTCGATCGGCAGCAGAACAAGGTTGCGGACGAGAACAAAAGAAGAAAAAGAAAATTCGTGAGAAAAAAAGAAAAGGGGTTTGGCTTCTTTTATAGACAAAAATTAGAAGAATCCCAATAGAACAAGGATTCCTCTTTTGTTTGGTTTCCTCTTCTGATTCAAATACCCAAAGAAAGAAACCGGCCCCACCAGGGATTCCATACAAGCGTGACGGCGTGGAAAACTAGCGGTCGGCCGACACTCTTCGGGTAAACTCCTTTTACCTTGTCTTTCTCATGTATGCATGTCACCATCTCATGCCTACCACACAATAATGTAACCATTATGTGCTAGGCAGGGGACTTAATGTTGATGGTGGATTTTCATTTAAGGTTAAAATTATAAAAAACCTGAAAAATCATGCGGCCGACATCTTGTAAAAGATAAAGCCTTTTATAAGTGACGGATACTCCTCACTTAATTCACCAAGAATGGAGCATGTAGCAACAATCCCATTCTCGTGAATACATGAAATTCCTCCAGGTTGGAGCATGCGGCAACAATCCCTTCCGTGAATTTCATATCAACCTTGTATTTCTGTACCCATTATCGGTGTGGCATGACGATCGAGTGTTACTCTTCAGAGTAACACGAACCTCCAAGCACTATAATGAATCCATGTACGAAATACCCGTACAGTGATTCTCGGTGTGTTATACTAGCCCGAGCCCTCTCGGTGTGTTATACTAGCCCGATTGAGCCCCTCTCGGTGTGTTATACTAGCACGATTGAGCATCCGGACTTGACTGGATCAGGCTCCGGATATGATTCGATCGCAGTCATCCAACTCCACAAGCATGATTGGATGACCACGGATCAATTCCATCACCCCCAAGCGTGTATGGAATACACACGGCCTTAGCTTGCCAAATATGATTCGATCGCAGTCATCCAACTCCACAAGCATGATTGGATGACCACGAGATCAATTCCATCACCCCCTGTGTATGGAATACACACGGCCGACCCCGCATGGTCGACCATTGGCCTTCGCTTGCCAAGAAACCGTCCATACCAAGCATTATGGACGGAAAACCCTAAATTAGGGTTTGCGGCATACTACATGTGTCGCAAAACGGTCTCAACCGTCCATCTTCGCAGGCATAGATGGAGGGTGTAGATGTAGACTCAAAGGGCCCGGAGCATGTCGACACAATCACCGTGTGACCATACACACTTGACCAATCGGTCGAGCCAACCATGGTTGGTTACAACAAATTCGCCCGCCCAAAAGAGCATGGTCGCGCGGCTTTGAAAGCCAAAATTAGGGCTTCAAGCCATCACGCGCGTCCATCTTCTCCCGATACGAATGGAGGGTCAGATTGGATTAACCAAGGCCGGTCATACCAAGCATGACCACCGTGGGCCCATCTACCTCCTCTTGCGGTCGGCCAAGGCATACCATGCCGGCTAATCCAAAACGCCCGACCAAACTCACGCGGTTACATCTCCCAAATCCTAAACCGATCTCGACCGCTCAACTTCACCGGATGACTTGAGTGGCTTAGATCACGTTTTCATGGGATAATCAGTATAGGTGTGAACACTAGCCTACCACCTACACTGCTGGTATGATCGACCAAGACCGACCAAGATGGGTCGTCTTGGAACGCACGCCCAAACTTGGGATGTCATGCGGTTTCCAACTCCTTTGCGGCAAGGGATTTACTGCCGCAACCGATCTCAACCACTCCTCTTTGACGGTCAAATTGAGTGGCCTAGATTACATCTTCATGAGACGGTGAGACATGGACTATACACCATCATGCCGTCAACACGCATGTATGGTCGGTCCTCTACAAAATCCTTCCCATGCTTGATTTCGACCAAGCTGAAGGGTGATGCTTGCGCACCTCTTTAAAAACCCTGATTTCATCAACGGCCGAGATGAGTGTCTCAAACATCATCTCATCCGTCCGACTTCACCGACTTGGTTATACAACCACGGTCGGGAGTTATTTGGTTAGTGAGGAGTCATTACCCATCCATTGTACCACACCGTAATGCAGTACTCCGCATAAAATACACACGGTACTTCACAAGTATCGACTTTCGAATAACGCAGTTATTCAATTCAGCATTACATGCTATCTTTCGTGGATCCACGATCCACATTCAGGACATCAATCATGTCACAACCGGGGATACATCTTTGGGGTATTGGTCTGGCGGTTTACGGCGTGCGGCGTGCAACGCGCCATCACAAGAACGTGTTAGGAGGTTATGGACGGTTAGAGATGGACCGGAAAAGTGGGCAAGACCGGTCGTATGTTACCGACACACAACTCCACTACTCCATCATTCCACTACCTCCACTTCCCACGAGAAACGTGAATGAGGCTCAATGACTTGTATAAAATAGGGTCTCCGCCCTATTTCCAACAACAAGGGAATAACGGAGAACAACACAAGTTTGACGCCCAGAAACCAAGTGTTAATACAAAAACCGTATTCAAACACTCGAGCCCGCTTGCATCAACCGTAAGCTTGCTCGTCCTTCGTTACAAGTCATAAGCAAGCCAACACCTTCACAATCTCAACACCTTCTTCGCTTCCCTCCCTAAGATCAACCCCATCTCCTTCACTTTGTGACCGAAACAAGTCTGGGACGGCCATTTCTTGGTTTAGGCCGGACTTGCACAGATTGATCTCTCGAATCTACAAGCACTCACCGCGCAGTGCATTTGTTGAAGGTTTAGATTCATTCCTCATCCACACCCCAAATTACCAAATTCTGCAGGAGTAGTTTTCACCCATCAACAGTGATTATCTGCTGTGAAGATTGGAACATAAGAAGGAGATGGAGATACTGTTGATTTTCATGGGAATGAGGCTGAGTCACTGGTGAATCGGGAGCAGAGATGAGGAGTTGATTTTTGCTGTCAATTGTATTGATTTGCTGCCGAGAAGAGTTGGAAATGCGGGGAATGAATGGGTTTGAGAGATGCAGGTCAGGCAGATGAAGATAGTTGAGGGTTGAAGTGGTATGATTGATGATGCTGGTGATGTTGGAATGAGCTGCCAGGAGTAGGGTGCATGTGCTGCAACTGTGGTGGTGTTGCGGGTGTTATATGAAGTCATAGTGGTGAAAGCATTGCCATGGTCGGAGTTGAATGAAAAATTGCAGCAAAGATGTGGTCCTGAGTTATGGCTTGAGGCTCAACAGGGTTTTGAGGTTATGCTGTGGCAATGGAACTGAGTACAAGGAAGCTGGTACAAGGAGGTGATGCAATTAAGTTGTTGGTTTGACTGAGACAAGAAAAGGAAGAGCAGTGAGTCAGAGGTGGCATCTGGAAGTGAATGGTGGTTGTGGTAATGAATAATCGCAAGAGAAGAATGGGTTCTCAAAATTGTTAGATGTATGTGCTAGGATTTGATACAGAGAAGGAGCTGTGAAAAGGCCGGAAGTTGGCCTGGAAACGATGAAGAAACAGCCAAGACTCGGCCGGTTTTCTGCACCGGCGAGTCAACTCGGCGATGAGCGATCCAGCCGATTCAGTGATCCAGCCGATCCAGCTCAACCGAGTCAGACTATTCAGCTAATTAGCGGTGACTCGCCGCGACTCATTCCTTTACCTTGACCGTTGGTGACGACTGACCGTTAGTTTGACCCGTTTGACCGTTAGTCCTAACGGAGGACTGACGGAATATTCCGTCGAATATTCCCTTGACGGAGAAATTTTCAAGTGGCCGACGACGACTATTCCGGCCGGATTCCGGCCAAAATACCAGTTTTCCGGCGAGCAAAAATTCTAGAATTTTCTATGGACTTCTCTCATGGGTGTGAAGACTTGGACTAGGAATTGGATGGAGAATTGGGCTCAAATTTGGAAAGAGAAGATGAAGAGTTGAGAAAGACTTGAATTTGGAAATTGAATGGCTAAAGGAAAAGGATTCTATTCCTTGGAAGATTTGGAGAATATTGAAGCCTATAAATAGAGAAGTTTTCTACATCTCTACACACATATCTCTACACACACAACACTTTTCTTTTCTTATTCTTTGTGTGAACTCCTTAACATGAGTAGCTAATTTTATTGATTGAGGATGAATTCCTAGTTCTTAATATATGGTTTGAGTTTTGTTTCAATTCTATCTTGAGGTTTTTCACATAATTATCGTTTGTTTTTACTAATAGGAATGATCTTAAAGACATTCATGATTGATTGATAGATTGTTTGGGTGGCCAACTAAATTGATTTGTTAATTTGATCTAAAGCTAGTGAAAGTTAGGGATAAGTAATCGTTTCTTGACTCTTTACATAAGTAGCAAACACGAGACCTTGCGGAGGGATTCCGTGGAGCAATTGTGTGTGAAAACAACGTTAGCAAGTAGACCTTGATCTAAGAGTCTAACTACTAATATTGACCTAATAAGTTCATAAATCTTAATGCGTTTATTTAAATTACATCTAGAGTGATCTTCTACTAGGTGGTTTGGTAAATAGAATCCGGTAGTCGAGAACTTCCGTGTCCCGGTGATATAAGGGATTTAGGGGTTTAGCACGATCTATTTGCTTTACCTACGGTTGGTGATAATTTGTGACTTATAACAAGTAGAAGAGAACATAACTTGAATCATTGTTTTGCAACGAAGAAAGATTCCTTGATCTTGTCTCTCTTATTGCTTTCAACTTTATCTTTTAATTGCTTTGTTTATTTTCTTTTGCTTTATACATCCCCCCTTTTCGTGACAATTTTTACAACTAGAATCTCTTGCTCCTCGTGGATCGACCTTGACTACCCTATATTACTTGTTAATTAGGTAGTAAAGTATTAATTAATTTGTTGTGGTTACGACACGCATCACTCACACATCAATTACTCATTCTTCTTCTTCATACTTGTTTATGGGTGAAAACTACTCCGCCGGATTTGGTAATTTGGGGTGTGTGGATGAGGAATGAATCTAAACCCCTAAACAAATGCACTGCGCGGTGAGTGCTTGTAGATTCGGAAATCAATCTGTGCAAGTCCGGCCTAAACCAAGAAATGGCCGTTCCAGACTTGTTTCGGTCACAAAGTGAAGGAGATGGGGTTGATCTTAGGGAGGGAAGCGAAGAAGGTGTTGAGATTGTGAAGGTGTTGGCTTGCTTACGACTTGTAACAGAAAGCTAAACCGGCTTACAGGATGCAAGCTATCAGTTCCGGTGTTTTGTATTAACACTTGGTTTCTGTATTTTATCTGGACTTGCTCTTGTTTTTCTCCTGTGTTGGAAAATAGGGAGGAGAACCTATTTATACAAGTCATTGAGCCTTATTCACGTCTCTCGTGGGAAGTGGAGGAAGTGGAGTGATGGAGTAGTGGAGGTGTGTGTTGGTGTTACATGACCAGTCTTGCCCACTTCTCCTGTCATCTCTAACCGTCCATGACTTCCTGACACGTTCTTGTGATGGCGCGTTGCACGCCGCACGTCGTAAACCTCCGAGACCAATACCCCAATATGTATCCCCGATTTGTGACATGATTGATGTCCGGAATGTGTGGATCGTGGATCCACGAAAGGTAGCATGTAATCTTGAATTGAATAACCGTGTTATTTCAGAAGTTGATACTTGTGAAGTATCATGTGTATTTTATGCAGTGTATCGCATCCCGGTGTGGTAGAGTGATGGGTGGTGATTACCATGACGCCTCACCGACCAGTTAACTCGACTGTGGTTGTATAACCAAGCTGGTGAAGTTGGACGGACGAGATGATATTTGAGACACTCATCTGCGACCGTTGATGGAATTAGGGTTTTTGAAGAGGTGCGCAAGCATCACTCTTCAGCTTTGTCGAAACCAAGCATGGGAAGGGTTTTGGAAAGGACCGACCGGGCATGCGTGTAAACAGCATGCCGGTGTACACGTCCGTACCTCTCTGTCCCATAAAGGCGCGATCTAGGCCACTCGATTTGACCGGCAAAGAGGAGTGGTTGGGATCGGCCATGCAGTAAATCCATTGCCGCAAAGGAATTGGAATCCGCGTGACATGCCTAGTTTGGACGCTGCGTTCCAAGACGACCAATCTTGGTCGGTCTTGGTCGATCGCCCGGGCGTGTAGGTGGTAAGCTGGTGTTCATGCCTATACCTGAATATCCCATGAAAACGTGATCTGAGCCATCCAAATCGTCCGGCGAAGTTGAGCGGTCGAGATCAGTTTGCGGTTTGGGAGGTGCGACCACGCTAGTTTGGGCACGCGTCTTGGAATGACCAGGCGTGATATGCCTTGGCCGATTGGGTGAGGGGATAGATGGGTCCACGGTGGTCATGCTGGTATGACCGGACCTGCTTAATCTAATCTTGGACCCTCCATTCATACCGGAGAAGATGGACGCTTGTGATGCTCAAAACCCTAATTTTGGGTTTAAAGGCCGTGCGTCAATGCTTCATTCGGCGTATGAATTGGGATAACCAACCATGGTTGGTCCCGACCGATTGGTCAGTATGTAGGCGGCCCATGGTGATTGTGTTGACATGCTCTGGGCCCTTTGAATCTTCATTTACACCCTCCATCTATACCTGCGAAGATGGATGGTTGAGACTGTTTTTGCGACACATGTAATATGCCGCAAACCCTAATTTTAGGGTTTTCCGCCCATACTGCTATGGTTTGGACGTTTTGGCAAGCTAGGCCAATTCTGGAGGGAGGCCGACCATGCGGAGTCCGCGTTGGTTCGGCAGTGGATATTCCATACCCGCTGGGGGTGATGGAATTGATCCGGGTCATCCAATCATGCTTGTGGAGTTGGATGACTATGATCATATCCGACCGATACGGTCGGTCCGGATGCTCAATCGGGCTAGTATAACACACCGAGAGGGGCTCAATCGGGCTAGTATAACACACCGAGAGTCACTGCACGGGTATTTCGTACATGGTTTCATTATAATGCTTGGAGGTTCGTGTTGCTCTGTAAGAGCAACACTCATTCGTCATGCCGCACTGATAATGAGTACAGGAAATACAAGGCTGATTGCACATTAATTAATAATGCTAGAAATTCATAGGGTATATGGGATTGTTGCTACATGCTCCAACCTGGATGAATTTCATGTATTCACAGAATGGGATTGTTGCCACATGCTCCATTCTAGGTGAATTAAGTGAGGGAGTATCCAATCACTTATTAATGGCTTTATCTTTTACAAGATGTTAGCGCATAGTTTTCTGGCTTTTATAATTTTAACCTTAAATGAAAATCCATCATCAACAATACTGTTTCCACCAAATCCCATCTTTAATTTCCCAGTCGATAACTCAATTAACGATCCACATGGAAAAACCCTAGCTCTCGATTCATAACAGCAACCCCATCCTCCTCTTCATAATTAGCAGAAACATCAACCCCTTCTTTATCTAAACATCCTCACGATAATACTCTCAAGATATACCTCACTTTCATCACTCGATCTTCAAGAGAAGAAGAGCAGAGGATGAACAGAAGAAGAAAGAAGAAAAGAAGAGTGGAGAAGAAAAAGAAAGAGAATAGAGAAGAAAAAGATAAAAAAAAAAACAGAAAGAAAAAAAGAAAGAAAGAATAAGAGAAACTGATTTCTCTTCGGCGCGTATCTAGTGATAAGGCCAGCAACAAATGATAAATGCACTCTCCTAATTGATATGGGTAGTCAGGGTCGGTCTAAAGCAAAAAGACTATTTTGCCCTTCATATCTATCCAATGATATCTCCTTCGTCCAGAATCCGATTAACACGTTCGAGTAGTCCATTCTGCATAACTTTTCGAGACCTAGCCAACGATACTAGTTTCGTATATAGATCGTTGTTAGATTAATTCCTATTAATTAACGTTCGTTTTAAACTAATCGAGATATTATTGGCTAATACGTCTCTTGACTAGTCTAATAGCGCTGACGAGCTTGAGGGTCTTTACAACAGTGACTACGAGATAGGAAATTGCAGTTGGTTTTCCGGACAGTGGCGGAAGTCTTGATTGGCAGCAGCAAAGCTCGCTGTTTGGGTAAACTCGAAGATGAGAATGAAGATGACATCGATCTTCTACTCAAACTGGAGTCGATGGAGTTTTTGTGCAGTCGTGACCGAGGTAGGCAAAGCACTTAGCCAGATACAGAAAGGAGATGAATTTGGATGTGGTTTGAAAGCTCCCATCGAAGAGTAGCGAATTTGTATCGAGAATTCAAGTCTCGATTGAGAAATGACTCAGTAGAAATGGTCAGTGGTTTGATAGTTCGCTGGAAATAATTGAAGTGCATAAAACTCTTCTCAGGAGTTAGCAACGGTGTTGAGTCAACAGAGATGGAAGGAGGGACTGTCGATGGCTTGAGTGGTTCTGTCGATCAAGGAAGTGATGAAGAAAGCTAGGGTTTGCTGTGATCGATCTTGGGCGTGAGATGAACGGGAATGGAGCTGTTTGAAATGAAGCTATGGTTTGAATATTGATCAGTCATTCGCCGGTTCGATGGAGCAGATAAGTTGAGAGGCTGGCGTTGATTGTTTAACGGCCGATGAAGGAGATTCAGGAGAACGCTCAAGGGACATGAAATCTAGACTATGACCGATACAAGGTGAAATGTGGTTTGATTAGGGAAACCATTGGACTGGGCCTGGAAACTGTCAGATGGGTCTAGGTTAGTTTTCGCAATGTTCTCCACGGCATATATAAAAGTTTCAGGGAGAAATACATAAGAAAAAGGGGGAGGCGCGGCTACACAGCCGAATAGGGTTTGGAGTTCTTCATTTGGTTTTTTGATTAGCTTGTCGTTTTGATTTCAATTTGTTTATGTCTTTTGAGAAATCCATGATGAGCTAGATCCATGTTAGGGTGAAAGGATGAAGTTGTAGGTTGATTTATTTTGTGTTCTTGAATAAGGTTTCTACAAATTGATCCTAATGATAATGTTTGTGATTATCTTTCAATGTTTTACCGTCTAGCTACATTTTTCATGTTCTATGCCATGTATATTCCATAGTTAGATTAGTAGAAGGACTCGTTGAACCTTAGCAATAATCGATTTATGAATATCTCTTGACTATTTATGCCATGTATACTTAGTGCTTTGGAATTCTACTTTAAGGTGAGAGCAAACTACCGTTTTGATAATTCTTGTCAATGGTTCTTAATGGAATATCTTCCGTGTTCTAGTAGCCAGGTTTGCTATTTTACATGAGTAAATTTGAAACCTTTGTGATTGAATACGAATAAGTTACCGACAACGTATTCCCGGATCCTTAACACTTTCATAATCTGGGTTACATCTTTTATAATTTTGTTATATTAGTTCCGTAAAATTCTAAAATATTAAATTTGATTGGTTATACTTGATATTAGTTAGTAGAAGTATTTTCACAGTCCTTGTGGGAACGACCTGTACTTGCCATTGTCTACTAGTTAGACGCTGTGCACTTGCAGTATATTATTGTAGGTTTTTGAGCCTACCAAGTTTTTGGCGTCGTTGCCGGGGAGTGGTTGCAAAATACTCTCTGATTGATATCTTTTGTACATAATTTTATTTTGTTTTTCTTATAGATTTCTTTTGGTTCTTTTTACGCATTTTATATGATTTTTTTTTAGGTACCTTAGCCTGAAGTGCTGTGGGCGAAAAGAAAGTATGCACTCACAAGGCTTTTGCAAGAGCTACTCGGAAGATCCATTAGAGGTTTGCTTAGCTCATTTTTGGTATGATTTTGATGATGATAGTGTTATTTGTGAAATCAATGCCTTGTTAGACTCCACACCGTTGTTAGACACTAATAAATGGAAGCCCAAAGTAGAACCTTTAGTTATTTCAGAGTCTCGACTAGTTCCATCAGTCGACAAACCTCTGACATTGACCCTTAAGCCATTATCTGACCTATCAAGTTCTGATTTTTCTCATCTTGATGATATTAATAATGAAACCGTTGTAGATGATAGTGGGTTAATGAGTCATGATATTATTGCTCCAGTGAGCTCTTGTTCAAGGAGTGAATTTGAACCAACATATGTTCTTTTCCCTATTTTGCTGAATTTTAACTAATATCAGCCGTGGAAGTTATTTCCTCAGACTTAGAGCCAGATTTAGGGAGTACAACAATTGTTCAATCTGATTTACTTCATGTTACCACATATGATTGGGCAGGTTTGAATTATTTTCCAAATAAGATTGAATACAGTTTTATCTCTCTGGGTACTAATCATTGTGGTTGCAGAATTATCTTTTCAGCTAAACTGATATGTTGGGTCAGTCCCCAACTTTTCAGACTCTATATATATGATTGGAAGCTTACTTTGGGGTACCAACTTCACCTTGTTTGAGATTACGTGCTACTGAAAGCAGGAAGACAAATACCTTTCGCTTCATGGGAGTCAACCCATCAGATTAGTTCCCTTTACTCTATCTTTTAATTGTTTGCTTGAATTTTCCATTTTAATTATTACGTTGGATGACTCAATTACATTGAGGACAATGTAACGTTTAAGTGTGGGGGAGTGGTTTAGCATTTAGATTATTTATATATTTTCACTTTCATAAGAAATTTAAAAAAAAATGCACCATATGACCAGCTGTTGAGCGGGTCTTGGGAAAAACAAAATTGCATGTTATGATCAGCTGTTGAGCGATTCTTATTAAAAAACAAATTATGACCAGCTGTTGAGTGGGTCTTAAGGTTTTACATGTGATCAGCTGTTGAGTGGGTCTCTCTCGATGTTACTCCATATCCAAATGGTGAGCGGATATTTATCCAGCTGTAGAGCGGATATTTCTTTTCTATCCGTTGTTGAACGGATACCACTCTTCATATTCGGCTGTGGAGAGGATATATTCTTTGTTTTGCTCGAGGACTAGCAAAATATAAGTGTGGGGGTGTTGATAAACACATAAATGCTACATTTTATACCCATATTTATATTAGCTAGGACCCGATATTTTGGCTAATAACACTGTTTTGAGCTACTTATAAGAAATACATGTAAATCTGGTCGTCTGAAAATAAATGGCAAAATGTGAAGCGCTTCCGACGATGGCTGGCCCGGCATTTTTATATATCAACGGTACTAAAATTATTCACAGCATAGAGAGGGAGAGCTGACTATCTGCATATTTGGTCCACCAACTTATTAATCTCATGATCCACAATGAGGTGGAGTCAATGGACCAAAGACTTGGCAGTAGTGAGACGTGTCTTACTCCACACCTCAGTTTGGTGGCATATTCCTAAGGCATCACATGCATCTTATTTCTTACGAAACTAAAGAATTTTTATTCTTTATTTCTGAGTAGCTGTTTCATTCTCTCTTCAACTTCCTTTCACTTCATTGGAAGAACTCATGTTACTGCCGTTGTTACTGCTACTGATTCATGGTTGTGCATCAAGGAATATGAATAGTACAGTAAATAAGATTATTATTGAAATGATTCAAGGAACTAAACAATAACAGAGAGTATCAAAAGTATAATCAATGAAACAAAGAACATGTTTCTCGAGACTCTCGTTGACATGAAAATGAAAAAGGAAAAACCAAAAGACCGAGTCATTGTGAGAGACAGACTTGACAATATAAACCTAGAGTTCTCACACGGGACTTGCACACACCGGCATCAAATAGAGTATTGACTTTAATCAACGGCGATGACTTGAATAATACAACTACCCCCTCAAGATCGGTGAGCTTCAAAGCACTCGAGCTTGTTCTTGAGCTTGTGAAAATGAGGAGCATGAAGAGCCTTGGTAAAGACGTCGCAAGCTGTTCTAAAGTAGAAATGTAGAACACCTTTAGCTGCTCAGATTGAACTAGTTCGCGGACAAAATGGAAATCAAGTGCAACATGTTTCATCTTACTGTGCATAATAGGATTTGAAGCAAGGGAGAGAGAACTGATGTTATCACAGCCAATAGAAGGTACCACAGGGAGAAACAGATGTAAATCCTTTAATAGTTGACACACCCATACCAATTCAGCAGCGGCTTGAGCTAAACATCGATACTCTGCCTCTGCAGAAGATCTAGCAACAAGTGGCCTGTTTCTTTGAAGACCAAGTGATGGGATTGAAACCAAAAATATGCAATAACCACTAGTAGAGCGTCTATCAGTGGGATTGCCTGCCCAATCAAACATCAGAAAATCCCTGTAAAGCAAGAAGACCCTTAGTGAAAAGTAAGCCATGATCAATGGTGCCCTTGATATACCGTAAGATCCTCTTAGCAGCTGTCATATGGTTTTGAGTGGGATTCTGCATATCTTTGGCGAGACTTGATTAACGGCATAACAAATTTCTCGGGCGTGTCCAAGTGAGATACTCGTAGACCACCTACAAGGGACCCGTATTCGGTGGGGTTATGGAGCAGCTCCTGTCACCGGGAGTAAGCTTAGATGTAGCGCAAGCTGGAGTATGACATGGTTTAGCACCAACCATGTTTGTTCTCTTGAGAAGATCCAGGGCATATTTAGATTGAGAGAGAAACAACTTGTCTTTGTCTCGCTTGACTTCCAAACCCGAGGAAAAAATGCAAGGCACCAAGATCTTTTGACAGAAATAAAGAACCCGAGTTTTAATAAAGTCGTGAATAAAAGTGAATCATTCCCAGTGACAATGATGTCATCTACATACACCAAACATATCACCAATCTTTTACCATGCTTAAGAACGAACAAGGAAGTGTCAAGAATCAAGCTACAAATCCAATGACTACAAGAGCAGAAGATAACTTGTCATACCATGCCCGAGGGCCTGTTTGAGCCCATAAATAGACTTATGAAGGCGACACACATAGTTAGGGTGATCAGGGTCTACAAAGCCTGGAGGTTGGTGCATAAATACCTGTTCTTTTAAGTCCCCATGCAGAAATGCGTTGCTGATGTCAAGCTGTCGAATAGACCACTCAAATTGAACAGCCAAAGCCAAAACTAGTCTAATTGTGGTGGGTTTGGCCACTGGGCTGAAAGTTTCTGAATAATCTACCCCTTCGTCTCGATGGAAACCCTTAGCCACTAACCTAGACTTGAACTTATCAATAGAACCATCGCCTTTATATTTGATCTTGTATACCCACTTGCAGCCAACCACATTCTGATCCGGTGATGGAGGAACCTTAGTCCAGGTACCAGCCTCAATATGAGCGTTATACTCATCCACCATAGAGACTCTCCACTTGGGGTGCTTATTAGCCTAAGTAAAACAGGTTGGGGTGGCAAGCAGACACATCGCCTAGAAAAGCAAAGAGAGAAAAACATGATTTGTGGCAAGATATGACTTAGGTTTGAAGATACCCATCTTGGCTCGTGTAGTCATTGTGTGTGTGTTGGAAGGAATAACATGAGAAATAACAGAAAGAGGAGAGGGAGGTGAATGTGGAGCAGGAAGAGATGATGAAGGTGCATGCTTCAACTGAGAGAATGTATCAGATAACACAGAACTAGAGGAAGAAAGGCATAAGTCCTTGAATGGAAATGAGGATTCATCAAACACAACATGCCTAGACACATATATTCTTCCAGTAGTGGGGTCCAGACACTTATAACCTTTTTGAAAAGAAGCATAGCCGATGAACACACAATGCTTACTCCTAGGTTGGAGTTTGGAGTTTGTATATGGTTTCAGCCAAGGAAAGCAAGCACAACCGAAGGTCTTGAGAAAAGAAAAGTCAGGAGAAGTATGAAACAAGACTTGTAAGGGAATTTGAAAATTGATAGCCTTAGTTGGTAGTCTGTTTATTAAAAAGTTGGCAGTGGTGAATGCTTCTACCCAAAATTCATGTGGCAAACCTGATTGAATGAGTAAAGTTCTTGCAAGATTAAGGATGTGCTTATGTTTAGCCTCAGCAGCACCATTCTGCTCTGGTGTGTGAGGCAAGAAGATTCATGCGTAATTCCTTTACTAGTAAGAAAATCTGAGAGGTAAGTGTTGAAAAACTCACCACCTCCATCAGACCTAATCACCTTGACAGAGAGGTGAAGTAAATTTTCTATTTGAGAAACAAAAGGAATGAAGACAGATTTGAAATCAGATTTCATAGCTAATGGAAAAAGCCAGCAATATTTAGAAAAATCATCTATAACAACTGCATAATAGTTGGCACCACCCACAAAAGTAACATTGCAAGGACCCCACACATCCATATGTAATAAAGCAAGAGGAACTGTCGTAGAAGTAGTAGACAGACTAAAAGGTAACTTGTGACTACAAGCAAGTTTACAGTCATTACAAAAAATAGGTTTATTGCCAAAATTTTGAAGTGAAAAGGCTCTATGTATTCTCTGAAGAGACTGGAAAGAAGGGTGTCCAAGCCTTCTATGCCAAAGGTCAGTGGAGCAAGACAATGCAGTAGAAGAACTAGTTGAGGAGAGAGACTTCATGGGACTGGTGAAGTGAAGAGGATAAAGTCCATTATGCTGAAGGCCCGTGTACAGAATCCTCCCACTGGAAAGATCCTGCACAGTAAAACCATCACAAGTGAAGGTTAATGAGCAGTTATTGTCGGAGGTAAATTTATGGACAGAGAGCAAATTATGAGAGGCTGTAGGAACTAGAAGAACATTTTTAAGAACGCAAGCTTGAGTAGATAAAGTTTTAGTAGTGGAGCCAAGATGAGTAATGGGCATACCTTCTCCATTTCTTTGTTGAAATTGTCTCTGAACCCATGTAAGGAGAAGTGACAGTCAAATTATCTTCAGAAACAGTGATATGATTGTTAGCTCCCGAGTCCACAAACCAAGGATTGTCACCAAAGACATTTGCTGAAGCAAGCATAGCAGAAATATTCGATGGAGGAGCTCTGCCTTGATAAGCAAAGTTGAGTCTCTGAGTACAAGTCTGAGCCTGATGATCATCGCCATAGCAGATTTGACATGGTAAAGCTGATGGTGTTGATGTAGTAAATTGTGGTGGCCTCTGAGATGCAGGAGGATAAAACGATGGCACCGAAGCATTAGGGTATGAAGTATGAGGTTGATGATGGAATGAAGAATAGTTCCTACTGAAATTTGGAGTCCAACCCCTACCACGACCTCTAAAAGATCTACCAGAAGATGCGGGCGGTCGATGGTAGCCCGATGTAAAAGATTGAGCGGGTGGTCGATTGTAGCTCGTTTGTAAAGGTGGAGTATGTGGTCGATGGTTGCCCGACGCATAAGATTGAGAGTAAAATTGAGGCATAGTATGAGCAGCAAAGGCTTTTTCAGAGGTGGTTTTATAATGAGATAATCTATTATTCACAACTATTTCCTCACTTAGAAGCAAATTATGAACCTCTCTATCGGGTTACGGAGGACTACGCATTCTCAAAGCAGTAGCAAACGGAATATAATCATCGAGACAAGCCATTCAAAATCACAACTACCAATTGAGAATCGAAACAACACAACCAAAGCAGCTGACCAAAAGAATCATGAATACGTTTCAATTCAAAGCCAAGATATTCCGATGCAGAGAGATTACCTTGACGAAAGGTAGAGAGCTTTGTGCGCAACTGTATGACATGCGTAGATGAAGTTTGACCGAACTTATCTTCAATAAGTCTCCAAAGCTCATGAGAGGTAGTAGCTCCAAAGAGATGACCAATAACAGCATCAGAAATTGATGAGTTGATCCACAGGATAATAGTTTGATCTTCCTCCTTCCACGCAAGATAGGCAGGACTGACAGTGTGGTTGCGTTCACTCCGCTCATTTTGATACATAGGAGGACAAGGATTGGAGCCATCAACATAAGAAACCGCGTTATAGCGCTGAAGAAGAAACATGAACAGATTTCTCCAAATTAAAAAATTATCATCTCTAAGCTTAATAGGTAGAATAGCAGCAATCTGATGTAAAGGAACAGAACAGATGAGACTCGTTCTACCAAAAGGATTTTCCATTGAGTAAATGTAAAAAATTGAGAAAGGGAAAATTGAGAATTAAAAAAAAAAAATTGGGAATCAATTAGACCAAATTAAAGCAAAATTGCGGTCAATCAACAATCGATAGGGGAAGAAAACAAAGTGTGAAGACAGATCTGAGAAAGGGAAAATCAGATGGATTGCAGCGGAAACAAAAAACGAGAATCGACAAAGCGGTGAAGCAAAAAAAATGGCTACGATGATACCATAGTACAGTAAATAAGATTATTATTGAAATGATTCAAGGAACTAAACAATAACAGAGAGTATCAAAAGTATAATCAATGAAACAAAGAACATGTTTCTCAGACTCTCTGTTGACATGAAAATGAAAAAGGAAAAACCAAAAGACCGAGTCATTGTGAGAGACAGACTTGACAATATAAACCTAGAGTTCTCACACGGGACTTGCACGCACTGGCATCAAATAGAGTATTGACTTTAATCAACGGCGATGACTTGAATAATACAACTAATGAATGCTTTTGGAACACGAGATGGAACAAGAAAGTAATGTTGCATATGATGGTTTCTATGCAATTTCGACATTGATTAAGCTTATACAACGGAATGGAGTTATGGGATTTTCATTGGTTACGTCCAGTGGTGGCTGAGATTGGTTGTTTGGGTATTTGAATGGCAGCAGCTCGCAAGTGTTAGAAGGCATGAGAAGATGGATTGGCTGAGCTATCGGCAATCGGCGCAAGGCAGTGACGACGAGATAGGAAATTGCAGTTGGTTTTGTCGGACAGTGGCGGAAGTCTTGATTGGCAGCAACAAAGCTAGATGTTTGGGTAGGGTAAACTCGAAGATTAGAATGGAGATGACATCGATCTTCTACTCAAACTAGAGTCGATGGAGTTTCTATGCAGTCGTGACCGAGGTAGGCAAAGCGCTTAGCCAGATACAAAAAGGAGCTGGAGTTAGATGTGGTATGAAAGCTCCCATCAAAGAGTAGCGAATTTATATCGAGAATTCAAGTCTCGATTGAGAAATGACTCAGCAACAATGGTCAGTGGTTTGATAGTTCACTAGAAATGATTGAAGCGCATAAAACTCTTCTCAGGAGTTAGCAACGGTGTTGAGTCAACAAAGATGGAAGGAGGGACTGTCGATGGCTCGAGTGGTTCTGTCGATCAAGGAAGTGATGAAGAAAGCTAGGGTTTGTTGTGATCGATCTTGGGCATGAGATGAACGAGAGTGGAGCTGTTTGAAGTGAAGTTATGCTTCGAATATTGATCAGTATTCGCCGGTTCGATGGAGAAGATAAGTTGAGAGGCTGGCGTTGATTGTTTAACGGCCAATGAAGGAGATTCAGGAGAAAGCTCAAGTGATAGGAAAGCTAGACTATGACCGATACAGGGTGAAGTGTGGTTTGATTTGGGAAACCATTGGACTGGGCCTGGAAACTGTCAGATGGGTCTAGGTTAGTTTTCGCAATGTTCCCCACGGCACATATAAAAGTTTCAGGGAGAAATACAGAAGAAAATGGGGGAGGCGCGGCTACACAGCCGAATAGGGTTTGGAGTTCTTCATTTGGTTTTTTGATTAGCTTGTCGTTTTGATTTCAATTTGTTTATGGCTTTTGAGAAAGCCATGATGAGCTAGATCCATGTTAGAGTGAAAGGATGAAGTTGTAGGTGATTTATTTTGTGTTCTTGAATAAGGTTTCTACAAATTGAACTTAATGATAATGTTTGTGATTCTCTTTCAATGTTTTACCGTCTAGCTACATTTTTCATGTTCTATGCCATGTATAGTCCATAGTTAGATTAGTAGAAGGACTCGTTGAACCTTAACAATAATCGATTTATGAATATCTCTTGACTATTTATGCCATGTATACTTAGTGATTTGGAATTCTACTTTAAGGTGAGAGCAAACTACCGTTTCGATAATTCTTGTCAATGGTTCTTAATGGAATATCTTCCGTGTACTAGTATCCAGGTTTGCTATTTTACATGAGTAAATTGGAAACCTTTGTGATTGAATACAAATAAGTTACCGACAACAGATTCCCAGATCTTTAACACTTTCATAATCTTGGTTACATCTTTTATACTTTTGTTATATTAGTTCCGTAAAATTCTAAAATATTAAATTTGATTGGTTATACTTGATATTAGTTAGTAGAAGTATTTTCACACTCCTCGTGGGAACGACCTGTACTTGCCATTGTCTACTAGTTAGACGATGTGCACTTGCAGTATATTATTGTAGGTTTTTGAGCCTACCAAGTTTTTGGCGCCGTTGCCGGGGAGTGGTTGCAAAATACTCTCTGATTGATATCTTTTGTACATAATTTTATTTTGTTTTTCTTATAGATTTCTTTTGGTTCTTTTTACGCATTTTATATGATTTTTTTTTAGGTACCTTAGCCTGAAGTGCTGTGGGCGAAAAGAAAGTATGCACTCACAAGGCTTTTGCAAAAGCTACTCGAAAGATCCATTAAAGGTTTGCTTAGCTCATTTTGGGTATGATTTTGATGATGATAGTGTTATTTGTGAAGTCAATGCCTTGTTAGACTCCACACCGTTGTTAGACACTAATAAATGGAAGCCCAAAGTAGAACCTTTAGTTCTTTCAGAGTCTCGACTAGTTCCATCAGTCGAGAAACCTCTGACGTTGACCCTTAAGCCATTGTCTGACCTATCAAGTTCTGATTTTTCTCATCTTGATGATATTAATAATGAAACCATTTTAGATGATAGTGGGTTAATGATTCATGATATTATTGCTCTAGTGAGCTCTTGTTCAAAGAGTGAATTTGAACCAACATATGTTCGTGTCCCCTATTTTTCTGAATTTGAATTAATATCCGCCGTGGAAGTTATTTCCTCGGACTTAGAGCCATATTTAGGGAGTACAACAATTGTTCAATCTGATTTACTTCATGTTACCACATATGATTAGGCAGGTTTGAATTATTTTCCAAATAAGATTGAATTCAGTTTTAGCTCTCTGGGTACTAATCATTGTGGTTGCAGAATTATCTGTTGGGTCAATCCCCAACTTTTCAGACTATATATATATATGATTGGAAACTTACTTTGGGGTACCAACTTCACCTTGTTTGAGATTACGTGCTACTGAAAGCAGAGAGACAAATACCTTTCGCTTCATGGGAGTCAACCCATCAGATTAGTTCCCTTTACACTATCTTTTATTTGTTTGCTTGAATTTCCCATCTTAATTTTTACGTTGGATGACTCAATTACATTGGGGACAATGTAATGTGTAAGTGTGGGGGAGTGGTTTAGCATTTAGATTTTTTTATAGATTTTCACTTTCATAAGAAATTAAAAAAAAAATGCACCATATGACCAGCTGTTGAGCTGGTCTTGGGAAAAACAAATATTGCATGTTATGATCAGCTGTTGAGCGTGTAGTAGCAGGAAATCCCACACTACACCCCTCACTAGAATTCACACAATCAAGTCATTTTAAGATGAACAATCATAATCTTTATTGATTAATTTCATAAACGTTACAAGATGAAAAGGAAATAAACTAAAGAATTAACAACCACTCTGAAATTTCTCTCTCCTAATGGCTTGCTCAACACTCGAAAAAGATCTCTCCTCTCTTAAGCCTGTTCGGCTCTTTATATAGGGCATTACATAGTGGATGGCAGCTAAGCTGTCCTTTATTTTCGGATCTGGGTTGCGACATTATCGCAAGTTTACAAATACTAAATCTCGCAACACTCCTAAATCTCGCTAAGTCTTCACATCTTTCTCGTGTTCAGGTTGTCGTCATCCGTTGCGTTATTTTTATTACCAATCTGCGATATCTTCGCAGTGTGTCGTTTATGGATTTCGCAAGGGTCTTGGTGTTGCGATATTCTGATCCTACATCTTGCCTCTTCTCATGTCTTCTCTGCGAAGGAGAGAATGTCATGAGAACTAGTGCTTTCAAAATGCCGCATCTGTTCATGTCTTTCCACCAATTTTCTGCCGAAAATATTCCATGAATTAAGCATAACCGCCTACACGTGTTGAATATCCCCCATTGACCGTCACATTTAATGCTAACCGGTTATCATTTTCTTGTCTATTTAAGAAGAAATCCATCGTGAGAATATTTTGTTTCTTTTACTTCGTCTTCTTCATCTTTAAATTCTTTGTGAACCTTTTTGTTTCGCAACTTTTTTACTGTTGTTCATCTTTCTGCAAATCTTCTCCATCTTTCTGCTACTGTTTCTATGGAGCCATCAAGGTTTGTTGATTTTGTTGAGACTGATCTGATTGACTTCTTCTGCTGAAATTGTTGTATTTGATATTGTTCATCTTTGAATAATTCCCATACTATTTCTGTTTCAGCAAAAGCAACTCTAGCACCAGGTTCACAATCCAGAACCCAAATGTTCCCAAGAATTCGCAACCAAAAGTCGTTGTAAACAAAAGAAAGCCTGCGAATAGCAAGGTGTTAAGAAACACTTATTTTCTAATAACAATATTGTTGCCTCTGTTTCTTATTTGACTTGTGATTCGCAGGGTGATGAAAATATTGATAGGCCCCCCAAAAGATCTCGCCACCCTAAAAATGTTGAAACCTATGTTTCATTTCCAATGTTTAAGCTTTCAACACCTCCTTCGCAAGTTGAATCCCCTCTCCTTATTCGCGAAAGCATCGCAACAGACTTCTCCCCTGTAACTAACCTTTCTATTAATGAAATTCCTCGCGATAATCCTGTTGAGAATGAATCCTTCTCTTCTTCTACTGTCAATGCCTCTTCTCTTGACATTGCCTCAACCCCAATCATTAACCTTCATCAAATTTCATCTTCAGATGACACATCTATGGCGAAAGATGACTCAACTCTCCCACCTTATGCCATCATCGCTTCTTCATCCGAATCTCTCCCTTTTACTAAAGAAAATTTGGAAGGGATGGATATTGGTTTCAAGGTTTTATCAGATATTCTGGATGATGTCAAGAAAGCTTCCATTGATCCTATCAGATTTGGTGTTTGCGAGATTTTAAGTAAATATTTTGGCTCTGACAGAATGGTTTCGCAAACATCCTTAGAAAAGGAAGTTGAAGCTTTAAAAAATAACCTCCAAGCTATGACCTTGAAATGTGACACTTTTCATCTTGAGAATCAAAAACTTCAGAATGTTTCGCTGGATCGTGATAATCTTCGCAAGAAGAATGAGGAACTAAAAGAAAAAAAAAAAAACCTTTGTTCGCCCTTTAAGCTCTAAACCAGAAACAAAAAATGGAGATATATCAGTTTGAATCCGTCGTCGAAGAAGCCCGAATGGATAGAGATGCTTGGATGGATCAATATAACCAATTAGATAATCTTCATACGTACTCTGTTTATCAAATAGATAATCTTACCAAGGAGAATGCTCAATTAGTCCAGAAGCAAAACTTATTAAGTAGTGAATTATCTCGCCTCTCTTACTTTTTGACTAAAGCTAATCTGGAGTTGGAAACTTTATAGATGAGAATCAAACCCTATCTCGGGAGAAGCGAGTTCTTTTAAATAAGGTGTCGATCTCTTCGCAAGAACTTAACATTTGCCAAAAAGTATGTAATGATCAAGAACGATCCTCCGCTCATTGAGAAACAAACTCAAAGAAGTCAGAATCATCTTTCATTGAGAGAGATAAACTTATTCAAGGTAGAATAACTTTAAGCATAAAGGCAAGTCAACTCAAAGATCAATATTCCAAGCTAGAAGAATCCTACACTTCTCTTGCGCAGGAAAACACCTTACTCATTTCTAATGAAAAAAGTTTGCGATCTAGACTGAAAGGTTTGGTTCGAGATAAATTTTACAATGCCATGGACCACTTGGAGAATAGTTGCTTGGCTTTAACTCAATATCTTATCTCGCAAAAGGAAGGTAGTCATAAAATTTGACTGCCTCAACCATTTTTTTTTTTCTTTGTTAAGTCTTTTTATTATGTCTTCCTTGCGAACCCTTCGCATGAATGATTTTCTTTGTTCTTTGTTTTTGCAGAATCTGAGAAAGATCTTCGCTCATCCCTTTCTACTTTGGAATCTAGCTATGCCAAGGTTCGCAAAGAGAATGCATTACTTGCCTCTACTCTTGCTCGTTCTCGCGATCGGGCAGAAAGAAGATTTGATTATCTCGCTTACTCCAAAGATATCCAAAGTAGGAATCACCATAAGGCACTTCTTCGCCAAGTTCATCTCAGGGCTGAAGTTCTTGTGAATGATATCTTATTATCCAAATCTCTTTCCCCTATATCTGTCGAACCTTTGGAGGTAGATGATGATGAAGTTCCTGGTTCTCCTGATAGTGATTATCATTATGAAAGTGGCGAAGATTTCGCAACTGAAGAGGAGGTTCCTCCAAATGATGAAATTGTCGATAATAATCCAGATGAAGAATAAGTTGGAATAAACCAGAATGAAGAAAGGACTGGCGAAGCTGAAAAAGCCAGCGAAATCGAGAAAGCTGGTGAGAGTGATAAAATTAATGAAGGACGTCCATCATCTCCGTCTGGCGAGAAAGTCGATGTTGAAGCTTGAACTTCTTTTGTAATTTTATTTCTTTGGACTACTTCATCTGTATAACTTCTTGCATATGGTGCATTTCAGTCATCTTTGAGATGCATTTACTCTTTTATTATTGTGTTTATTTGCGAGAAAGATAATGTCCATTGTTTAATAATTCCCATATTGCCTCTCATTATCTTTCTTGCGATGTGTGACCTGCATAAATAACAGTTAGTTTTTATAAATCTTTTGTTGAATCATGTGGTCTTATTTTGCCTTCCTAGTTAAAGGTCTTATTATGCCACCTCTTGTCATTGCGACAAAATTTCAGGACGTCTTTACACTTTCATGTAATGACCCATTGATCTTGTCTTATCATTTCTCTAGTATTGTTGCCTTTGAAGGATATTTTTGTTGCGACAATATGACAGGCCTAAAAATTCTTGCGAACATAAAGCCCCGTGACATTGCCGTCTTGCGACGAAATCGCAGGACGTCCTTACACTTGCATGAAATGACCCATTGATCTCGTCTTATCTTCTATTTTGTATTATTGCCTCTTCAGGATTGTCGCACAAATATGACAAGCCTTGATACTCCCGTGAGTAAAAAGCCTCATGACATTTGCGTCTTTAGGACACTTATCATCTCCCTAATGGAGCGTGCCGCCCTTATCTTCACCTTGGTTTCCCCTTCAAGGAGGCGTACTTCTGCCATACAAGGCTAGATCCTCCCATCCGGTCTTAACAACAACCAGTTATTTTCGCAGCCTCTTATCCCTTTTGCCTATAGGGCTTATGGTTATGAGACTACACCCTAAGTGGAGTTTTCTTCGGGCCGAGTGGAGCATAAGCCAAGACTTGCCAAGAATGGCCGAGACACTTCAAATGCCCCATGCACTCTTGGCTCAACCGTGTACCTCGCCGCCTTGATCAAATGCTGACTCCTTAGAAGAGACCCTCGGTCGTCCAATCTTATGTATACCCCCTTTTATGACGCACTTTAGGTCTTACATTTGCCTCTTACGAAATTTTGATTCGCGAACTAGGTGTACGCCATAGCAGGTTCTGGTCCCATTACGATATGTCATTGTTTTTTGGTTATCTATTGTTATTTTATTTTGTAGATCGTCGCATGTTCTTTCTTTGTTTCGTGCAATTTCGCAATGATTCTTTCGCAACATTTTCATATAAGTTCATTTCGCTTCATCCATACATTACTTCGCAGTCTATTCTTTTCCCTGATCTTCTACGGGTAGTATTTCTTCAAGTATAATCTATTCCATGGTCTATCCAATCTGCGGGCCCACATCTTTGCCCTCGGATCCATTAATCTATATGCCTTTGTTCCGACTATCTCCTTGATGATATAAGGTCCATCCCATTTTTTCGACTTGCCACCACTTTCTCGCCGATATCTGGTGTTTCCTCTCAACACCAAATCGCCCGGTTGAAATTCGCGTGTCTTGACACATTTGTTATATTCTATGGCTAATCTTCACGGGTAATTCTCCATATGTTGTAGTGCTCTTTCTCTTTTTCTTCTAATTCATCTAACTTGATCAAAATGTTACCCGCACTAAGATTTTTATCCGGTTTCTTTCTTTGTTGTTGGAATAATAATCATAAGTACACTTAAACTCCATATGTTAAACAAAAGGGTGACATTCAGTAGCTTCTACTTTGGTTGTATTGTAAGCCCATACCGCATTATGCACTTGTTCACACCATGCCCTATTATGTCCTTCTAACTTCTTCTTCAATATATCTGCGATTGTTTTATTTGTAGCTTCGTTGTCCATTGGCTCTGAAGTGGGTATAAAGGAGTTGATTTCCACACTTTATCTCAAATGCATTAAGCAACAATTCTATATTTTGTCCCTCAAATCGCTTCCATTGTCAGATACAACTGCAATGGGATTCCAAATCTGCATATGATGTTTCGAATATGAAGGTAAAAATATCTTTATCGCGAATGTGTTCATCTTGCTTTTACTTCCGCCCATTTTGTGAAATAATCAGTAGCGACAATCGGATACCTTCTTTGCCCTTGCACTGGTAAAAATGGTCCCACAATGTCTAAATCCCACTTTCCAAGGCCATACACTTGTTGAAGAAGTTAATGGTGCTCTTGGTGCATGTATTTTCTTTCCATGCCTTTGACAATCTTCGCAACGCCTTGATATTTGTTTCGCATCTTCATGCATATATGGCCAATAATAACCTTGCATTTTCGCCTTATGTGCCAAAGATCTTCCACCACCGTGATTGCCAGCGATCCCCACCGTGTAACATCTTTAACACGTTCTCCTTCCTTTCGTGTTAGACATCTAGCGAGGGTCCATTAAAGGATCTTTCGTATAGTACCCACATCTCTTAATTCATAATTTGTTGCACGGCTTTTTAATTTTGCGCCTCTAATCTATTTCTTGGTGTTTCTCCTTTCATCGATATGCATGAAGTTCCCCTCTCCAATCTTCACTATATAGGCCTTTGTGATCCATCTTCTATGAGCATCACTTCTCGTCTCTTGCTCTTCCTCTTTATCGATTGATGGTGATAAAAGTGTCTGTATTTTTATACATCTCGCAGTTGGATCTGTCATCATACTTGATATAAAAGCGAAAGCATCTGCGAGTCTATTGTCTCTTCTTGATATATGTCTCCATTTTATTTTGGTATTTTCACGACAATTCTTCAACAAGTTTCTTGTATTTTTTTCAAAGATGGTTCACTTGTAGTATATTCTTCTTTTATCCGGAGAATAGCTAATTGGGAATCTTGGTGACTCTCACATTTTCCAACTTCATTTCTATTGCGAATTGCGGAGAGCATGTATTATAGCTTCATATTCATTTCATTGTTGGTAGATGCAAATTCCAATCAAAGAAAAAAGCCATTTATTGCCTTCTCAAGCGAAATCGTAACGATCCCAACTCCGTTGCCTTCCTCATTTGATGATCCATCTACCAATATTTCCCACCTGTTTGGCTGGCTTAATAAATCCCTCGGATTTCCATGTTCTTCTTCTATATCCATCATTTCTTCCACCGCTTCATCCTCTTCCAAAGGAAATTTCGTTAAAAAATCTGCGACAACTTCGATTTTGGTGAAGATAGTATTTCATATTTGATTTTGCAATGACTTACTTGAGCATTCCATCTCTCAACCCTTCCCGACCTCTTTGAATTTTTCATTACTGACTCAATCGGACTTTTGTCACTACCTTAATCGTGTGTGCTTGGAAGTATATGCGAAGTTTAAATGTTGCATAGACTAATGCCAAAATTAGTTTTTCAATTTTTGAATAATTCCTCTCCGCGGCATTGAATGTTTTTGATGTAATAGATTGGCTTTTCCACTCCTCGCGTCTACATTCGCAATAATACCGCGCTTAGTGCATGCGATGTGGTCGCAAGGTAGATTAATAATTCCTCCCCTGGCTCTGCTTTTTGTAAAATTGATATATCCATTAGATGTTCTTTTATTCCTTGTAACGCCTTTTCACATTCATCTGTCCATCTAAATTTCGCTCCCTTTTTAAGTATGTTGAAAAAAATGTTTACACTTATCAGATGATCGCGAGATGAATCTTCCTAGCAAAGCTAATAGTCCATTTAACTTTTGCACATCTTTCACCGTTACTGGCGTTGGCATATCGCGAATTGCTTGTACTTTCTCTGGGTCGACTTGTATTCCTTCTTTTGACACAATGTAACCTAAAATTTTTCCAGATGCAACCCCAAAGGTACATTTTTCCGGATTTACTTTGATGTTGAAATGCCTCATTTGTTCAAAAATTTCCTCAAATCCCGTACATGGTCTTTTGCTTCTTTACTTTTTATTAACATGTCATCCACATATACCTCTAGTGTTTTATGTATCCAATTACGAACACCTTTTCTACCATCCTTTGGTATGTTGCTCAAAGCATTTCGCATACCAAATGGCATTTTTGTATAACAAGATAATCCTCTTGAGCGAAAAAGGCGTATGATCTTGGTCTTCTTCAACGAGGGGAATTTGATTGTAGCCTTTGTATCCATCAAGAGAGGATATCCTTTCATTTCCCCCGACTCAACCATTTGCGGAATATCGCAAAGGAAAACTATCTTTCTGGACAAGCTTGTTTAGATCGGTAAAATCTATGCAAATTCTTATCCCTTTTTTCTTCTTTGGGACTACGACCATATTTGCTATCCATTCGGGATATTTTGCTTGTCTAATGATTCTGCGTCAAGCATCTTCCTCGCTATTCTTCTTCTATTTGAGGGTGGTATCTCGTTGCAATTTTTCTAATTCTCTGTTTGAATGGTCTTGCATTTTTGTCAATCTCAATTTATGGCACGCTACGCGGATGGATCTATTCCGAGCATCTCATCCATATCCCATGCGAAAATGTCTTTGTAATTTCGCAACAAATCAATGATCCTTCTTTCTTCATCTCGCTCCATTTTAGTCCCAATTTTTAACATCTTGGGTTCTTCTTCGATTCCGACGTTCACTTCCTTTGTCGGCTCGCTCGCGGTGTAGCTAGCCTTCGGTTCTCCCATAGGCGTTGGTCCTTTTATTTCCTTCGCAAGTTCATTTTCTTCTTCCGAGATTTCGCCAGGTATTCCTTTTCCTTCTTCTCGCTCTTATCATGTAAGTTCTAAATTCTTCCTTTTTTCGCTTTTGCCATCTTTTGCGATCTTTTCGCCTCTTTTTATTCTTCATAATATTTTACCTCGATTTGATGATATATCCTTCCTTTATCCGTATCTCCTCCGATTTCGCCAATCCCACTCTAAGATAGGAAATTTGACACATTGATGAAATGTCGAGGCTACAACTTTTATTGCATGCACCCATGGTCTTCCCAACAACATGTTGTATGGCGATTCCATATCCACTACACATAACGTCACTTGTGTTTCGTTTCTCCCAACAGAATTCGCATTTTTTATTTCCCCTTTAGGTTTTGTTATAGATTTGCCGAAACCATGGATATGATATGTTGAGGAAATCATTTCTTCATTTTTGTACCCCAATTCTTTATAAGCATGATAAAACATTATATTCACTAAACTCCCGTGTCCACCAAAGTTCTATTTATTGCCCATTCTTCCACCGTTTTTGTTGGTTCTCCTTCTTCCTTGCTTGCGCTTATCGTAATCACTAGTGGAGATGTGTGATTTAAATTCTCTCTTGATATCTCTCGTTGTTTGTAAACGTAATCTTGTTTTTCCCATTCTTTCAAGGGTGACCTTCTCGATTTGTTACAATTTTCTTTCCTTCAAAATCTCGTTTGTGTATTCTTCCTTTGATACTTTCATGAAATTTATTAACCATCGTCTTTGTAATCATATTACATTCCAATTCTCCATTACTCTCTTTGATTCTGGCTTTCTCCATTTTAACCAATTTATCCATCATACTCTGATTTGAACAATTTTAATGACAATATCCAATCTCTAATCTTCGTTGTTCCTGTTTCTAGTGCCAATATGTAGTTGCAGGAAATCCTACACTACACCCCTCACAAGAATCCACACAATCAAACCATTGAAGATGAACAATTATAATTTTTATTGATTAATTTCTTGAATGTTTACAAGATAAAATGGAAAAGAGCTAAAGAAATTACAATCACTATAAAATTTCTCTCTCTTAATGACTTGCCAAACACTCGAAAAAGGATCCCCCTCCAATAGGCCTGTTCGGCTCTTTATATAGGGTATTACATAATGGATGACAGCTAAGCTGTCTTTATTTTCGGGAATGACTTGCGAAGTGTCGCAAGTGTACAAATGCATAATCTCGCGACACTCCTAGTTCTCGCTAGATCTTCACACCTTTCTCGTGTTCTGCCTGCGTCATCCATTGCGTCATTTATTTTATTCATCTGCGACGCCCGCTACGTAACGTTTATGAATTTCGCGGGGAGGTATTGGTGTTGCGATATCCGATCCTCTGATTGTGTTTGTTGCGAGTCGCTCATTTGATCAATAACTACGGAGCTAGTTTGGGTCTCCACTAACACAACTTCTTCCACCGCATCGGCTTGACTTACTTGAGAAGGCTTCGTAGAGACCTTTGGACTCACTTGTTGGGAGGTTGGCCCATTTTGATCTTTTCTTGGACGACCTCTTTTCTTGGGTTGCGGCTCATCTTCAAATTCGGCTTCCGAACGCTCATGCCTACACAATATTCTTTTATTAGACAAATGCTCCTTTAATTTTTTTCTTTCAATGGTCCTCGACACTTCGGTGTTTGGCCTACCCGCCCCCTTTTGCTTAATAGGTTCATCAACCTCCCTTAAACGAGGGTGAAGAGCTTGCTCCAAATCATGCATCAATATTTGCTTCTTGGCGCCATTTGTTGTAGCATAACGCTCGGTTATTCTTGCACAAAATTCTGACTCCATGAACGACGGACCATCGACTACGGGGGTACTTGGAGTGAAATTTAATTGCTTCCAAAATGGATGAATATCATTGATGTCAATTGGTAGGTTTACAAAGATGTGTTTTCCTACGTATTACTGCAAGTGCACATGCCTATTGGAGGCGTGGCAAGCACAGGTCGATCCCACAGAGAATTGGAGGTGCTGTAAGTGATCTAATGGCTCTCTTAACTGATTTCTATCAATATGACAAAGATGTTTTGTAGCACAAATGGTTTGTTGTCAGGCGACTAGGTTGAAATGGTGACTGTGACTCTAAACTAAGGTAATGATAAGCACAAATTGTTGGAACCGATGGTGTTGTGACACTAGGGTGATTAACTCCACCCTCTCGATCTTATACTAGAGCAATATAGATTTTCACTTTGTTCTATTGCCTTCCTTTGAAGGCCTTAATTGGATAATTGGTGAGCTAATTCACCTTATCTACCCTTAGTATCACTGGTCTTATTACAAAGCATCACCGGTGATCACAAAGATTCAGCTCAATAAGTCACTACTTTCCTAAACAATAAACACATTAAGAACAACTTGATAATTTACTTGCTTCATATTAAATCAAAGGGTTTCATTACACCCTATCAAAAGAACTTAGAACATGATGCAGAAAGTAAAACAACTTTAAATTAAATTCTACAAATAAACCCTAAAACATCTTTGTTTTCTAAAAGTGAAGAGCAACCAAATATATATCTCACAAAACACTCAAACCTTGCAATTAATGCTTACCCAACCCTCTTGCTCAGCACTTAGCCTCGGCACTCCATGCATCGATCGTGTGTGAGAAAACCCTAGAATTCTAGCTATCTTAACCCTAGCTTCTAAGTTATAGAAGAAGCTACAGGAAAAGATGGGTAGAACTAGGGAGGTCAGGGTCTGTTGTTGTCGTGACAAAGGAGGGAGATGATGGTGGTGATGGTCGTGTCGGAGGCTGGTTGGGGAGATGTGAAGAATGGTTTCTCCCGAGTTTGGTCGGAGGATGAAGGAGAGAAGAGAAGAAAGAGAAGAGGAAGAGAGGTATGGGTTTGGTCGGATGGTGTAAGGGTGTGGGAGGTTTTGCTGTGAAGCGGGTGTAGCGAGATGACGATGCGAAGGCGGAGCGAGCGTAGGATACGGTGGGTAAGATCTCGAACGGTTGAGGGATTTTTGTCATGAGCGGAGGCATCAAGGAATGATGTGAGTAAGGTAGCGAGCGTTGGATGCATAAGATGGAGATCTCAACGGCTCGTAAATGATGGGTTCGGATCCGGGTCGGGTCTTGGATAGCTTGGGCCCATATCTTGTAAATAGGTTGCTCCTTGTTGGTTGCAACCGTTAAAACATGTGCTTTCGCTCTCTGCTCCATAGATGCTCGACTCCACTTCTTCGCTCTTTTGGCTCCTCAGTTTCTCCGAGCTTTATTTATTACCTAAAAGCACAAAATTAATTAGTACAAATATTTATTCTTGAAAACAAAGAAAACATGTAACTGGGATAATATCTCGATTTCTCGAGCACAAAAGATGAGTAAAATGCCAATAAAGGTGTATAAATATGCAATATTTGGCACTCATCATCAATCACATCGACGTACCTACCCATTTTATGACGACATGGGAGACCAATACCTATCATATCCTTGCAAACACAAACCGTATTCTCGTCATCGTAAGCTTTATATAACTTCAATTGTTCCATCATGTGATTTATTGCCCATTTTGAAACTTTATGAACAATGCCCCTTAGAAGCAATCTTTCCCTTTCATGTTCCGTAGGGAATTTATGTACACTAAATTGCATAGAATCCTTAATCTTTACGAGATCATGATTGGTGAATTCATGGATTGCTTCTTGGATCGACACAACTCCATTTTGACTACCTAGAATTATTTTCTTTAATCGGCCATGAGACCCCTCCGCAATGCTTGTCGCCTCGTTCTTGAAGTTACGATATTCATATGTCCATGCATACACAAACCTCTCCTTAATCGGTAACCATTGTGTTTTACAATACTCAACGGGTTTTGGGTAGTCCTTGCCATATTCATCCTCAAATTTCTTCAAGTTTCTTTCGTAAATTTCCTCGGTCATTGACCAAACGATCTTGTCCCATGCTTTCATGAACGCTCTCCAAATTATTCCATCCTCCTTCCATTTTTCATCAAATAACCTCTTCTCTTCCTCTCGTTCTTCCGCGGTTAATTTACTAATGCGCTCATCCTCTTCCTTCGACCTCTTGGTACCCTTCCTTGGTTTTTTAGCTTGGAAATGGTGATGGCAATTGTGTTTGAGGTTGTATTGAATGTGCCACGTACATTGCAAGTTTTGGGCTTCAGGAAACACTACCGCTATTGCACGCATTAAGGCTTGATCGTTATCCGTTACAATAACCCTTGGAAAATCATCCCCATTGTAAATGGACCTCAACGTCTCCAACATCCAAATGAAACTCACGTTTTTCTCATGATCCATTAAACCCCATGCAATCGTAAATGTGTTTTTGTCCGAAGTGTGACAAGCAATGTTCAACAACGGCATGTTATATTTGTTTGTCTTATAAGTGACATCTATCAACAAAATTTGATGAAAACACTGAGCCAATTTTATCATTTAGGGATGTGCCAATAAAATACGTACCACTTTACCATCTATCAAAAAAAAGATAATTCATGACCATACCAAATCGTTTGCATAGTGTAGGGAAGTATCAGGCCTCAAATAATAATCGTCATCAACCGCTACAACAGCCTACGCACAACAACAAGAAGTTATGCATTAGCAATCAGAAGGAAGTTTAGATAATAAGTAACCGATTGTAACCGATCGGAAGGAAGCTTAGATAACAATCGGTAATTTAATATTATACAAATTTAACCGATTTTAAACAATCGGTAGTCATGTACGAATATAGTCTACCGATTAACGACATACACAAATGAACAATTCTTCTGTATAAAAAGCTTCAATAATCGGAGGGACTATAAATTCATAAACCAACCGATTATTAAATATCAAGATTTATGAATATTTCATTTTTTGGAGAAATTCGTATTTGGGGCAACGTTATATAATCGGACGTTTATTTATGTATACAACTTCCGATTGTGAAAAATTGAAGCTTTCAATTTAGGGATATTTTTCATATTCGGCAGATAAATACGTCAAAATATATCCGATTGTGGATAATCGGTAGATATTGTACTAAATTAACTACCGAATATATGTCGTTCATGTCATTCAATGCATGCAGAATTCGAATTTTCACATTCAAAAACACACACAAACACACATAACATGGATAACATGGGTATTAGAGTTTAACCTACCGATTCACCTTTAACCTACCGATTATGGTGTAGGCTCCCGATTATATAAGGGCATATTGGCCATTTCGAAAAATCGAAGATAACCGGTAGCTTAAATTTACGTTTGGGTGACCTTTTTTGTCTTTTAGTGTCGCCCCTAATTCTTTTGGGGTCGCCCCTAAAAATGCCAGGATAAACAATGGCACCATTAATGTTTTCTTTTCTTACGTATTACACAAACCATCTGAAGAAAAAAAATTACTGGAATTTATGTACAATATAAAATCAGAGCTTTGAGTACCATATAATATTTTACTAGCTTGATGTCACAGAAAAGTATCTTGCCACCTCCAGTCTACGCATTCATCAAAATCAAAACTGCTTGCACAGTCTAATAAAGCGTTCTGTTGATGTTCATAACGACAAATATAGTTGAGTCCAACAAGAAGTTGGCAAATGGCTGCTTCTGTTTTTTCCCTGTCGGCAAAATACAATGTTTGAAGAAGGAGAACGTTTGTCCTCGTGATAATTTGTTGCTGCTCCAAATTACGTTCTGTTTGCCACCTGATCATGTTGTGAGCTAATGGTGAAAACCATGCTAACATTTTGTCGAGTTTTTCCTTCCAATCATGAGCAAGAGGAGCATCATAGATAGCCATATTCTTAACGTAAGACTTTAGATTAGTCTTCAAAGATTTTCTTAAGCTTTCTGGCAACATTTGATATAGATCATCTCTTGCTTCTTCGCCAACTAAATGTGGGTATCGGAGGAATTTCTCAATAACAATGATAACATTCGCATAATGCAAAGCCAGAGCAGAACCTCCAATAGTGGAAGGAGGAGCATTCACTGTTAACCTACTCTTCAGAACAAACTGGGCTCTGTTGGTCATATTAGACTTAGGCTGTCTTTGATCTCCGTCGGAAGGGACACCAAGAGCAACCCGGCTAGAACAACCAGAAAAGTATGTTTGATCTCTCCTCAACCCATTAATACTACCACTATGAATACCCACAGCCTGGTCATTTTTTTGACAAACATTCTCAACTTCATCATCTAGCTCTGCGAAGCTGAACTGCTCAAACTAAGACAATCCATGAAAAGTCTCCCAGGGCTACTTCCACAAGGAAAGTTAGAATACTCTTGACGAAAAGTAGGATCACCTGGCTTTGTCGGCGTAGGCCTAGAATGTGCCCCTTTTATCTCCACTGGCAATCTCTTGATTAGTCCTGAATTCTGAACACTAGTCTTCCTTGAAGCTGGTTGTAATGGATCGCTAATCATCTGAGAATGTCGGCTTCCACTTAGACGACTTAAAAACGGGCCACTTTGACCCTGAATAGAAGGCGAAACCGAACCCCCAACAGCACCTCCGAAAGAAAACTCTGACCCTAAAGCCAAAAGGTTGGAGACATCTGACCTTGAAACTGAATCCCCAAACAAAGCACAAATCCTGGCGTAAATTGTACAAACAGTTCTCACCAATAATGCAACAATCTTATCATAAGTTTGATTCCATAATGAAATATCTCTAAGATGCTTAACATCTTGGCGTTGCCAAATCAATTTCTGTTCATAAGCTCTCCGAGTCTCTTCATGTTGAGTTAACTGAAACTTTTTCGACGCTTGTTCTAATTCATTCAAAACTTGCATCTCATTGTATAAACTCGATGTTGCATTCACAAATCTCTCAATTTTCTTAATCATACCGTCCATATCTTTAACTAAAAAACCCAACTCTTTAACATCAATAACACCAGTCATAATATCAGCATAAACATGTTCAAATCCTTGCAATGCAGATTCAGTACATTTCTTTCCTAATCGCGATATAACAGACGCAACATGATTTAAATCATCGAGTTTTTCAGCAATTACTAATTCTATCAAGTATAATTCATCAGATGATACTACGGTTTTCACGCCTTCTGAATTCAAGATCTCATTTTTCAGCTTAGAGATTTCTTGATCAGTTAAAGATTTGTGGAGATGCACTGTTTTCGACATAATATTTGCTACTTCAAACGAAAGAATCCCAATTGTTTCCTTATGTTCTGGTTTTTTTGTTGTTGTTGTTGTTCTTTTTCTTTGATGTATGATCTAAAAGTAAAGCACTTTTAAGATTATTACTTACTTGATTCCCCATTTTCAGAATCCAAGGTTCTGCCACCATCTCTTCCTCTTCTCCAAAGTTGAGCTCAAATACTATATCACCGACGCGAAAATCTGGGAAAAAACTTAACTTTTCCGAAATTGACGAAATCTCTGAATAATCAGAGTAAAATAATTCTCAGCCGTTCAATTGGAAGCTTCTTTAATCTCATCGTTTGACTTGAAACTGAGTGAAAAATCTCAGTTATGATAAAACAAATGAAGAAATATTTTCTCTTTTAAACCCTAGATTTATGAACAGATCCAAACTGCTTTAGTTGAGCCCTAGAAAAGTGTCTCTGAAAAAGAAATCCAGTATTTGAAGGAAAAGTAAAATGAAATGATAGGATATGAATAGATAATACCACAGAATGGTAATTTTAGTAGAATTTCCACGCTTATCTTGAGTATATATAGTTATTGATTGTTTCACTGAAACAATGTTGAAGAAAGTTCAGACAAAAAAAAAAAGGAAAGGTTGATAAGAAAATATTGAGTTTTTTTTCCCTTCACTGGTAAAGCTGTGCACAGGGTGCGCATTTTAGTGACAAACCATTGAAGAAGAGGTACTTGAAAGGATTTGGAAGGAGAGAGGAATTGTGGGGAAGGCAAAGGATTAGCGAAGAATTGGGAGGGAAAATAAAATCAAAGAGGATTTAGGGGAATGATTTTATTGAGCAATTCTTAATGAACCGTGGTTTTCAAACCACTTAAAAACCGAGATACTCACGCACGGTGGGACATGCCCTTCAAAAGCAAGCAGGGGGGGCCTATGGGGTGGATTGGGTCCTACCCTAAGTGAGTAGTAGTTGTGGTGTGGTTCAATGACCACGGTTCACAAAGACTTTTCGGATTTTATTTTGGTTTTTTCGGAAAGTAGGTCAACAAAATCACCTTAATTATACGAGTAGTAATTAACTAAAGATTTTACCTTTTGATTTTTCATTCAAAATCTGGTTATTAAATTATAGGAAGTTTTTCCTTTTTAATAAAAATTATGAGTAAATCTCATACACCGAGAGCATTCAAGTTTTCGAAATGAGGGATATTTTACTGTTTTTGACTTTATTTGGGTGTTAAATGTTGTTTTACTTATTTGACTAATCAGACAATAAATACTACCATTAAATTGTACCGACGGTGGAAGTAAATAATGACGGGTACACTTATTAATTTTTTCATTTTTAGGGGTAAGAAAAGAGCTAACCGTCTTATAGGTAGTTACGGAAAAATAATTTCTTTGCAAATAGCAGATGATCGCTTACTCTTCGCAACAACAGATTTGCACAATGTTAATAATTTGTTACACATAATTTAAAGTTTTGGTGCAACTTGGAAAACTTGTGAATTTTAACAAATCAAGTGTTTACTTGATTGCAAAAGTTCCACAAAGATTTTGCAGATTACTCTCTGAAGATTGAAGGTGCAAAGAATGAATCCAAATGAAAGATATTTGGGTATTCCTCTCATTATAAAGAAGAAAAAAACACAGTCTTTCTCTTATCTGGTGGACAAAGTTAAAGGTAGGCTATCTACATGGAATGGCAAGACCATGACACAATGTGGTAAGTCATTGATGATCAGAACCGTGACAAATACTATCCCAGTATACTCTATGAGTTGTCTACAGATTCCAGTTGATACCATTAAACAAATGGAATCTCTACAAAGAGACATCTGGTGGGGTTTTGAAGAGAAGAGAGGCACTTATATTACCTCTTGGAAAACCATGGGCGAGACACAAGAATGTTGGTGGACGAGGTTTTAGGGATCTAAGGATTTTAAATCAAGCCCTTCTTGTCGGAAGCGACTTGGAGATTATGCACAAATTCTGAAGAGCCATGTGCCAAAGCAATTCAAGCAAAGTACTTCCGACTACAAGCATGCTACATGCTAATATTAAAAATGATTTTTCTTGGTCTTGGAGGGGATTACAACATAATATGTCCTTCTTAAAAGCTAATAACTGCTGGAGAGTAGGAAAATGTGACAAAATAAAAATATGGTTAGATATTTGGGTTATTGGAATGGATAGTCCACCTAATCCAAGGCAAGATATTACTGACAGTGAAGATTATGTTTGGGTTTTGGAGCTTATGCTACCTGGTGGGAAAGAATGGAATCTGCAATTACTTCAACATCTTTTTGATACACAGACTGTGAACTTAATCTCTAAAATGAGGATATCATCTGCTTTTGAGGACAAACTAATTTGGAAACTCACTAAACATGGAGGGTTCACACTGAAATCAACTTATAATAATCTTTATGAGAATAGTTTGGGTGATGTTCAAGTTTCAACTGAGATACAAGGTTCTTCTATAAAATGGAAAGAGTTCTGGGAAGTGGATACTTGGCCTAGAGTAAAACACTTCTTCTGGAAATTCCTAGTAGACATTCTTCCTTCAAGAGAGAGATTGGCTAGAGTTTGTGGCTACATCAACCAATTATGTCCTATGTGAAATCAGTGTGATGAAAGCACACTTCATATTTTATTCTTCTGCCATTATTCAAGGGCTGTCTGGATGGAAGTCCCAGGTGGCAGTGCTTTTCTACAAAGACCTCATACTTCTATTATTGAAATCTTTCAGAGCTGGCTTCTACAATGTAGGGTCAGAATATCGCAACACCAATACCCTTGCGAAATCCATGAACGACACACTGCGAAGATATCGCAGATTGGTAATAAAAATGACGCAACGGATGACGACAGCCTGAACACGAGAAAGATGTGAAGACCTAGCGAGATTTAGGAGTGTTGCGAGATTTAACATTTGAATACTTGCGAGAGTGTCGCAAGTCAGATCCGAAAATAAAGGACAGCTTAGCTGTCATCCACTATGTAATGCCCTATATAAAGAGCCGAATAGGCTTAAGAGGGAGGGAGATCTTTTTCGAGTGTTGAGCAAGTCATTAGGAGAGAGAAAGTCCAGAGCGGTTGTAAATTCTTTAGTTTATTTCCTTTTCATCTTGTAACATTGGTGAGATTAATCAATAAAGATTATGATTGTTCATCTTAAAATGACTTGATTGTGTGAATTCTTGTGAGAGGTGTAGTGTGGGATTTCCTGCAACTACATAATGGCGCCAGAAACAGGGATTGAAGATTGATATTGTGATTGGAAGGAATTTGGAATAGTAGATAAAGAATTTCATATAACTTTCAACAACTCATCAAGATTGAAAAATGGCTAGAAGAAGACATGCATCAAAACAACTAACAACTGTTAGAAGGAGTAAGAGACTTGCTGGATAAGGGAGGGACGAAATAGAGGAATCTTCAAGAATGAACACAAGGAACAATGGAGAAAATCAAGTTCAACCGCCAATTTAACGTACACCAATACAAAATAGAACTGTGAGTGTACATACTTGGCGATCATATTCTGTAGATGAAATGGGAGAAGAGCAGCAATTAGGAGGCAATGGACAAGAGGAGAGAGACCAAGAAGTAATTGGAGGAATAATTCATGGAAATGAAGAGATTGCAGCGTTAGAGGCATTGAGGCAAACAATACATGAAGAAAGTCGATTAGAAGCAGAAGAACGTGCAAATATGACAAGGCAAAATCACGAGTTGAGGATGGAAAACATGAGATTAGAAAATAGAAGGTCAAGAAGCACTACAAAGTCAAGTTCAAGATCAGTTAGAGAAGAAATAAGACAAAATTTTCCTGTAGAAAATGCTAATGAAGAAATTCGAGAGGAAGTACAAAATCCAGGCGAAGAATGTCGCGAAAGAAGAGAAATAATGGAAGATCGTTATATCCAACGTGCTGAAACTCTTCAAAATGGGCAAAACGATAGAAATCAGGGAAGTAGACACCGTCCGGGACGAAATAATCAATATGGCGAAGAAAATCAGGAAGAAGGAAGGAGAATATTACATGGGAGAGAAGTACAAAGAAATGAACGAGTAATTGAATACGAAATTCAAAGAAACTATACTGAACAAGCACATATAGCTCGCGAGAGGGAAATACTGAGAGCAGAAGTGGAGGAACAAGAGCTACAAGAGGCAATTTTCCAGAACAATCATGATAATCGAGAAAGGAGGCGTGAGCAAAATCGCAATAATGGTAATATCAATGAAGAATATGATAGAGTACAAAGGAGAATTGAAAAGCAGCAAAGAAGAGAAAATGAGAGATATAATGGCGTGAGAATTCATGAAATAAATGAAAGAGAAGATCGCAGAGAAAGGCGAGAAGAAAATGATGAAAAAGAAAGTCAAAACAGATATGAACGCAGAAGAAGAGAGGCGGAGCTAAAAAGACCAATGGATCCAAATTCTAATGTAAATGAACAAATCTTGAGAGAGCTAGCGGAAATGAGAGGAATGTTAAATAATAAAAAAGAAGGAGGTAGGAGACAATTGATGAAGCTATAGAAGAAGCTGCGAAAACCCTATTCACACAAGAAGTACAATTAGGAGGAATACCCCCAAAGTGCAATTTACCTGCGTTAACCGGCATTTTGATGGAACAACTTGTGCAAGTACAACACATCAAAGCTTATGTGAGATGTATGCTACAATGGGAGAACCATGATGCTATATTGTGCAAATATTTTTCATCAAGTTTAACAGAGAGGCCTTAAAATGGTTTGAAGGTTTACCAAACAATACTATAACATCTTTCAACCATTTGCGAGGCTATATTTTAGGGCGTATATAAGTAACAATTCCTCGCGACCTGGCATTGAAGATGTATTTGGGTTAAAGCAAAGGGTTGGCGAAAGCTTGAAGCATCTAACCTGAGGTGGAAGACAATGTGTAGTGATATGGTCTGGTCGTGTGGACGAAAGATATCTCATTCTGTCATTTATTAACGCTATGTTCGCAACCAATCTGTTATACATTCAAATTTTCAGAATCAAGAATACGATCACAATGACTGAGTTGCGAGAACTTCGGGAGGAGTATATTGCTTTGGAGGAAAAGCAAAATGAGATGGAATCATACCCGATTGCGAACACAAGTTCAAAAGCGTGCAACGCAAGCTTGTTACCTAAGATGATAAGTCTTGTGGCGAGCACATCGCAAGTACAACAAGAAAGGATAATGGGAGATAGTCGTGAGAAGCTAGTAGCTATGGGAAGTCATGATCAAGAAGAATTCGAGAGAGAAAGAAACTTCTATAGTCGTGGTGGAAATAACAAAATTCAAAGACTTGATCAGCCACAAGAAACTTATGGAGGTCAGAGGCAAAACTATCATAGAGGACAGTGCGAAATCACAAGATAATATGGGAATAAATCAAGATGCCGCCACCTGAATGCTAGTGTGGAGAAAATATGGGAAGCTATAATTTTGATGGAAAACATACCCGCGCCATGGAACATGGGAAGTGAACCACCTCCGAGCGACGAAGTCATGAATTTTGTTCTTATCACCATTTTCATGGACACTCAACAAATGATTGCGAAATATAAAAAGAATCATCCTCGAATGATAGACCAAGGGAAACTAAATCATTTTCTAAAAAACCAATCTCGGTCTCAACCATTACCACCACCGCCTTAAATTCGCAGAGTAAATACAACAAAAGGAGGAGAAACATTTGTAATAGAAGTTGGAGCAAAGGCAAAGAATCTGTTTTGTAACTCTATCGTACATTCGTACAAAACAATTGAAGATTTTCATGATAACACTCTCAGTAGGGTTTTCGCAAGAGATGCCGACAATAGAGAAATAATGAACATTGCGAAGACATAGCCACTAGAAGAATGGCAAAAGCAGACTATCTCTTTTACCGCAGAAGAAGTACCTGAGGGTGGGGAAATGCACGACAACCCATTAGTGGTAAGATTGTAGATTAACCCAAAACCTAGCGAGGATGAAAATGATGAAGCCGAGAATTCATGGGCAATCAACAATTTTGATCGATAATTGGAAGTTAAAGTGAATATCCTTTTTTATCATACTTACAAAACTATGGGAGGAAAGATGAAGATCTAATACCTTCAACTTACAAAATCTATGGTTTTTTAACGGTCGCAAATAAGCCTAAAGGAGAAGCTCATATGCGAATTCCATTGAAAGGATTGTCCTCCGAAATTTTATTACATGTAGTCGATGTAGAATCACCATACAACGCATTGATTGGACGACCTTGGTTACATGAGATTCTAGGTGTGGCATCAACTTTCCATCAATGTATCAAGTTCCCTCATCCTAGTGGTATTGGCATCATAAAAGGAGATTGGATTGAAAGAAAGAAGTGTTATGAAATTGATATAGAATCTTGCAAAGAAAGAGTCTGCGAAGAAGAAGAATTGGAAACACAACATCAAAGAAAAACAAAAAAGTGAAAGATTGATGGTAGATGTAATAGAACGAGAGAAGAAGAAACGCTGCGAAACCAATGTATGATGAAGATAAGAAGTGGCGAATGCTTATGAATGAGACAAGAAAATGGCGAAAAATTCAAAAATACAGAGGCGAGAGGAGCAAAGTAAGAGACTTAAAGAGTGAATGTATTTGTTGATTTTATGACTGAGAAGAAGGGAAGACGTATGGTTGATCTTAAAAAAAAAAAAAAAAAATAAATCTGGATGGGAACAAAAGAGTTGCAAAGATGAGATTGAGAAATTGTAAAAGAGCCGGATATGCGGAAGAAGAAAATATCTTTTATGAATTACAAAGATGAGATTGCGAAATTACAAAAGAGCTTATATGCGAGTAAGAATCGACAAAATAATCGACAGAGGCGAACCTACTATGGCGTACACCTAGTTCGCGAAATCAAAATTTCACAAGAGGCAAATGTAAGACCTAAAGTGCGTCATAGAAGGGGGTACCTATTGCATGGCTCGGAAAAGGTTACACCGCCCGGAACTGAGTCATGGAGATTTTGGGTCAATAAAGCCCATCCAGGGAGAGATACCTTGGATTTTCAATCTAAGCTTATGACTTAGGTTGGACGACCGAGGGTCTCTTCTAAGGAGTCAGCATTTGATCAAGGCGTCGAGGTACACGGTTGATCCAAGAGTTCCGGGCATTTGAAGTGTCTCGGCCATTCTTGGAAAGTCTTGGCTTATCTTTTCACTCACCAAGAAAACTCCACTTAGGGTGCGGTCTCGTAACCATAAGCCCTATAGGCAAAAGGGATAAGAGGTCGAAAACAATCGGTTATTGTTAAGACCGGATGGGAGGAGCTAGCCTTGTATGGCGAAGTACGCCTCCTTGAAGGGGCAACCGGGGGAAGATAAAGGCGGCACCCTCCATTAGGGAGCTGATAAGTGTCTTAAGAAGCAAATGTCATGAGGCTTTTTACTCACGGGAGTATCAAGGCTTGTCATATTTGTGCGACAATCCTGAAGAGGCAATAATACAAAAGAGAAGATAAGACGAGATCAATGGGTCATTGCATGCAAGTGTAAAGACGTCCTGCGATTTTGTCGCAATAACAAGAGGTGGCAAAATAAGACCTTTAACTAGGAAGGCAAAATAAGACCACACAAGAGAAAAATGAAATATGAAATCTTGGAAAAAACCAAGAAATGACTAATTGCGAAAATTCGGCGAAACATCTGCTGAGATTAAGGCATGAATACATGTTGCTATTCAAAAGTAACTTGCTTAATCTTTCATTTGAATACAAATAACAGAGGCAAGTATGGGAATGAACAAGAACATGTTATTTGTCTTCATATGATAGATTTATGCACTCATAAAATGAAAGGTTGATAATATATTAATTAATTATATTGCAAAAAAGAATTGCTCTTTTAACATGTGCAGAAAGGAACAACAAAGGTAGAGCTTGTATTTGAAGATCCAAGAAATTGCAGACAAAAGATTAAAAGAAAGATTTAATAGATATTAAAAAAGAGAAAGAAGAAAACAAAATTATTTCTCGTTTGATTCTTCTTCTTCATCATCTTCCTCGATTCTTTTACTTCTTCATCTCCATTAGATTCCTCTTCTTCACTAGCATATTTGTCGGAGATATCTAGAGAAGGTACATTCTTGGGGATTTCTTAAAGAAGGCAAGGATATGCAGAATGAGGGATACTGTTGTCGTCGCAGACCATCTTAATAGTATGATTGCGAAAGAGAGTAGCATCATTCTTAAAATTAGCAACAGTAATCTGTAGTTGCCTCTTCAATCTAGAATATTTGTCATCCCGAGAAGAAAGGTTCTTTGCGAGTTTGCTCCTTCTCAGACTCAAGTTCTTCAATTCTTTTACGAAATATCTCTTGACTCTGCGAACATGTGACAATGAATCAAAGAACTTAACGAAAATTTCATGAAAGACAAACTTGAGGTTAAATAAAGAAGAACAATTAACAACCTTCTCTGTCATAAATCATATCCCTAACCAAGGCCGTATGCTCAGCTTGAAGACTAACATTAACACCTAAATTATTTATGGCGTCATCTAGAACTTTCGCAGCCCAAGCAAATTCATCGTCATTATTTATGAGAAGAAGGGAGCGAATTTGATTCTCTCTTTCGCTAAGTATAGCATTTTTGCGGTTAGATTCATCTCGTTCAATTTGAACTTCAAGAAGAGTCTTTTGGAATTTTGCTAATGCTTGAGCACCTTGTCTAGCGATGCGATCTTTATCATCTATGAGATTACTGATTTTGGTTCTTAAAGTATTAATTTTTTCTTTAGAATTAAGATAGAGACGCTTAAATTGGTTGGCTAAGCCTAAACTAGATCTATGATCAATTTCTAAGAGGCGAAATTTGGATTGAAGTTCGTTTAGAGGAAGATATTTAATCTTGTCATTTGAAAAACTATTCAAAGAATTATTGAGGTGACCAAGAAGGGCATTGTTATCCATTGGGTCGGGGAATGAGTGAAGAAGAATGGCTTCATCAGAAAGGTTATAGACGTCTGCGAAAATGGTAAATCAGATGAGAGAAGATAATGAGAAAACAAAACAAAGGAAAAGAGAAATGTCTCATACCATAAAGTTGTTGGTTGGCACTTTGAAGACTAGATATCTTATTCTTCTGAGTGGAAGAATCAGCTTCTAATTGCTTAATCTTCTCGCGAAGAGTAGCAGCTTCAGTTTCTAGTTCTTCATTTGTCTTGCGAAGTTGAATGTCCTTCTTTTCAAGAATACTGCGCCTTTTCTCAAGATCTGAGGCAACAACGAAGGAAGCTCTCCCGGTCTGTAAAGGAAAGTGAAGAAATTATCAAGATATAACTTAAAATCAAAATTATGAAGAAATAAGGGAACAAAGACATACCAAGACACCAAGCGAATTTAGAAAGCTGGGAGTCACTGATCTGGAGACCCCATGAAGAGAATCATCACCCTCTAATAAAGGAGCATCGCAGATACTCGTGAGAGCTTTGCACGTACTAGAGAGACGATCATCTCCAATCCCTTGCATGGAGTCAGAGAAGATGTTGGACAGTTGTTCCATAGAAGATTGATTCGAAAATTCTCCTTTGCGAGAGAAGTATCAACATCATCGTTATCTTCATCATCAGAGCTCTCACTGTACTGAAGATTTGAAGGAGAGTGAGAGTGAATCTTTCGTTTCTTTGAAGATGGGGCAGTGGACTTTTCCCTGCGAAGAGGATCTTTACCCTTGCCTTTAGTCTTCGCAACCTTAGAACTTTTTTCTTCTTCAACAACTTCAACACCAACCTTCGCACACGTATGAAGATAAGAAACAGAGGCAACAATATTGTTAAAAATAATAAAAAAAATATTTCTTACTTCATCCGTGATCGAACGGAGTGCCGCAAGGGTACTTTCCTTAGCAGTCCTTTTGTAGCTTTTTCTTAATTTGGTAACCTGAAAATTTCGCAAGATTAATAGATACGAAAGGGGTGAAGATTATAAACTGAGCGAAATTTTAGAAAAATACCTCTTTCGCTTTCTCGGGCCAATTAAATACCCAAGGTTGATAATTGGCGAGATTCGTAGGAAGAACATGTGAACACGAAATGTAAGGTCCTTTCAAAACCAACGGAAAGACGCACCATCTGTCGTCTTTAGAGTGACGAGGAATATTGTTCTTGCCAGAATGCCAGTCGATATCCTGCATAAGTATTTTATCGCTGGCAACATTTTCTTTTCTCTTCAAGAGAACACCCCAGCAAGTTCTATCATTCTTCATGTTTATTACTTCATAGTTTTCGAAGAAGCTTTCCACTGTATATTTTTCGGCGAATATCTCTAAGTCCTCAAATTTAGGATCTCTGACTTCTTTTGGGTAAAGAGACCCTTTACCAAACACCACGATTGGCGAACTCAAGCATTAAGCGGATACGATCTCCACTCAATTGGTAGATGGCTCGCGAGAATTTCGCATGAGCAAGAATTTCATAAAATAAGGAAGATCGGGATCAAAGAGAGGAATGGGAAGGCCAGCGATAATCGACCTAAGCGAAATTATGATTTCCTTATCATCACAATGATGATCTTGATTTAGCGAAAGAATGGATTTAGATTCTTGATTGGGAATGGTGGTTAATATGAAACCTTTCTCTTCGAAATCTTTCTGAACCTTTTCCAGAGAAGTTTCATATTTACGACCAACTGGAGGCATTTTCAGAGTATGGGAATGAATAGAAAATTGAAGATCAAAAGAAGTGAAAAGAAGAATATTTACAGTAGCAGAAGCGGAAGTTATGGAGAGATGTTGAAGAGAAATTGCAAGAGAAAACAAGAAGGAAAGTAAAAAAAAGAAGAGAGGAGTAAGAAAATATATATATATATAGAGAAGGTTTCTCGAAAAGGCAAACACATTTAATGCGAAGAGTAGACATGAACGGTTGAGAAATAGCGGTTGAAAAAGACGTGTCAAGAAATGGATGGAAGAAGAGATACGTGTAATAAATTCTCGCGTAAAAGTACGAGAATCATGTCAATACGAGAAAAAAATATGATAAAATGAGCAGTGCGGCATTTTGAAAGTACTAGTTCTCATGACATTCTCTCCTTCGCAGAGAAGACATGAGAAGAGGCAAGATGTAGGGTCAGAATATCGCAACACCAATACCCTTGCGAAATCCATGAACGACACACTGCGAATATATCGCAGATTGGTAATAAAAATGACACAACGGATGACGAGAGCACGAACACGAGAAAGATGTGAAGATCTCGCGAGATTTAGGAGTGTTGCGAGATTTAACATTTGAATACTTGCGAGAGTGTCGCAAGTCGATCCAAAATAAAGGACAAATTTTAGCTTCCATCCACTATGTAATGCCCTATATAAAGAGCCGAACAGAGGCTTAAGGGAGGAGATCTTTTCGAGTGTTGAGCAAGTCATTAGGAGATAAAAAGTACAGAGCGGTTGTAAATTCTTTAGTTTATTTCCTTTTCATCTTGTAACATTGGTGAGATTAATCAATAAAGATTATGATTGTTCATCTTAAAATGACTTGATTGTGTGAATTCTTGTGAGGGGTGTAGTGTGGGATTTCCTGCAACTACATACAAGACAACCAAAATGGGACAGAAGATAGTTGGGTGAATCTTGCTATGGTGGTTGCATGGAGTATTTGGAATGAAAGATGTGAGACTGTCTTTCAAAACAAAAAACCTGAACCAAAGTTCACTGCAAGGAAAGCAACCGCTTTGCTAGTTATATTAGTAAGCTACATAGGAGCAAATTGGCCATAACCAGTCCACAACTCTCGAAATATGTAGCCTACTGGCATCTTGGTTACCCCCAAAGATGCCTTTTCTAACCATTAATTGTGATGGATCTTTTAAGCCTAATGGAGGACTAACTGGAACTGCTCTTATCTTGCGTGATTTTGCAGAAACGTGGAGAGGATGTGCAGCAAACTGCTATGCAGGAATAAAGGATGCCGAGCAAGAAGATTGCCTGGATTTTCTTGATGTTGTTAGATGGAGCAAGGAGTTGCAGCTTACACATGTGGTACTTGAAACTGATCTGAAGAGTGTCGCGGAATATATTAACAAGGCCTCTCCAGTCATAACATGGGAGAATGAAGGAATTTTGCTAGAAGCTTTATCATTTCTGATCGGTTCAATGATGGGAATGCAAATACATTCCTAGGTTATGTAATAAAGTAGATGACAAATTAGCTAAATTCAAAGAGGAAATTTAGAGCAACTAAGGTTTGGTTGAATGATCCTCCAAATATTATAGAGGATCAGCTTATGTCGACAATTTGCACTCTTTGAGCTAATAAAATCACCAATTGTTAGCAGCAAAAAAAAAAGGTAGTTACGGAAGAAAAAAATTGATCTCATGATGCAGGAACGTCCGTAGAATTAGGAGCCTCCTAACCGTTGGACTCAATAGATATGACATCATCAAACGGGGATAAACCACGGTTAATCTTCATGTTTTGATAAATTTCTCAAACAGATTTTTACCGAGATATTTATATCGAGCGACTCTTTACAATTTTCCAACTACCAAAGATTGGATGCTATTTGTAATATCTTGATTGAACATAACTTGGTTGTGAGTGTTTCTCAATTAATAGTGTTTTCAATTAAAAGCTGTAAGTAGTTTTCGTAATTTTGAGAACAAAATTTGTGCACACCAATTATAACGAAATTTACAATCCGGTTGAAGCAATCTCTGTTTGATTATTGTCTACTGTTTTTGACATTTTTTTTAAGCGGCAGATTCATCATAATCTGTGATCTTTCCGGTTTTGGACCACATATTGTTTACACAAGTAAATTGCTAGGAACACACATACTTGAACGCATACATTAAGCTCTAATCGTTCTTATATGATTCACATTTTTAAAGTAGCCTGGAAGTATTAGAGACTTGAGAGAAAGATAAGCTTTTCATGGGATGCATGGTTGGTAATGCTTAATTATGATGTACTCTTAATTCCTTGATTAGTTTTGTGTTGCATATATGAATCGAATTAAGCTTATAAATTGTTTCTTAAAGATTATTGAGAGAGAAAACTCATCACAATATATTTAGTGCAGAAAGGTTAATAATCACTTGAAGTTTATCAACAAGGAGCTAGTGAAGAGATAACGATATTTTTGTTGTTGATATGCAAAAAAAAAAAAAAAAAAAAGGAATAAATAACTATATGGCTTAACTCTAGTTTGATGATGTCACATCAAGAGAATCTAACGGCTTTAGAGTTGTTAGTTCAAGATATGTTCCCGCATTGCGAGAGCATTTTTTTCGGTAGTTTCTCATCAGTTACAAATTGGTCCGCAGAGCTACCTCGTGCATCATGCAAGGAAACATGCGTGTTATATAAAATATCTTCATTGCCGTTAACTCCTACTAATTTAAAGTTTCTCAATAAAAACATTAAGTTTGGACCTTTCTAATTGAAATTGTTTAAAGCGAGTAGAATTTGTAGCTAGAGTAACTAAATTAACTGTCCTTGTGTTTTGATCTCTAGTGACTTTGATCGATCGCCTAAGACAAAAGAGACTGCTTCAAAATTTTAGTCCCTCATTTTGTGGAATCCCTGCATCGAATCTTCCTTGAATTTCTTTACCGAACTCACTTTTATTTCCTTCACGATTGCGTCATTTTCATCTCTAAATTCGATGTTGGTTCTTTGCAACTCTTTGGGCCATCAACTTTTTGTATATGAAAGTTGTGCAAGGTTTGTAAAACGGCCATTTTTCTGGACAAGATGTTCGTTAAGCCGTGACAACTATATAGTGTGGTGTGTTCAATGTTTGTAAAACGGATATTTACCAGGAAAAGATGGTTGTTAAATGCGGTCACAGTATAATGATATATAGCGTGGTGTCTTTGTTTCTTCTCTAAATATCTTTTTTTATTCGAAAATGGCTGAATAAACACTACACCAAATTCCTGGAATCGTAACAGGCATTCGTAACGGCTTATGAGCCGTTACAAATTTCCCGTTACAAAAGGCCGTTACAAAAAATTGTAATGAGGCTTAAGCCGTTACTAAATTTTAGAAATTTAATGAGCTAAGCCGTTACGAATTTTTTTATAGGCGTGCCACTCGCACGCTTGGTCACACTTGTGTCGTCACACCTTGTGTATGTGCGTGTGCCACTCACACGCCTAGCATTATATTTCCACCCACGATTAGTTATACGAGAGGATATTTCCTCCCACGAGTGTGCCATTCACATGCGTGAATTCTATGGATAAGCCAAAGCGAAATCGAGTTTGATTTTCATTTTTCATTTTCTCTTCTCGCACTTTGCTTCTCTTCCTCCTCTCGGGCGATTTTTCTAGGGTTCATCATTGTTTCATCACGAGAGATTGTTTTAGCCAAGAAACATCATAGAAAACTCTTTAATCTTTTCAACACCTTTCAATCATCGATCTATGTAAGTCTTAATCGTTAGAAGTTTTTCGATTTTTAGGGTTTCATCTTTTTTTAATCGATCTGTTTTTAGGGCTTGATTCATCTTTATCTTCTAGTTTTTCATCGATCCGTGTAAGTGTTAATCGTTAGAGTTATGTTTTGTTAATCTTCTTCATATAAATCTAATTCTATTTTTTTCTAATTTTTGTTAGGGTTTGAAGAATTTTGAAGAGTTGAAGATTGAAGAATTTTGAAGACTTAGAAGGTATAAGTTTCAAACATTGAACCGATTTTAGGGTTTTATGTTAATTTGAAATTTTCTATTTTTTTTTTACTTTGTAACCTAATTTCTAGTTTGTAATCTAATTTCAATAAGTTCTAATTTATAAGTTTTGTGCTGATTGACATCATTAGCTTCACTTGTCAGTTCTAGTTTTTGATCCACTAGTCTTGTGTAAAGATGCATTCTGCTGTCAGACATGGTGTAGTTTTTTTGCCTTAGAAGCATACTAAGTTGAGTAGGCGAGTGCTACCTGATAAAGTCTTATATAATCTTGGAAGGTTTGATGAGAGCTAGATAAACTTGGACCTAGCTAGGTTGTGTAACAACAGAGCGTGTGTGGGTATGGCGGGCGTAGTTGATTAGTGTGTGTTGTTGTGACATATGATTCAAAGTCGATGCATTTTAAAAGTTTGGCTAATGTTGTTCTATATCTTGGTCTTTGCGAGAGCCAGGAGAGGATCCTTTTGGCAAGAGACAAACAGAAAGAAGCACCGGCTACGGAATCATTAAGGTAGTAACCTAAATTCCAGTTTGTATGTTCTATAAATATGCTCATCATGATTTGAACTTTAGTTTCATTTTAAGGTAGTTTTTTAAGTTTAAATGAACTAAAGTTATGAAGTTTTGTTTTTATATTGGATCGATTCTAAGTGAGCATGATGATAAGCGGTCCTAGTGGTGATTTACAAAAGCTACTTGTAGCTCATTCTCTCTTCTTTGAGGGGATGTTTATGTCGCTAACTTGCGGTGGCTTCGGCAACCCCTGTACCACTAGGACTAAGTTATTTTATTTTGTATGTTAAGTTGTGTATAAACGAGTCTGGTTTTATGTACTCTGTGAGCATGATGATAACTTTCCTAGTGGTGATTTACAAAAGCTACTTGTAGCTCATTCTCTCTTCTTTGAGGGGATGTTTATGTCGCTAACTTGCAGGGCTTCGGCAACCCTGTACCACTAGGACTAAGTTATTTTATTTTGTATGTTAAGTTGTGTATAAACGAGTCTCGGGGTTTTATGTACTGTGAGCATGATGATACTTGATCCTAGTGGTTATTCGCAAAAGCTACTTGTAGCTCATTCACTCTTCTTTGAGGGGATGTTTGTCGCTAACTTGCGGGGGCTTCGGCAACCCTGCACCACTAGGACTAAGTTATTTTATTTTGTATGTTAAGTTGTGTATAAACGAGTATGGTTTTATGTACTCTGTGAGCATGATGATACTTGATCCTAGTGGTTATTTGCAAAAGCTACTTGTAGCTCATTCTCTTCTTTGAGGGGATGTTTCTGACGCTAACTTGCAGGGCTTCGGCAACCCTGCACCACTAGGACTAAGTTATTTTATTTTGTATGTTAAGTTGTGTATAAACGAGTCTGGTTTTATGTACTCTGTGAGCATGATGATACTTGATCCTAGTGGTTATTCGCAAAAGCTACTTGTAGCTCATTCTCTCTTCTTTGAGGGGATGTTTGTAAGCTAACTGTGTGGCTTCGGCAACCCTGCACCACTAGGACTAAGTTATTTTATTTTGTATGTTAAGTTGTGTATAAACGAGTCTGGTTTTATGTACTGTGAGCATGATGATAACAAATCCTAGTGGTTATTCGCAAAAGCTACTTGTAGCTCATTCTCTCTTCTTTGTGGGGATGTTTCGTCGCTAACCTCATGGGCTTCGGCAACCCTACCACTAGGACTAAGTGATTTTATTTGATTCTTTTAAATATCAATTTTGAAGGGTAATATGTCATCTTAAGTGATCAAGAAATGGTTGAAGTGTCCTCGTAAGTCTTTAGAATTCGGACAAGGTGTGAAGTCATTCATAGAGTTTGCCAAGAATAATGGTGGTGGGAGTCATTTATTTTCATGCCCTTGTCGTCGTTGTATGAATGGTAAAGGCTTAGTTGCACCGAGTGAGATCTCATTGCATTTGCTCAAACATGGTATGCATGGGGTGTACACATTCGGCGCTATCATGGGGAAAGTTCAAGTCTCAAAGCAAAAGACAATTAACACATAAGGATAATATTATAAGCGAATGTGTAGCAGATAATGATGATGTTACAGCAGGTTTGAATGAGAATATTACCACGAGATGTGGATGAGAATGTTAGGGAAGGGATGGATGAGAATGTAGAAGTAGGTGTTGATGAGAATGTTATTTCCGGGTGTTGATGAGAATGTTACAAACAGGTTGGATGAGAATGTTGGAACCAAAGCGGGTGTGGTCGAAAAAAGAGATCAGCGGTGAGAAGGCAAGAGAACCATTATATCCTTCATGTCCTAATGGAAAGTCAAGAATGTACGCTGCGATAATGATGAACAACATAAAAACTCGAGTATGGAATTTCAGACAATGGTGTTCTTGCAATATTAGAATTGATGAAAGAGTTGCTTCGAAGGTAACACCCTGCCATGTAAGTATCCAGATATCAAGAAGATTATTAAAGATTTGGGGATGGATTATGTGACTTATGATGCTTGTGTAAATGATGTATACTTTATTGGAAGGATAATAGTTCATTGGTGAAGTGTCCTGTATGTCAAGAACCTCGATGACGTAAGAGTTTTTAATGATGAGAGAAAACTTACACAAGTTGCGCAAAAGACTTTAAGGCATTTTCCGATAATTGCAAGGTGAAAAGACTTTATAGTATACCATGGATAGCGAGAGGCAATGCTTTGGCATTCTAGAGCACGAGAGAGATGTTAATGTCATGCGTCATCCGGTGGATTCTACTGACTTGGAGGTGTGCGGATAATTTCACATCCCGAATTTGCTAAGGAAGCACGGAATGTTACTCTTGGGATAGCAAATCGACGGTTTTAATCCAAATGGATGCTTTGGTCCGAATTTGTTGTTGGGTGATCTACGTGTCCGTACAACCTTCCTCCTTCGATGTGTATGAAGCGCGAATTTTCCATGTTATGTTTGTTGATATCAGTCCGAGAGCACCGAGTAAAGATATTGATGTTTACTTGACCATTGATAGAGGAGTTGAAAGAGTTATGGAATGATGGTGTTATGACATTAAACTGACTTCACGAACTCGATTTTCTTTTGAAGGCAAGGTTGTTATGGGCCATTCATGATTTTCCGGCATTGGGTACGCTAGCTGGATGTGTGACTCATGGGTATTATGCGTGTCCCACGTGGTGAAGAAAAAGCCAGAGTGGCAGTATAGTAAGAAGATATGTTATATGGGACAGAAGATGGGCTGCCATCCCAACACAAGTCTGAGATTTGACAAAACAAATTTCGGTGGAGGGTAGAAGATGGTAAAGCTCCATGGCCACTAACGGGATTGCAAGTTCAAGAGATTGTGAAAGATATGAAAAGTAAACGGGGTAAGGGTAAACCGCAAAGAAACGTAAAAGAGGAGCGGCGGATAGTTTGCAACAATGGTGTCGATGAAGATATTTGACAACTCTCTATTTTCTCGAAGGTCCATACTTCATGATTTGCCGAATTGGGGATCGAACGCAGTCCGTCATTGTACGGATGTTATGCATACGTAAAAGAACATAACCGAGCATATTGTTAACACTCTCATGGGTAATAGTAAGTCAAAAGATGGTGTAAATGCACGTAAAGATATGGAATCTATGGGTATTAAAAAGCGGTTATGGGTGAAAGAGGATAGTGCAATTTGGTAAAACAACAATGGAAGATGGATCGTTTGCCTTAACTAAAGATGAAAAAGTATCTTTTTGTACAAAGGTCTTTGAAGAACTTAAGAGTGCCTTTCTAGCTTCTGTTCCAATCTTATAGAATCACGTGAGCATTAGTCCAATGAGTCAAGAATTTCAAGTCACACGATTACCATGTAATGATGCAATCTCTGTTTCCATTGCTAGTTCATCTGCGACTTCATTACCTAAAGATCTGCGAGTTTCTCTTCTCCGTATTAGTATATTTTCAACATTTTGTGCGCAAAGGTTATCAACAGAGATGAACTTCTACAAGCGAAAGCTAGTCTGGTGGAAGCAATGTGCGTAATGGAAAAGTATTTTCCTCCATCTTTTTTGTTATTAGTATCCACTGGCGATGATTCATCCGCCGATGAAGCTTTAATCTGCGGTCCCGGTCAGATTTAGGTGGATGTACCTTTGAGAGGTAAATACAACCCCTTTGTTGTTTAATTTTTAAGTTGAGAATTACTATTATTGAACTATTAATCATCCTTGAGGATCTGTTAACTTTTCTTGTAGGTTAATGAAAGGTTTTAAAGGATTGGTGCGCAATAAAAGGTACATTGAGGGGTGCATTGCAAGAGGGTATGCGCTGCGAGAAGCTAGCTTATACCTTATGGAGGACATGTCGATGATGGTGGTGGTACTCATAAACATACTCGCGCAGGCTTTTTGGATGATGACTATGATGGTGCCGATGAGATGCCTCTTAGTTCTGGAATGAGTATTACTCTGAATCGAGCACAATTTGAACAATGCCGCAACTGGATCTTATCTAAGTATGTTGGAATAGATAACTGGCAAAGGTAACTTTTACTTAACTCTTTTATGTTTATTCAAGTCTGAATTTTGTTTAGTCCTCCTCATTGAGAAATGAAAATATTACAAATTAGAGGGATGTAGCATGATGGTGACTTAGTGCATTTTAGTAGAATGTTTTTGTTAGTTAACATTGAGTTCTTTCGATTATTATGTTTGCATCATCCGATAGTCTTTGAATTGGTATTGGCTGTAGGAAGTATGATTCTTATGTTAACGGTGACACGTCTAATGGTCGGACCTCAAAGAGTTTTCATCTATGGTTGCGCGATGAGGTCTTGTGTTACCCTAAAGCTTTTAGTAGTGGTTTGAATACAACTTGTTATGGTTTTAGTTGTGATACTCGATCGCCATGTCAGTATAATGATTATTAAAAGCCAAAGAAACCGATTCAACACTATGGAGACTCGTGCAAGGACCACTCTTCAAGGCACAATCATATAAGAAATACCAAGTAAATGGGTTTACTTTTAGTAAACAAGAATCTGGGTGAAGAATGTATCACGAGAATAGCGGTGTGTCAATGAAAGCTCGTTACAAGACCGCAAGCGAAGTCGGTAGGAGGAAGTTGAAATAACTTATTACGGCGTCATTAAAGATATAATCAACTTGAACTATTTGGAATTTGAAGAAACATTTTTCGTGATTGGGTTAGTGTTGGAGATAAGAATGCTTGCAAAGTTGATGATTTCAAAGGTTGTAAAGGTCAACTTGTCGAAAATGAAAAGCATAAATAGAGTGGTGGATGAGCCGTTTATCCTTGCATCCGAAGCTACTCAAGTGTTCTACTCAAAGGATCTTATCGAAGAGGGATGGTGTGGTGTTGCACTCACGACGAGGGGTTAACGTCTTGATAGATAAATTTGAAGTTCCTACATCTTTTCATCGGTTCTTCATCGACAATGAGAATTTGAAAAAGCTGCTCATTCTTGATTCATTTTGAACTGAAACAAATTTGCGATATGTTTTACCTTACCCAATAATATATACAATGACGCCGCTTTTAGCTCTTTTTTTCGTGAATTGTTTGGTTTTATTTGTTTGATCACTTATTTTTTGAGGTGTTAGGTAGCTTTCTTTTGTTAACGTGGATGCTCTCTTTTAGCTCTGTTTAGTTTTCCATATTTTGATGTTTGAATTTCACTGAGGGGTATGGCGTAAGAGAGGTCAATGAATATGGACAAACAGTTTCTGTGAACGCAACAACATTAGGTCACCGAAGAGGCGCCTTGGCTCGTACACATGTGCCTATTTCATATAAAAGCTGGGATGTTGTTGATGCAAAGTATAAGGATGATATTTGGAAAACCCTGAAGGTACAATACTTACCTGAGACATGATTTTTTCTTCACTCGTCATTTAACTTCTTTTATCGTTATTGCAAATAAGTAAGGCATTAATTTGTTCTATCTTTCCAGTTGAATATGATGTACTGAGACATCAAAGGAAAATATTCTCAAGGCCGGTTCTGGGTCCATGGAGGAGATTGAAGAGTGAGTTACGCCATGCCTACTATGACCGTCTGTCCCTACTCATGAAGAAAGGATTCTAAATGTTCCACCAAATGTCAAAGAAGAGGATTGGATAAAATTTTGCGAAAATGAAAGAGAAGAAAAGGCAAAGCAAAGTAGAATCGAGCATAAGAGGAAAAGACAACAATATGGCTACACACATTGTAGTGGTCGCAAATCTCATGCTATGGTGAGAGCTGAACCGGTACGTATATTCGCAACTTACAACTTTTTTATATTCACAACTTAGTCAGAACTCAATTATATTCACAATTTGCCTCAACATCCTTATGGAAAACTATATGATTTTACATTGTATTTGTAAATTTAGGAGGCCGCAAATCCCGATGCGGTGATAACTCCCGAGGATGTGTGGGTTAAAGCTCATACACAAGAAGGTGGTTCTATTTTACCTAGCGGTGCCATTGTTTGTGAGTCGGTTTACTTTTCGATTATTTCAACTCTTTTAAAAACATGTACTAGATATTTAAGATATTAGAATTTACTTGGTTGTTATGCTCGACACTACGGGAGAAGCTCAAGAAGGCCCAAGATGAGATCAAAGAAAAACAGGATGCGAGTCTTCAAGTAGAAGAACCTAGTGCAATGACTAAAGCTTTGGGGGCGGATTCTAGAGGACGGGTTCGTTCTGTTGGTCCTATATCTCGTACGCAAATCAATCTTTCGCTCCAGCGCGTCCAAGGTAAATGAACGAAAGCGAAGGAGGGGGTCTTGGTGGGATGGTGGAAGAAATAGGTGGCAAGGTCTCGTGTTCGATTGATGGCTTTGTGAAGTTGTGTGGTGTAGTGGAAGAAATCAAATCTGCAATTCAAGATCGAGTTGGCTCAAACGTTCCCAAAGACCTCAAGAGTTGTAGCCTAGCATACTCCATGCAATTTTTCTGCTTCACCTCAAACAAGTTCACCTGTTGGGAATACTGTATCACCAAATGCGACAAGTTCACTTTTGGGAATCCCGCATCACCAGCTTCATCAAGAGCACGTGGTGGACCGCTTTATTCGTTGTTGAACTTCGAGAATGAAGTAGTTGCAACCGGGTGAGCTCTGTCTTTGGTGCTTTAGCAGATCGTTTCACGGAGATCTTATACCTATACATCTTGCCAAGGTATGTATCGATGATATTCTCATGCCGATGCAATCACTGCGAAAGCTAACAAGTATGCAGCAACCTTCAGAGATGTCGGAATCGGAGGATATGTGCTTCATCCAAAGATGTGCCTCTCAAGCAAAGAAACACAGTCCCTTTCTTTTGAGCTAATCAATCTCGGCCTTTTTGAGCATCGCCTAATATCTGCCTTGACTTATACAGATCTTTTTGTTATACTTGCGCAATTCAAACTTTTGTACGTATGCTGACTGATGCGCATACTCCTAGGATCTTTTTTTGATTTTTTTGGCAGTTCACACTTTTGTACGTATGCTAACTGATGCGCATACTCTTATAAAAATTGTGCATAAAAAGAGCTTTACCTGAAGCAACTTTTTTTGGTCCAATGTAACTTTTTTTCTATATATGTGAACACAAACGGCTTATGAATGGATATTTTCTTTCGGTTCATCATTTTTTTTGATATATATGTAGGTGGTTTTTGTTATGTTATATGTAAATGCACAGTGGGACTTCACACAAGGTCGGTTGAAGCAAGTAGTAACCAGATCGGGAAATATCAATCCTCGGTAAGTACTTCACTTGGTTATTATACTTAAACTATTAAGTTTAAATTTGTGGCTTTGACACTCGGTTTATACTTGCGAGGTATTGCGCCGGTGGGAAGAATCAACGTCCTCGGTTGTGTTGATAACTCTCGGGCTAAACGCGTCTTAATCATCGAACTCTCTCGAAGGTGAATCTCATTCTTCTTCAATTTCATTTTTCATGGAGATTTCATCCATTAAACTTCTTCATGGATTTTGAAATTAATTTCGTGGTGTGATTTTTGGGAAATGTATGTGTAGGTTAAGACATAGAGGTCCAGATTGGAGTGGATTACATTGTCATCAAGATTGTTATCTTGCTCATCAACGTTTGGCTATTGTAGATCCTGCTTCTGGTGATCAACCTCTTTACAATGAAGACAAATCTATCGTCGTCACGGTATATATCTATCTATATCTTCTGAAACTTATCATATCCATTTTTGATTATTACTCTATTCCCGCAATTTGAATGACACGAGACTTATTTGAAATTGATATTGTTGTTAAGTTATTTTGAGTGTTGATTCGACTTTGCGAAACACTTACATAGTTCTCGTTATCTAGGTTAATGGGAGATTTATAACCATGAAGAATTGAGGGCAAAGTTGAAGAATCATAAATTCGTAACCTAAGTGATTGCGAAGTTATTGCTCATCTTGTAAGTATTTGTTCGAGTTTTGATTTGCTCATTCTGGGACTCGTTAGAATTTCTATGGTGATACTTAGTATCCCCCTAGTATTTCATACTTAACAAAAATTTTGATACTTAGAAGAATTTAAGTTCTTTTTTTTTTTGTATTAAGCTATTTGAATGTGATAAGAATTGATTGAATGTGAGATGAATTTGATTGAAGAAAATATTGTTGATTGTGGAGGATGAAATGAAAGGTGTATCCAGTAGTTTTTTGAATTCACTTATTTCCTAGTAGAAAATGAATCGTTGGCTTGACCAGTCAAAATTGGTCGATCACCAGCCAATTTTGACCAGTCAAGGTTGACCGGGCAATAATTTTTTGTCATTACAAAAAGTTCGTGAATGACCTACGAGTACATTACAACATACTGTTGCAAAAAAATTCGTAATTTGCCCCGAATGTTACCACGTGGCAAATTTGTAACGACCCTCACTATTAAAAAAAAAAAAAAAAAAAATTCAGAATGACCCGAAATACATTACCACGTGGCAAATTTGTAACGGCTCAAGCACATTACGAGGGCCGTTACAAAAATAATTAATTAACGCCACAAAGCCGTTACAAAAAAAAAATGTAACACCCACTTTTGCAACAGGCGAGGGCCGTTACAACCCGTTTTTGTAACGGCCTGGTTCTGTTTCTAATCCCAGAATTTGGTGTAGTGAAATTAACGAAAAAAAAAATCTTTAAAGAAGTGGTAGCCCCGATGAGATATGAAAATGCTATCTAGTAGCCAACCAGCCGTCAAGAACTTGCTAAAAATAAAACACCAAAAAATATAACTTTTTGAATAATCGGAAGAACATAAAACAATGCTTAAGTAATTCTAATGATACCCTCATAATTGTACAAAATCATATTCAAATATATGTTCTCCAAAAAAATTGTACCAACAGACCGATTGAACATCAAATATTTCACTTCATAGAAAAATGATCATAATCTTTATATTTTCCTTGAATAACCTTCGGTTGCGCTCATTCCATATTATCCACCGAATTGTTAATGGAATCATACTCTAAATCGTGCATATCATAGAATTTCCTTTCTTCTTGTTCCATTCCCAAATATTAGCCCCGACATCTTCTTTGAGATTCCAAACCAACTTAAAACTATTAATCAAAAAATTTCATAGTTTCCTAGTTTCTTCATAATTCATAACAACTAATTGTTTTATACATCGGTCTTTTTACACACAATGCAATCATTTATGATAATAGGATTTATGAGGCTATCCAAAGTGGGAGATGATATAAGCACCAAGTGAAGAACATGACATTTCAAGGATTCTTGATTTCAATATTCATATGGATGGGGATATGAGTAATCCATCATCCTTCATAGCATTATAACAAGACTCAATAGTAAAAGTATTACCAGGTACCCAAGTCATCATTAATTTCTGAAATATTAGGATTATTGATTTACTTGTAGCTACCTACCATAACCTATTGAGCCACGGAAGTAATCCCGATTTCTTTTAAAAAATCATGTTGAAATCTTCATAGTCCGTGAAAGAGAGGGGAATAGTTCACCCACTTGTCTTACTGTGGGAGAGAAATTTGTTGCCTTGCACTTAAATGAAGCATTTTGTTATGCGATGTGCTTAGATTTTGGAATTCCAGGACCATAAGCTCTTACCAACATGACTTGATAGGATTAAAACATTTGGAATTATAGTTTTTCGTAATTCATATTTCTCCATTCTATATCTCCAACGTCATTTAACATGTAGAGCCTTGTTGACTAGATCTAATTTTTTGATATCATCACCACCTTTTTCTTTAGGTAAGAAAATATTCTTCTTTTTATATCAACACCAACTTTGATATCACCTAATATTTCTTTTTGCAAGTAACAATTGATCCCCATTATTTATGGGTGAAAACTATTTCTGCCGGTTTTGGTAATTTGGGGTGAGTGGATGAGAAATGAGTCTAAACCTTAAACAAATGCACTACATGGGAGTGCTTGTAGATTCGAGAAATCAATCTGTGCAAATCCGGCCTAAACCAAGTAATGGCCGTTCCAGACTTGTTTCGGTCACAAAGTGAAGGAGATGGGGTTGATCTTAGGGAGGGAAGCAAAGAAGGTGTTGAGATTGTGAAGGTGTTGGCTATGTATGACTTGAATCGAGAAAGATGAACGAAAGCTTACATGATGTAAGCTATCGGTTCCGTGTTTGAATACGATGGTATCAACACTTGCCTCTCGTTGTCTTGACTTGTTCTCTTTGAAAAATAGGAGGAG